>CM031579.1:229734-329661 GCA_018467065.1 Ephestia elutella
TAAGGTTATGTGGGATAAGTTTAGTTTGATTTTGGAGATATTTTTGTTGAAGTTTTGAAATCATTTGATGAAAATGAATTAAGAAGAGTTCAAAGTCGCCTTTTTCGGGAATTTGGTTGATAAAGATGTAAACTCCCCACTTTTTAACTTGGGGTTTTGGATTAAGTGGAGATTTTCTTTCTCTGCCAGTGGGAACCACTGCGTTTTGAGTCTACAAGTAGGTAACTCTATGCCGCAATAATGGAGTTTTTATTAGAGTCACTCACGTGTTCAATGAGCGCCATGATGACATAGACCAGGTCCAAGGCCGGCAGATCAGTCCGGTGCGGGCGCCGCAGCAGGAAGCCGGCCTGCGTGGGGTCGGGCAGCCCCAGCCTGGCCGTGGCGGCGGCCAGCGCGCCGCACAGCCCGCGGCGGAGCTCCACGTCCATGGAGCGGTAGGCCTGCCGCGCTTGCGACAGGGGGTAGCTGGAAATGGGTACATGCCAAGTCCAAAAAAATAGGAAAAAGTATCTAAGATAGGAGCAATCCATAAGGAATCACATGAATTTTTATGATTTTTTTTCCCCCTCCCCCCTATTTATTCTTTATTTATTTATTTTATATACAAACACGCACATATTATTCAAACAAACACACATCACATTTTTAGACCCCTAGTTTGACGTCACATATTTGTAATTAACAACTAATAGAAATGAGTAAATGAGTAATAATGAAAATTATCAAAATAAAAAATGTATGCCTTATATTAATAGGTAATTCAAATTTCATGTTTACGAGTATAATGAACATATTTTAGTGTTTGGATAGGAAATACTAGCAATAAAACCTAAGGTACTTTTTATCTTGAAATTCCTACGAGAGCGAAGCCCCGGGGCGCAGCTAGTTGTCATATAGAAATCCTAACTAATATTATAAAAGTGAAAGTGAGTTTGTTTGTTACCTCTTCACGCTTTATCTACTGAACTAATGAAATTTCGCATACACATAGAAGTACGGAGAAGGACAGGGTACCTTTTATCCCGGGAAAAGGCACGGTTCCCGTGGGAAATACACGCGGGCGGAAGCTAGTATTAAATAAAAATAAAAAAAACAAAAAAAATCCAAGATTTTTTTTTGCTATTTGGGGAAGCCAGCGCAAGCACCAGACAAGTGATCAGCCCACTTAAGCCGGGACCATTTCACCCAAACCACAGAATTAATATTAGTACTACGTACAGAAAGGAAACTCCCTGCCCCTCTCGCAATATGGCACCCAATATGGCTGACAATAAGGAGCGGGGCTCCTTCCGCACTTCTCCCCCGTTCTTGTGTAACTGTGGGACGTTCGACTATGAAAACGCACACATTGTCGTGTTACTGACGTGTTCACGGATATACAGTTTCATTTGTAGTAGTAGTAGGCATATTTGACGCGCCGTTTCTATGAAGCGCCCGCCCTGTGCCTAAACATCCAAGATAGAATACAATGCAACAAAACCATACCCCATATCAGCCAATAGTTGTCGCAGCTTGCCCTCCCCAGCCAAGGTGTGAAGTTTCAACGCAGGGCCGATCAAGGGAGCGTGTCGTAACGCCGCCTCTAAAGACCACGACCGATACAAGGGGAGCCACGCGTCTTTTTCTAACACAACACGACACGACTGAAAAAATCAGAATTTCTTTAAATCAGTGGATCACATACAAAACAATACCAAAACACTATTTTTTTTACACAACTGACCCAAAAATGAGTGTAATGTTTTCAGGGTTCATGTATGTATGTATGTAAGTTTCTTTATTCCACCATGATTCCTTAACAGCTTAGCAGATTTTGATGTGAGAGGTATTTTTAGATGCTTTGCATTCCTCCGAGTGACATAGACTATGTGAGTTGACATTCGTGTTTTTTATTTTTTAATATATAGCTTGTATGACGTCATACATAGGAAATTAACTTTCTCAAAACATTTGATCTCATTACAATTTAACTCAAGTGTAAATTCAGATTGAAAAGTCGCAAAATGTGTTTATATGATTAGGTATGAATTCTTACAATAATAGGACAGATCAGGTAATCGTTTATTGCGTATTTTTACCTTTGGACCGGACCAAAATGGGGTCTTCTAAGCTTCACCACAGTCCTGGGTCATTGTCAGATAACCTTGTATATACCAAGTGGTGGGACGACGAGGGACTATGAGCGAGGTCCGCCGTTCTCTGTCGGTGCTTCATTTCTGAAGGAGCTGGGCTGGAACGAAGACAGCAGCCCAGTCTCCTCATGCAGAAAGGGCCCGATTATGAGGTCTAATTGCAGAAAAGAGTCCTCAGAGGAAGTAACCATACACCTCACTGATTATACTGCCCTAAGAATTACAGTACCAGGTGTTCAGCGTCGGGCTGGCTGCTGACCCGGCGATGTAGATCCGCGGCGTCCAGCAGGCAGCGCGCGGGGCTGCGCACGCGCAGCGCCGCGTGCGCAGCCGCCGCCACGCGACAGTAACAAGTACAGTACCAGGTGTTCAGCGTCGGGCTGGCTGCTGACCCGGCGATGTAGATCCGCGGCGTCCAGCAGGCAGCGCGCGGGGCTGCGCACGCGCAGCGCCGCGTGCGCAGCCGCCGCCACGCGACAGTAACAAGTACAGTACCAGGTGTTCAGCGTCGGGCTGGCTGCTGACCCGGCGATGTAGATCCGCGGCGTCCAGCAGGCAGCGCGCGGCTGCGCACGCGCAGCGCCGCGTGCGCAGCCGCCGCCACGCGACAGTAACAAGTACAGTACCAGGTGTTCAGCGTCGGGCTGGCTGCTGACCCGGCGATGTAGATCCGCGGCGTCCAGCAGGCAGCGCGCGGGGCTGCGCACGCGCAGCGCCGCGTGCGCAGCCGCCGCCACGCGACAGTAACAAGTACAGTACCAGGTGTTCAGCGTCGGGCAGGCTGCTGACCCGGCGATGTAGATCCGCGGCGTCCAGCAGGCAGCGCGCGGCTGCGCACGCGCAGCGCCGCGTGCGCAGCCGCCGCCACGCGACAGTAACAAGTACAGTACCAGGTGTTCAGCGTCGGGCTGGCTGCTGACCCGGCGATGTAGATCCGCGGCGTCCAGCAGGCAGCGCGCGGGGCTGCGCACGCGCAGCGCCGCGTGCGCAGCCGCCGCCACGCGACAGTAACAAGTACAGTACCAGGTGTTCAGCGTCGGGCTGGCTGCTGACCCGGCGATGTAGATCCGCGGCGTCCAGCAGGCAGCGCGCGGGGCTGCGCACGCGCAGCGCCGCGTGCGCAGCCGCCGCCACGCGACAGTAACAAGTACAGTACCAGGTGTTCAGCGTCGGGCTGGCTGCTGACCCGGCGATGTAGATCCGCGGCGTCCAGCAGGCAGCGCGCGGGGCTGCGCACGCGCAGCGCCGCGTGCGCAGCCGCCGCCACGCGACAGTAACAAGTACAGTACCAGGTGTTCAGCGTCGGGCTGGCTGCTGACCCGGCGATGTAGATCCGCGGCGTCCAGCAGGCAGCGCGCGGGGCTGCGCACGCGCAGCGCCGCGTGCGCAGCCGCCGCCACGCGACAGTAACAAGTACAGTACCAGGTGTTCAGCGTCGGGCTGGCTGCTGACCCGGCGATGTAGATCCGCGGCGTCCAGCAGGCAGCGCGCGGGCTGCGCACGCGCAGCGCCGCGTGCGCAGCCGCCGCCACGCGACAGTAACAAGTACAGTACCAGGTGTTCAGCGTCGGGCTGGCTGCTGACCCGGCGATGTAGATCCGCGGCGTCCAGCAGGCAGCGCGCGGGGCTGCGCACGCGCAGCGCCGCGTGCGCAGCCGCCGCCACGCGACAGTAACAAGTACAGTACCAGGTGTTCAGCGTCGGGCTGGCTGCTGACCCGGCGATGTAGATCCGCGGCGTCCAGCAGGCAGCGCGCGGGGCTGCGCACGCGCAGCGCCGCGTGCGCAGCCGCCGCCACGCGACAGTAACAAGTACAGTACCAGGTGTTCAGCGTCGGGCTGGCTGCTGACCCGGCGATGTAGATCCGCGGCGTCCAGCAGGCAGCGCGCGGGGCTGCGCACGCGCAGCGCCGCGTGCGCAGCCGCCGCCACGCGACAGTAACAAGTACAGTACCAGGTGTTCAGCGTCGGGCTGGCTGCTGACCCGGCGATGTAGATCCGCGGCGTCCAGCAGGCAGCGCGCGGGGCTGCGCACGCGCAGCGCCGCGTGCGCAGCCGCCGCCACGCGACAGTAACAAGTACAGTACCAGGTGTTCAGCGTCGGGCTGGCTGCTGACCCGGCGATGTAGATCCGCGGCGTCCAGCAGGCAGCGCGCGGGGCTGCGCACGCGCAGCGCCGCGTGCGCAGCCGCCGCCACGCCGCCCGCCCACACGCCCGCGCCGCTGCAGCGCGACACACGCCACGACAGCTCCAGTGCCACGAATGCGCTCTAACAACATCATCATCATCACATTTTTATAGTATGAACAACAAGTGTAATAGTATATTACTGCCGCGGTCAACAATGACTGCTAGTCGCGCTGATGATGGCCGACAACGCAGCTCCAGGCCGACACAGAGCGGTCAGCGTGCAGCACTAGATGGACGAGATGAGATGTCGGCCGAGACCGGAGCTCGAGGCCGACACAGCGAGGACAGCAAGGGCTGCAATGATGGCCAAGCTGGGAAGCCTAGAGCGTAGCTAGGCTCGCGCGAGGCAATCATAGCGTGACCAGCGAAGCAGTCATTGTAGGCCAAGGCTTGTATAGTGCTTTACTCAAAAATGCAAGTACCTAATCTAAATACAACCAGCAAGGCCGCTATTTTGACGTTTCAACGTTTTTATTTAAATAAAAACGTTGAAACGTCAAAATAGCGGTCGGCAATGTCTTGCCGGCCTGTTAGAGCGGCCAGCAAAACTTTGTCAAAATAGCGGACGCCAATGTCTTGCCGGCCTGTTAGAGCGGCCAGCAAAACTGTCAAAATAGCGGCCGGCAATGTCTTGCCGGCCTGTTAGAGCGGCCAGCAAAACTTTTTCGGCCGCTCTTTGAAACAGAACGGCAAGGTCGACTTTGCTCAAACAAGGTTATCAAAATGGCATCGACACTCTAAGAAGAATCAAAATAATGACCACATTACATGCATTTTTGAGTAATAGTAATTTAATAAGATAAATTTTGTTATTAGGTAATAATCTTAAAAATTTACATGCCATCTTGATGGAGAAACATTTATAACTGTTTGTAACATCTTTAACCATGTTTCATGTAAATAAATCCATTTCATTTTGCAGCCTTCCGTGACCTACTGCTGGGTATAAGCCTCCTTCTGTCTACGCCAACTACACTAAACACACTTTTTTGTTCTAAACACACTCATAATCTATACGGGCGATTCTCTGCAAGCTCGTAATCAACTGTCCCGACCAATTTTTTCAAAAAGGAATTTAATTATTTAAAAAAAGTTCACTCGTAATGAAATTTTAACCCCGAATATTTACAGGCCCATTGTTTTTAGAACCATAACTATTTTAAGTTTTTTTCTCGACGTGATAGAAGCTCTAAAACATATAATAATAAAACATAATACATATAATAAAACTGTAACTGGGCTGTGTCTGTACTTATGAGATATTATTTAAGAAAAAAAAATGTGGGGGTCTTTATAGGGCCAATAAATGCCAAAACGATTTTTTTAAAGATTTTTATCTGTCTGTCTGTCTCTGAATGTCTGTACCCGCATCACGCAAAAACTACTGGACGAAATTTGATGCGGTTTTCAGTTGTATTGTTGAAGGTCTAACTTAAAATCTGGCATAGGTTTCATCTTGATACGTCGCTTTGAACCTGAGATATTAATAATAGAAAATTACGCGCGAACGAAGTCACGGGCACAAGTTAGTCATGGTATAAAGCGAATGTCTAATAATCCCATGAAAAATTTCCCACATGCAAAAGTTAGTTTCAAATAAAGGAAATCAAGAAATCACTTACTGGCTTTCCGTAATATGAGAACTGTGTGTAGTTAAACATAAGTGTGTGTCGGCGCTCCTCCCATGCTCGGCGCTCGCGCCGCTT
Organism: Ephestia elutella; assembly: GCA_018467065.1. NCBI lineage: Eukaryota > Metazoa > Arthropoda > Insecta > Lepidoptera > Pyralidae > Ephestia > Ephestia elutella. The sequence goes on from CM031579.1 coordinate 235,766, forward strand.
CTCCACCACGGCCTCCAGGGCTTCCATGCCACTCTCTGTGGGTTGCTCATCCTGAAACAAACGTTTGAGGTTGTTTTTCTTTTGAATATCATCATGAATTGAAAATAATAGTCTTTCTATCCCAGAGGATCTAAAATTTACTATTTCACATAACATACTATGTATAATAGCAATTTTATTTAAATTGGATCTTACCTCCTCCTCGTCATCTCTGAATATATCATCAAAATTGGGAATGTTTTCTTCACTGTCTTTGTACACTAACCTAACCTGCAAAATTAAGCACGAATATAATTAAGTACTCCTTATCCTTCTGTAAGAAAGGCAACTGTCCCAGCTATGGAGCAATTACAATGGCTGGTGAAAAAATATTGTTTTAAATCCTACTTTCTACTAATATCTATTATAAATGCAAAGGTTTTGATGTGAGTGTGTGAGGATTTCGATGAAATTTGGTATACAGGTAGAAAAATACCAGAAATAGCACATAGGGTACTTTTTACCTCAAAATTCCCATAGGAGCCAAAGCCCAGCACGGCTAATCTTTCATTATTATCTTAAGTAAATATAATTCTTCTCTGTGTGTTTGTCCACCAAACTCCTCCTAAACTGATTGGAATGAAATTTTATGTATATTTCAATGGGTTCCTGGATGGTTTCAAACACAATTGGTTTGGGCAGGCTGCTCAGGATGTCACCAAATCAGGCTGGGCAATGATACCGGGTCTGCTAGTTTTTTATTATCATAAACAACATTCATGAATTGGCCACTGTACATGTAGTCAGATGTAGAGACCACTGACCCCATATCTCACCCAATCCTAATCTCAAGGGGGGTCAGGTTTCTTGAATCTGACTGTACGTACAAGGAACCTTGTATTATGCTATAGAAATAAATTAACATCATAATAAAATATTTTGCCATCGGCTCTCCTATTAGAAATATAATTGCTGCACTTGGTTAGGATGTATTTAGCACACAATTAATTTCAGAACAATACCAATATGTTACCAACCTGACCATCACTATACACATTGCAAATGTCTGTAGGTTTGTGGGAATCTAACACAAAAAACACCACATCCTCCTCTGGCTGCAAAATATCCACTAAATCAATAGTCCCACCACAATTTACCAACACCACAAACTTTATTTCTTCATTATTTTCTTCGTAAGCAGTTTTTAACTCTGCTATACCCCCCACTGGCACTAACGTATACGAAATGTTATCACATTTGAATAATTCTTGCAATATTTTACACGTACATATTGCGTCCACGTCGTAATGCACTAACAACAATACCCTCTGCAAAAAACAATATGAATTTGTTAAAATTCAGTCAGAAAACGATTGAAAAGAGATTGTAAACAAAAAACAATATAGGTATTGTACTCACATTTCCAAGTAATACGTCGTAAAAATCAGTCCTTAAGTCTTCTATGAACATTTTGAGCCCGCAACAATGTTCAATTCTCCATTTTATTCAGTCTTTCATTGCATTTTTTAAGTTTTTCAATAATTTTACGAGATGCAAAGCACAAATCTTCACAAAACACCTGTTCAAAACGTCAAAAGTTCAACGACAAATGTCAAAAGTGCATGAGAAATCGCGCCAAATTATAATAGACGCGTTCGGAAACAAAAATTTGGACAATAATAGATAGGTAGGATGCATTCCATGCGTGGCGATTACGGCAAAACCCCCCATGGATAAAATCCTTGGGGGAGGCCTTTGTCCAGCAGTGGACGTCTTTAGGCTGAGAGAGAGAGAGGATGCATTCCAGAGTTTGTGAATTTTTGAGTACCAATCACGCATAATCTACCTACTTATCCTAATCTTTTTAACCCGAAATTCCCACGGGAGCTAAGCCCCGAGCGGGGCGTGGCTAAATAAATTAAATTTTTTGGGATATTCGGCGGGACGCTGAAGTCCTGGAGGTAAAAAATTGCACACTATTCAGACTTGAACATATAAATATTTTTATATCTGATGCTTACACAGATAAACCGATTTTATACAGTCCACCGCCGCAACTGTTTGCGATACTCAAAAACTACACGGATTTTCATGAGATTTTCACCAATGGCACAGAATTAATACAGGATGTCTCTCGGCAGGGTAAGGATTTTGAAATTGAATATTTTATAAACCCCTGGAAATGGACGAGGTGGGATGTATGTAGCAGATTCACCGTTCGTGCGGATTGGTCAATAACTATGTTTTTAGAGGGCGGAAAATCGTATGTTACGGCTCGGCGCCAGTTTTGTTTACATTACAACATAAGGCGTTTACAGGATGGACCAAGCGAAAACTTATTCGTAAATGGATACAGGAGTTGCGTAGTATAGGATCAGCCATAAATCAGCCGCGGCCGGGCCCGAGCAGGACTTAAAGATCTGAAGGAGCAATAAGCGAAGTTGACGCAAGCGTTCGTCGCAATCCTCGTCTGTCGATACGCTAAAGAGCATCAGCCTTAATCCACGTATCGACAAATGATAACAAGTTAAAGGATATCTTGCCACGTGTTCACGAACGTAGTTTTAGCAGGATGGAGCCACCACCCACACTGCAACAGCCGCCATGGACCAGTATTGCGAGTTTTTTTCTTCGAAAATTGATATCCCGTTTTGGTAATACCAATACCACATGGCCTCCACCAGATTTGACCCCCATGGATTGTTTCCGCGTGGAAGTAACCTTATGAGCAAAGTTTTCATCAGTATTCCGACGAATATAATAATAATAATATAGCTGAGCTCAAAAAAAATATCCACCACGAAATTATGAACATCGATTCTGCCTTTCTCCGGCGAGTGACGCAAAAATGCAATGACGAGATTCCACGAGTGCGTGCGACGTGATGGAGGTCATCTCGATGCCGTCATAAAAATGATATCCAAACTTATGTATTTTCAAATAAATGTGCAGAGCAACTACGCTCTGCTGCCAGAAAATGTGCGCAGAGCGAATCCGGACAAACGAAGCGGCGGGAAGAATCCTGTACCGGAACTTCACCGGGAAAAAACCACCGGTAAAAAATAAGTACCGGGAAGAAATCTCCACGCGGCACCACGTTTGCCCGACTAAAACCTAAATAACTTAACGCAGTCTGCTACCACCGTAGCTTATGAAGGGAGCTACAGGGCCCTATATGATAACCTAACCTATAAATTAATTACACTGAAAAAACACTTACCAAGCTAAATCTTCTTTCTCTTCGGATCCAAACTTGAGTATCTTCGGGAAGGGGGAATTCCTAATCACCCTACCTAACCCTTGAGATCTCAATTCCCCAGGACAAATAAATAGATTTCTTCCCGAAATCGGCTCGGCAACAGGTAGATGTGAGCGAGCAGCCACGCGTCACATCCCACAGGAGAAAGTCACAATGACGGGTACACAAACACAAAGTTCAATAGTTATTTAACAAACAGGAAATTCACAAATACAACTCAAGTTAATTAGCAATCAAAGAACGCGGGCCCTCTCGCGTATTAAAAATCAAACCGATATCGCATAGGGCAATGCAATGGCGGACACCACACGCGACGCCATCCACGCTAGCAGTGAAAACCCCGAACGCCCTCTGGCGGCAGCAATGCGAAACGCCCGCGTTTAGTTTTACCCAATATATTACAAACATCCCCCCGTCCCGGTCTGAGAAGCAGACCGCTAGCTTACTCTACGGGAAGGCGGGCGAGAGAGGTCACACCTCTCCTTAAAATCGAACCGTCGACCAACACCTCAGCCACACGCGGAGTGCCATCTCCGCCAAGAATCAAACGTAATATGCGAGCTCGTCGCCAAAGCAATGAGGGCAAATTTGCCTCTTTTAACAATACTAAATCACCCTCCCTGGGAGGCTCAGTCCTGTCTGTCCACTTCACTCTTTGCTGCAGCAAATGCAAATATTCAAGCGACCAGCGACGCCAAAAGTCCTGGCTCATTTGCTGCAACATTTGAAAACGCGACAACCGATATACGCGTTCGTCCTTCCACGGGTATTCGGGCAGGGCATTCAAAGGCCCTCCCACCAAAAAATGACCAGGGGTGAGAGCTTCCAAGTCATTTGGATCTGGAGATAGCGGACAGAGAGGACGAGAGTTGAGGACCGCCTCAACTTTACAAAACACTGTGGCCAGCTCTTCAAAGGTTAGAGCCGTTTCTCCGATAATGCGGCGGAGGTGGGTCTTTGCGGATTTCACAGCCGCTTCAAAAATCCCTCCCCAATGGGGGCAACTTGGGGACTAAACTTCCAGGTTATTCCCTTTGGGCAGCAATTTGACTTAAACTAGTACAATTTTTATCAATAAACACAGAAACATCCTTAAGATAATTTACAGTTCCCTTATAGTTTGTGCCATTATCAGACCTAATAAGGGAAGGTAGACCTCGACGCGAAACAAAGCGATCCAACGCGGCGACGAAGGCCTCCGTAGTCAGAGCCGATACCACCTCCAAATGGACAGCCTTGGTGGCCAAACAAACAAATACACACAAATAGCCCTTCACAATACGGGCATTACGAAAGGGAGAAGCCTTGATCGAAAAGGGACCGGCAAAATCGGTTCCAACGCCGTCAAACGGCCTCGAAGGTCGGATTCGATCAGCGGGCAAATCACCCATCTGTGGTTGCATCGTGGATGCCTTCAACCTATAACATGCAATACATCGAAACAGAACACTACGGATTGCTCTTCGGGCAGACAATATCCAAAATTCGCGTTGCAAAATAGCCAACAAAGCATTGCACCCAGCATGGGCGTTACGAATGTGTCGATCAGACACCAAAAGTTGCACCAAGGGTCCGCCCTTGGGCAACAACAGAGGATGGCGAGTCTCATATGGAAGATCCGCCTTCCGGAGCCTGCCTCCAACCCGAAGAAGCCCATCCGAGTCGATGTACGGGTTCAAACGAGCGACCGCGCCCTTCACCTTAGCGCGTCCGTCGCGCAAAATACGAAGCTCTGACTCAAACCGTCCGGTCTGCACGACACGGACCCAATGCAACAATGCGCTCCGGCGCTCTTCTGCACCTGCAATCGGCTCCAACCGCTTTGCCTGTGGGTTTCTACAATTATGTATGAAACGCTTAATCCAACTGGTAACACCCAGAAGCTTATCCAAGCTGCTATACCGAGCAAGTAGCCAATCCGGCTCCGACGTCGTCTCAGCGACTACAGCATGTACACGGAGCCCAGTCAAACTCAAAGAAGTAACATCTGTCTGACAGACAGGCCAAGAAGTTTCTGATCCCATCAGCCACTCTGGGCCCCACCAGAGCGGGTGTGACACCAATTCTGGTGCCGTACAACCTCGGGAGGCACAGTCCGCTGGGTTAAGCTCTCCCGGCACATGTCTCCATGTTATATCAATTCCGATATTCTGGATTTGGGAAACCCGATTTCCCACAAAAACCTCCAAGGTATGTGGGGCCGCGCGCAACCATGCAAGCGCGACCTGGCTATCCGACCAGGCGAAGATGTCCCGTATCTCGACCGTGGCCGCCAGCTCACATGCAACGTGATGCAACAATTTAGAGAGAAGGTGAGCTCCACTCAACTCAAGCTTGGGAATAGTCAGCCTAGTCCTGATGGGGGCGACCTTGCTCTTCCCTAACAAAAGCGAGACATTGACCCGGCCATCGGCGTCAACTGTCCGCATATAGACTGACGCGGCGTAGCCTCGCTCCGACGCGTCACAAAAGCCATGCAGGCTGGCTCGATATTTCCCGGGGGCAATATTCGACGAGGCAAAGGCAATCCGATTGACTTCCTTAATCGATGAAAACAACTCGAGCCAATCATCCAATGGAGAGCCAAACAGCGGCTCGTCCCACGAGACGCCCAAAGTCCAAAGTCTCTGAAGAAGACACTTTGCAGAGAATATCACTGGACTGATCCAACCGCTTGGATCAAACATACGGGCTATTACGGACAACACCGTTCTCTTAGTCCAGACCTTTGGTATTTCCAAGTCCACTTGGAATGTAAAAATATCGGTTAGCGGCTGGTACTGCATGCCCAGCACCGCTATCCTGTTGGGATCATCCACATCCTCAAACAGGTGAGGGTTCTGTTGGTGATCCTCCGGGATCCCTTCTAGAACTTTAGGCTCATTAGACAACCACTTACGTAGCTCGTAGCCACCTGTCTTCAATATTTCAATCAATTCATCCCGCAGTAGGAGGGCCTCCTCAATACTTTGGGCTCCGGTGCACACGTCATCAACATACAAGTCACGTGACAGCACGGAAGCCCCACGGGGAAAGCGGATCCGTTCCCGCTCTGCCAATTCAAGCAATGATCTGATGGCGATATAGGGACTAGATTTCAAACCATACGTGTTTGTGTTGAGTTCATACACCGTCACAGGATCCTCAGGGCGCTCACGCCAGAGTATCAACTGGAATCGCCTGTCCTCAGGATGTATGACTGTCTGGCGGAACATCATCCGGATGTCCGCGCCAAAAACCACTTGATGTCTTCTAAAGTTCAAGATGATGTCAATTATGTCCCTATGCAATTTGGGACCCGAATGCAAACACAGATTCAACGAAACCCCGTTCGAAGTGGGTGCGGACCCATCGAAGACGGTCCTCAATTTGCCTGTTGAGGCCTTCACCACCGCGTGGTGGGGCAAAAAATAATGCTCAGTTGAGCTCCAATCAACTCGAGCCGGAGACATGTGACCCAAATCCTCGTACTCGCGCATAAATTCAATATATTTATCGCGAAGTACGTGGTCACGCTGCATGCGTCGCTCCATGGACAGCAGTCGTTTCTCCGCAAGCGCCCTACTTTTGCCCTAGGCTAGGACGAGAGGCAACAAAGGGTAACCTAGTTACAAACCGACCGGAGGGCAACCTCTCCGTGGTCGATCGAAAAAGGGCTTCTGCACTCAGCGTGTTCCGGATCCATCCTGGAACTCATAGGTGGCTCCTCCACCTCCCAAAACCTTTGCATGGTCTTGGCCAAGGACGCTGATGCGACGACCGGTGGCTCCTCCACGGTGCTATTATCAAACACAGGGCCCATCAGGGCGAAACCAAAAATCGTAGACACTGCCATCAGTGAAGACGAACCCAGAGCCTTCTGTGTACCCAACAAAATCCAACCCAATACGTCCGAGCCCAGGAGCAAGTCCACTGGGCCGGGATGAAAGACAAAGGGGTCGGCCAAATCCAGACCCGAAACCAAAGACAACACACCCGGCGGTATGTCTGTCGAGGGGTGCCAACCCGCAATGGTATCCATTACCATAGCCGAAGTCGTGATCCTCATTGTGGAGGACTTCAGCGAAGAAAAGGTGACAAGTGTCTGGCCCGTCAGACACTTCACTTGTATGCCACCAACTCCAAGAAGTGGCACAGGCGAGTCTTCCACGACTAAACCTAACTGGTGTGCCACTCGAGTGGTAACCAAACTGCTTTGAGCCCCTGAGTCCAACAGAGCTCTCAAATTAATGGCTTACCCCCTACGACCCCATACGCGGACCACCGCGGTAGGGAGCAGAACCGTCCGCGGCTCTGTCCCAGCAAGGGAGCAAGCTAGTTACGGGCTCCCCACTCTCTCCAAACCAGGGGCGCGCCACTGACCCGGATAATATGGCGGGCGAGTGCACATCCCCATCTGAGGGGGCATAACCCGCGGCCCGGCCATACATATGGTACGGCGGGTGGTACTCCAGCCGTGGGTACTCGTGCAGCGGCGGAGAAAACCGCTGCGGCTGCATGTGTTGGGTATTGGTAACCCGCGTGGAGGGTGGTGTCCCCACTCTCACGTCCGGTCTAGGGCCCCCGCCCATGGGGGCCCTATCCGGGGCCTGGCCAGCTACATACTGGCCATGACCTTGGGGCGCGTGGTCCCGGTCCGCCAAGACCCGCGCAGGTACGCGACCCCCTCCCGAGGGGGTGCGACGAGCGAAGCCGCGTCCTCCGTCCGGTGGTGGAGGGCTTCGCGCAGGAGCGCCCCCGCCCATAGGGGACCCCTGCCTCAACATCCGGGTGCCATCCCCGTTGCGGTTCATGCAAAGCATCGCGTGGTGCCGCCCACGGCATGCACTGCATGGTATGGCACTGGGACAGTCACGTGCATAGTGACCGCCCAAACAATAAAAGCAAAGTTCATGCCGCTTTGCCATGCGGCGCCTATCTTGTACTGGCAGTCTCTGCCAGTCCCTGCATTGTAGCAGGCTGTGGCCCATCCGGCCACATTGCAGGCAGTCCGCGTCCCTCGCGACTGCTGCCGTGTGTGCAACCCGCGCACCAGCTCCACGCGGTGGCGGTTGCCGTCCCTGTTGGGGCCTCCCTCGCCATGAGGGTTCCAAGGGCCTACGTTCAGGCGCTCTGGATGGCGCTGAGTCCGTCATGGTATTCTCAGCCGCCCGTGCCTCAAACTCCAAAAACTTCACCAAGTCAGTGAATGTTGGTAGGGTGGTGCTATCCCGCTCCGCATTTTTCGCGCTCAAACCGCGAGCGGATGTCATTGGGCAATTTGCCCAATACAATGTGCACCAACAAAAAAGACCATTGGTCCACCGGCAGCCCCAGTGTGCGGAGCGCGTTACAGGCCACTGTAACGGGCGTGAGCAACTGCAGGCGCAACTGTGCCCTGTTGGCCACCTTGGGCAGGGCCATCAACTGTGCGGCGTGCGCATCCGCTAACAAACGTAAGTTTTGGTAGCGGGAGTTCAATAACTCCCAAGCCGTATCGTACTGGTCGTCCTCCACCCGGAGGTGCTGGATGAGCGACCGCGCTTCATCCTCAAGAGTGGAGAGGAGGTAGGCCATCTTCTGGGCCTTCGACAAATCCTGTCGTGCTACGACCAGGGACTCAAACATATTTTTATATGCTACCCACTCCTCCATCCTACCCCCAAAGTGGGACAGCTGAAGGGTGGGGAGCCGACCAGTAACCGCTGGTCCTTCCTGCCTAACAGGTGTGCGAGGGGCTGGTCCGCCAGCCTGTCTCGCCCTTATTGCGGTCACCGCCTCCGCGATATCATCGTGCAGACTCAGGATCTGGTCCATGTCCGCCATGTGACCTGCGTAGGCCTCCGGGGTAAGATCGGCTTCGGTAAGCGCCGCCATGGCCGCTTCCGCGCTAATCAATCGTGAGTGGAGGTGATCCGCTCTTAGCAGTATGGCGCCCTCCCTGTCCTTCCGGGACAGGAGTCCTCCGGCCGTCACAAACCATCTCAATTCGTTGGCGAGTGTCGCCCTAGCATTGGAGGCCTTCGCCATCGCGTCAAGTCACAAACAAAAAATAACAAAAGGTAAATAAAAAACAACAAAATCAAGCAACTACACGAAGAACCGCGGTAGGTATGAGAATGGCACAAACCCGGAACGCACGGTACAAACCGCAAACAAATACAAAAAAGGTTACAAATATTCTTATACAAACAAACTAAGAAAAATCTAATAATTTTTACAAACAATTAATTATTTTTTACAAACGAACAAATAGAGGGTAGATAAACTACGCTCTGCTACCAGAAATTGTGCAGAGCAACTACGCTCTGCTGCCAGAAAATGTGCGCAGAGCGAATCCGGACAAACGAAGCGGCGGGAAGAATCCTGTACCGGAACTTCACCGGGAAAAAACCACCGGTAAAAAATAAGTACCGGGAAGAAATCTCCACGCGGCACCACGTTTGCCCGACTAAAACCTAAATAACTTAACGCAGTCTGCTACCACCGTAGCTTATGAAGGGAGCTACAGGGCCCTATATGATAACCTAACCTATAAATTAATTACACTGAAAAAACACTTACCAAGCTAAATCTTCTTTCTCTTCGGATCCAAACTTGAGTATCTTCGGGAAGGGGGAATTCCTAATCACCCTACCTAACCCTTGAGATCTCAATTCCCCAGGACAAATAAATAGATTTCTTCCCGAAATCGGCTCGGCAACAGGTAGATGTGAGCGAGCAGCCACGCGTCACATCCCACAGGAGAAAGTCACAATGACGGGTACACAAACACAAAGTTCAATAGTTATTTAACAAACAGGAAATTCACAAATACAACTCAAGTTAATTAGCAATCAAAGAACGCGGGCCCTCTCGCGTATTAAAAATCAAACCGATATCGCATAGGGCAATGCAATGGCGGACACCACACGCGACGCCATCCACGCTAGCAGTGAAAACCCCGAACGCCCTCTGGCGGCAGCAATGCGAAACGCCCGCGTTTAGTTTTACCCAATATATTACAAACAAAATACATTTAAAATATTTTTGATAAACATTATACTTTTTTTTATTTAGTTTCAAAATCCTTACCCTGCCGAGAGACACCCTGTATAAGTACTACGTACCAATGGACAGACAGGGCAAGTCAAAGTTATCGATGTATAATTTACGCGGGCTAAGCCGCGGACAAAAGCTAGTTTTTAGTAAAAAACATTTAAATTTAAGATAAAATTTAATTCAATATTACAATAATTATTGCTTATTAGGTACTATCATTATTTAAAGCATTAGTCCTTTTCCTAAAACTTTCGACGTGGTGATGAGCTACCCTGTAAGCTATTGTGTCTGGTCTCAACAAGTTGCTGTTCAGAGCGTGGACATATGATCTTAGCAGAGACTCGTCTGTTTCTTCTGGATAAAAATACTCCTTCATTTGGTAACAGAGAAGGTCTTCAGGGCAGTCGAGGGCTCGTAAGCACCCGGCGTATTCTGACCATACTAATTTCCTCCACTTCACATTATGCCGCTGTGCCAACGGCACCAAAACGCACGCAGCAAAAGTATGATCTCCATAACTCACTGACTGGAACTGCTCCAAAAACTGAGTATAAAAATCTTGAAAGTTATGCAATCCTGTCAATTCCCGATCAAAATCGAAACCAGCTTTACTTTTAAAAAGCGTTTGAATACACTTCTGCAGCAGAATCTTGATATTTGCTTCAAGGAATAAAGAGTTGTCGCATAGAAACACGCACATGACGCGGCAGAATCTATCTGTGATGCTCATATCGTTGAGGAGATCGGGGAAACACAGTTCATTGAAGAGAATCCATTCCAAACTACATGTTATAATCAGTTCCTTTTGCAATGTAGCTGCAGTATCGCTGACTTGGTGATTGGTTTCTGCTCCTTGACTTTTACTGTACAACATTAATATAGGTAGGTAAATCCAATCTCTCGGCAGAATCGGCTCTTGCCACTTCCTCAAAAAAATTTCGGACCTATGTATTTATAGTTTAAATTGAGAACTCTGCGGTAACAGAGCTTTATATCTCCTATTGAAGTCACAGCTTTGGAGAAATTCTCTGCGCCGGACAGCGACAGCATATTGAACAGCCGCTCAGCCGTGAACCAGTTCTTATTGAAAACAACAGTGTTGAAAACAAATTCGAGTTCGTATTTCTTGTCGATTCGTAAAATGTAGCAAAGTTTGCTTGAAACTGTATATATGAGGTCTTTGTTTAGCTCCGATATATCGTTTAGAACAGCAATATTCACTAGGCTAAATAGGAAGTCGGTTTCGATTCTGGTAAACCAGTTATCACACAAACTTGGGAATTTGTTCGCCAAATTCCTTAGATAGGTTGAGAAATTTTCTATTATGCATTTGGAGACCTCTTGGTCCTCCATCAACCTCAATACGTCAAGCAGCGACGCCAAAAATAGTAGAGGTGAACATGGATTTAGTATTGGCAACACTTTTTGTGCAGAATCTATAACAGATGTACCAAGGCATTTTAAATTCTTGGTGAATTGGAGATCCTTGTTTTCTATCCCTGACAAAAGATTTGAAGAGGGTACCAAATTGTTTACTATCTCTTTGAATCCAATAGATGGCGAAAGCTCTTTCAGAGAGTCGCTGAGGAACTTCAATGGGACTCTTTCTATCATCAGCACAGTTTTACAGCAGTCTAAAGCTGAACAAATGAGGCGGAGATGACCACAGGTGTACTTTTCAGAATTTGCCAACTGTGCAAGCCATTTCTGTGTGCCTTCCTTCAATAGAGGATAAACTTGATGTTTGAAGGGATCCCTATTCACTCTATAACAGCCTAAGACCTTATTAACAAATTGTAGAACAACCGCTGCATGTGTAGCAGAGACTACTGGAGATTTGACAAAGACATCGGTTCCTTTAACATGTTTATAAAGTGTCATAACAATTACAGGAGATAGCGACAGAGCATTATCAATTCCAATATTGTACTGCAGCAAATTGGATAGAATACTATAAGCTTCTATTTGTATCCTCAATCCGTAAGTGCCATCCACACCAGAACTAATATACTCGGACATTGGTTTTAGCACATCATATTTCTCTACTAGGATACTTCCAGTTTCTCTACACTGAAGTGACAGAACTCGCAAAAATTTAAGAGCAGCTAAAATTGGTTTACCGTTATACACTATGTGTGGGACAAAAAAGAAACTCAAACTACTGACTGGAAGGAAATTTCTAATAATACTGTGCATCAAGTGATCGGTCTCAATGATTTTTGTAGCAGTCTCAATAGAATCCCTGACCAGCCTGGTCAATATTTGCAAGGAATACTGAACACAGTTGAAACTGGGCTTAACAGTTTCCAAAATATAAAACAGTCTTTGAAGTATATCAGTTCTTAGCAGAGCTGCAATAATATCTATTTCTGCTAAATGGAAATCTTTTAATTCTGATTCCATTGACTCTAATTCTTCAATTTCTGATTTGTCATTCTCTAAACATGGCTGCTGTAACCCTTCTCCAAAACCGAGCATAGCATCCAAACTGGCTTCATCAATTCGATTGTAGACTAAATTCCTCATTGCTTTCAAAGCTGGTTCTAATACGAGAGGTTTATTTTCGTCCATGGCATATCGGATGACAAAAATATTTTGCTCAATGGTATCTCAATAATGTTCTTGTAGGTTCCAACACTGCAGTATTCTAGTATTCCGGCAATTGTATTCAAAGCCATGACTCTCTGTTGTAGCACTGCAGATCTTGACAATTCAAACAGTTCTGATAGTGTGTAGCCCGGTCTATGTGGTTCTTCTCCATGGTGGAATAATGTCTTTGTTTTTTCTGTATATTCCATAGAGTAAGGCAACAAGTATCCATTAAAGTTAAATCTCGCTTCGTAAGGCTCATCAGGTCTTATTTTTTACTCTCTTCAATACCTCTCATCCACTCTAACTTATCTTTTTCGAGAGAATCAAAATGTAGCCATTTATTCAATGCAGGGTGAGAGAGAATGTCATTCTCCCAAAGAGAATCATTATCTGTAGATAAATTATTTTGTGATTCTTCAGTATCCATATTTTCTTCGTCAATCTTTGAATTAATTTCAAGAGTATTAGCTAGGGATGTTGTATTTTCTTCTGTAGATGATTTTTGACGCCGAGCTTTAATAAATTCAATTAATTTTGGATCTAAACTTGACATCAACTTCTTTTGTTCTTCCAAAATTTCTTTTTCAGACAGTTTACTTAAAGTTTTTACATTTTCACTGTGAATGTCATCTGCTTCACTTGATGATAGTATGTAGCTTTTAGTAGGAAGATTTTTCGGTTCAGAAAAACTTTCATCTTCATTTGTTTGTGTTGTAGATGGAGGTGGCTCATCTACATCCATCTTTGGTAATTCTTTCCTTGGAATTTTAGCTGCTTTTCGAACAGTGGCAGGTCTTTTGCCGAAACTTAGAGTAGGATCACATTTAACCACTTCAGGAAACCCTTGTGCTGGCATAGGTTGTTTATCAAAATCGCGAAAATTATCCACATTCTTTTCTACAATATTTCCTAAAATTGACGGGATCACTTTAGGGTAGTATACTTTATCGTCATCTGTGGTAGTTACCTTTGATTCTAATGGTTCTTCTTTGTTCTTTTCAATTATATCACCTACCAATGCACTGATATCAGAACTAGAGTTACCTTCAAAAGTAACTCGTTTTTCTTCATGGTTTTTGAGACCCTTGGACTGCGCGTACTTTGAAGGCTTTCTTGCATCACTGGTCACCCTTTTAGCTGCCTCTGTGGGTCGTAAATTGGTTACTTGAGCCGCTGGCTGCAAATTTTGATTCTTGTTTTTTTCTCGCAAAAATTCCTCTTGCATTCGGAGAATTTCGTCCTCATCGTCACCAGGCTTTGGCCTTTTGAACATATTATTTTTAGAACTGAATAGGTTCTTGTTCTAATAATCTTTATTTTATAAACAAGGAAAATCAATCAGTAAAACAATATTATGCAGACAGAGAAAAGAGAAAAATAAAAACAACTTTGACTTGACATTTCATTGGGAGGTTATGTTGATTGATTGATTGAAGTTGAAATATGACAGTGACAGTAGTAATAATGGCAAAGACAAAAAGCTACGGAAAGACTAAGTTTTCTCGTTCGGATATCCAGTCTGATTTAGTTTTTGTACAACTGCAAGATCTTTATTTATATTAAATAGATAACAAAGTAATCTAAATAATATTATTAAATAAATAAGAAAACAAAAAATTACAAGTGGTAGCCCTTCAAGAGGCCGCGGGCCTCTGTGCCGGCTATGGTAACGTGCCTGTTATTTTATTCATACTTATCATGAATCGTAATACGCTATATACATTGTATATTATGTATTTATAATATAAAATTAAATATTAAAACATAAGTATGTATAGAATATCTAAATTATTTTCATTATTTTGGTTATTCTGTATAGTTTGTAAATGTATTCGAACGGATTTCTTTGCACTTTAACTTTAACAATTTTTTAATATGGCGGAAGCATTGACTGACCGCCGTTCGGACGTCTGATTTTTTGTCACAAATTTAGGAGTTTGTCGCGAATTATTTTTATTTTTTGAAGATAAATTATTAATTCTGATTAGTTGTGCTTGTGAGATATTGTAGTGTTCAATAAATTGTGCATCCGTAAAACGCTGAATCAGCGATAAAAATGGTAATGATAGTTTTTTGTTTTGATACTTTTTGTGGATGGTTACAAAAAATGTGTTTTTATATTTTTTCATTCTAATTTTTAATTATTGAGTGCATTTGCGATGCATTTGTGATGTTATTTGTGCATAATTGTGTAAAAAGACATTTTTTATCTACATTTTTTTCTTTGTTTTCAAGTATTCTAACCAAAAAAACTGTCACAAAGTGGTTGCGATATCACATGTTTTTACGTGATGTTTCTTTAATAAATGGTTGGTTTCTTTGTATTAATATACCATTAATTATGCAAGCTGGGTGTGGCAGTATTGATTTTCTTGGAAGGTTCTAGACATAGAGCTAGAATACGTCTTGAATCCTTGCACCAAAGTTATGCTACATACAGTCTTACAATGCGGCATTAGCGTATAAAAATCAATGTTCTATGTGAAATTTTGCTAACTAAAGGTTTAATACTTTTAATACAGCTCATCAGTTAAAATATTTATAGGACTTATTCAGTTTTTCTAAGAATTTGTGGCAGTGCAACTTGCATCTGATATATTGCACAATTTTGGAGTTGCAGAGTGCTGCTTTGCCTATAAAATAGCATTATAAAACTGTTATCAGTTATGTAAGTCCACTGCATTTGAAATTGCTGCATAGTGTGATGAATATATTGAAAAACACATGTCAGGAAATGTAAAAGTCAATGTTTGGTGGCAATATCTGAAATTATTACAATTTGATAAAAACATTGATAATAAATACCTATAGAAAACACTAATTAGTTATAGTAATACCTGTTTTAATGAGAAGTATAGATTAAATTCTTATCCTAGTGTATTATTTTGTGTTTTATAAGGTTGTTTGTTACTCTTTCTAGCAGAAACTCCTGAACAGATTTAAATGAAATATATATTGTTACAAGCAAATCTGAAACAACATTAACAGGAATAGGGTACTTATTATCCTGAAATTACCCCAAAGCCCTGGTGCACTACAAGTACATGTATTTTGGAAAGCATTTGGTTGCTATTTCCTGCTTTTGCCAATAATAACAATTTTTATTATCATTAAAACCACTATTTTATAATGCGATCGCTACAAGGCTGACCCACTGATGGGACGACCACCCTAAAGTGTAAGTTGTAAAATCTACAGTCGTAAAACATAGGGTCAAGTTTACTGCGGTCAGGTTTAAATGTTTAATTTTTATTGACTTTGTAGACAAGATACATATATGGAAATTGCTTGACGAAATCTGGTTTTCAAATGAGATTCTTCTTAACACATTTGATGTTGGTCCAGGTTGTTGATTCTGCTTAGATATACTGAAAGGAACAAGAAAGACCAATTAAATGGTTCTTCTTAGATCTGATTGATGTTATACAGGGTGATTTTTTATCTGAGGGATATATTTAATCCTATGGTAGTTCATGCTTGCATTATATGTTATTATTATTAGCATTTTAATCACATATAAAGCAAGCATGTGTGTTAGTGAAGTTACTTGCGATCATAGAAATGAAATTAGCCAGTGTAGTCATCATAGTTGTATTGTATTACTGAAGGTTTAACTGGTGCAGGTTGCATCTTGATCCTGCAATAATTACAACTAGCTTTTCCCGTGGATTTGCTTTAGATACTTTAATTCTCACTACCAATGTGCATATGTTTTAAGTAAGTACTTTAATTTTCACTACCAATCCCTAAATATTTCCAGAATAAAAACTACCCTGTCAACAAAAATCCCATTAAAATTACATACCTAAGTTATATTTCTACGATTACCAAAGAATAATTTTGGGATATAAAGTACTTACCTGTTTTATACCAATTAGTGTGAATGAAAAATCTTTACAAACACATATTATAAAATTAAGTCCCCCGCCATCGGAAACCTGCACTCTGCTTGATGATTATCAGCTAGTGTGTGAAATGGAGAAGGCAATGGCAAACCACTCCATTAAAATTGACAAGATAGTTGTTGTGTGTGTTTCATTCCATATAATGACCACGACCCTCAGTCATGTCATGAGGAATACGACAAAAGCAGAATAGTACATGCAAGTGTCTGTTATTGCAGTCAAAACGTGGTGGTTACGGGAGGATGAGGACAGCCCGCCCACGCCGTCCGACGACGACTCCTTCGATGATGAGGACCTGGACAACCTGGAGGTGCCAGGTAACTTGACACAGCGTCACGTCTCTATACCTTGCGGGGCAGACAGAGCCAGGAGGTGGTGGTTACAGGGCAGCCCGCCCACGCCGTCCGACGACGACGACGACTCCTACGATGACGAGGACCCGGACAACCTGGAGGTGCCAGGTAACTTGACACAGCGTCACGTCTCTATACCTTGCGGGGCAGACAGAGCCAGGAGGCAGTGGTTACGGGGAGGACGAGGACAGCCCGCCCACGCCGTCCGACGACGATGAGGAGGACTCGTACAACCTGGAGGTGCCAGGTAACTTGACACAGCGTCACGTCTCTATACCTTGCGGGGCACACAGAGCCAAGAGGCGGTGGTTACGGGAGGACGAGGACAGCCCGCCCACGCCGTCCGACGACGATGAGGAGGACTCGTACAACCTGGAGGTGCCAGGTAAATTAACACAGCGTCACGTCTCTATACCTTGCGGGGCAGACAGAGCCAGGAGGCGGTAGTTACGGGGAGGACGAGGACAGCCCGCCCACGCTGTCCGACGACGATGAGGAGGACTCGTACAACCTGGAGGTGCCAGGTAAATTAACACAGCGTCACGTCTCTATACCTTGCGGGGCACACAGAGCCAAGAGGCGGTGGTTACGGGAGGACGAGGACAGCCCGCCCACGCCGTCCGACGACGATGAGGAGGACTCGTACAACCTGGAGGTGCCAGGTAAATTAACACAGCGTCACGTCCTTACGGGGCAGACAGAGCCAGGAGGCGGTAGTTACGGGGAGAACGAGGACAGCCCGCCCACGCCGTCCGACGACGATGAGGAGGACTCGTACAACCTGGAGGTGCCAGGTAACTTGACACAGCGTCACGTCTCTATACCTTGCGGGGCAGACAGAGCCAGGAGGTGGTGGTCACAGGGCAGCCCGCCCACGCCGTCCGACGACGACGACGACTCCTTCGATGACGAGGACCTGGACAACCTGGAGGTGCCAGGTAACTTGACACAGC
This sequence comes from Ephestia elutella, assembly GCA_018467065.1. Taxonomy (NCBI): domain Eukaryota; kingdom Metazoa; phylum Arthropoda; class Insecta; order Lepidoptera; family Pyralidae; genus Ephestia; species Ephestia elutella. The sequence goes on from CM031579.1 coordinate 253,827, forward strand.
GTCACGTCTCTATACCTTGCGGGGCAGACAGAGCCAAGAGGCGGTGGTTACGGGGAGGACGAGGACAGCCCGCCCACGCCGTCCGACGACGATGAGGAGGACTCGTACAACCTGGAGGTGCCAGGTAAATTAACACAGCGTCACGTCTCTATACCTTGCGGGGCACACAGAGCCAAGAGGCGGTGGTTACGGGGAGGACGAGGACAGCCCGCCCACGCCGTCCGACGACGATGAGGAGGACTCGTACAACCTGGAGGTGCCAGGTAAATTAACACAGCGTCACGTCTCTATACCTTGCGGGGCAGACAGAGCCAGGAGGCGGTGGTTACGGGGAGGACGAGGACAGCCCGCCCACGCCGTCCGACGACGATGAGGAGGACTCGTACAACCTGGAGGTGCCAGGTAAATTAACACAGCGTCACGTCTCTATACCTTGCGGGGCACACAGAGCCAAGAGGCGGTGGTTACGGGGAGGACGAGGACAGCCCGCCCACGCCGTCCGACGACGATGAGGAGGACTCGTACAACCTGGAGGTGCCAGGTAAATTAACACAGCGTCACGTCTCTATACCTTGCGGGGCAGACAGAGCCAGGAGGCGGTGGTTACGGGGAGGTCGAGGACAGCCCGCCCACGCCGTCCGACGACGATGAGGAGGACTCGTACAACCTGGAGGTGCCAGGTAACTTGACACAGCGTCACGTCTCTATACCTTGCGGGGCAGACAGAGCCAGGAGGTGGTGGTCACAGGGCAAGGACAGCCCGCCCACACCGTCCGACGACGATAAGGACTCGTACTACCTGGAGGTGCCAGGTAACATGATACAGTGTCACGTCTCTATACCTTACGGGGCAGACAGAGACAAGTCGTGAGACTCAAAGACCACACTTAGCTGAACAGTGGGCTCATTGGAGAAATAGAGATTTAGATTTAGTGACAGGTTACTAGTTCACTTATGAAAATAATTCCCAGTTTAAAGCTCTTGTTTGATTTTTACAACCAGCAGCTGGCACATTCTATTTATTTATTTGTCTTCTTTACAAAAAACACGTAAATGGCAGACTTTGCTATGTTATTCTGTGCTTTTTCTTCGCTCTCAGAGCAACGTAAAAGTGAAAATGGCTGCTTGTTATTAGTTAGGCGCAAGCTAAAAATTATTTGGAAGGAAGGAAGTGAAGGACTCCATCTGGCCCTAAAACAGGCACAGGACTGCAATGCCTGGAAGGCCTTAGCCACGAGAGCTGTAGCTGCTGTGGTGGTCATGACCCATGAGAAGAAAAAGGATTTAACACGGAATTTATTTATCCCTTTTTTGTAATACAGGTGGGGGCAAGACGCTGGCGGCGGCCGCTCGTATCGGCAGCGAGAAGGGGAAGCCTCTGGCAGCGCCCACGGTTACAGTCAAACCTACCACTAACCCGCTAGCCGGTAAGTATATAAATAAATAAATATATACGGACAAATCAAACAGATTGGAGTAGCCACAAAGTAAGTTCGAGACATGTGTTATGGGATACTAACTCAACGATACTATATGTTATAACAAATACATATATAGATAAACATCCAAGACCCAGGCCAATCTGAAAAAGATCATTTTCCATCTTGACCCGACCGGGGATCGAACCCGGGACCTCCGGTGTGACAGTCTGGCGTGATGACCGTTGGGCCACGGAGGTCGTTATAGGATTCTTCATCATCATCATCTCAAGCCTACTTCGACCATTTTGGTGTAGGCCTCCTTCAACCTCCTCCAATTCGCTCTGTCCTGGGCAGTGTGTGTGGCATAGTTCCTGCCTGCTATCCTGGAGTGGGAGACCAAAAAACCTGTTGGAAGACCCCAGATGCGGTGGATATGTCGCAGGCATTTTGTATGAATCCGCCGTTTACAAACGGCGTCGTCAGTTTACAAACGCTCGCTGTTAAGTAATATGCCGAAGGCAAAATGAGAACACGTTCAATTGATATAATTTCAACGTTGGCTATAGTTTTAGGGTGACCATGAAAAACACACAGTTTGGACAAATCAGACTTTATTTAAGCAATTGTCAGTATGCACTTTTGTTCTCTTGGAGTACTTAAGTAATTAAAATATTTAAGTAGGTAGCAACAACAAGATTTATATTATAAAAACTTAAACTTTTTAGGGCCAGCGCACGCACCAGCGGAGGCGCGGCGCGAGGATAACCATTTAAATTAAACCCTAATACCTATAACATAAGATTGAAAATATTTTTTTGACCAATAGTACTCTGCAGGAGTCCTCCGACAATCAGATTCTATGGACACTTTAGCATTTTTTAGGTGCCTGATACCCTCGAAAATCTTCTTAGTTGTCCACGGCTTTTTTTATTGTTTCCGCTTGAAGATCGTAAAGTTTTTTTAATTCACTGTAATAAATGTCCTAAAGTCACAATTATTTTGTGACAAATCTGTTAAACACTTAGTATTTGCACTATTTGCACTATTTTCCATATTTTTTTTCGTTACAAAATCACTACTGGACGCCATTTTGTTTGTTTTGGCTAACAGCGACGCGCGTGGTAAAAAACAGAACTAAATACTTCAATCTGCCGCGGCATTATGTATACGGGCGTTTCAATGGTCAATCAAATGTTTAGGCATATTATATAATGACACGGCAATACACATTTTGCCTTCGGCATATTACTTAACAGCGAGCGTTTGTAAACTGACGACGCCGTTTGTAGACGGCGGATTCATACAAAATGCCTGCGACAGATAGATGACATTAAAAGGATCATACATACTGATGCTTAAATATAGCAATTCATATTATCCATGCTAATATCATAAACTGGCTTTTGCCCGCTACTTCGTCTACGGCACGGAATAAGTAATAGTAGTCTGCTGGTAATTTAATGCAGTTATAACTCATATTTAACTATTGTTGACATCTCAGGTTCTAAGCAGCGGATTAAGATGAAACTTACGCTAGATTTCAAGTTAGACCTTTAACAATACAACTGTGGTAACCACATCAGTTTTCATTGAGTAGTTTGCGCGTGATGCGCTTGCAAACATACAGACAATATAAAAAATCTGGCTTCAATTGGCCTTCGTAATTAAAAAAAATATCTTCTATCATAGACAAGTACAGTTTTATTACTTGTGTGTGACATTTGTGATTATTAGGGTTCCTTACAAAAATGAAAAAACGGAACCCTTATAGGATCACTCGTCACACGTCTGTCTGTCCGTCCGTCTGTCACAGTCAATGTTTTTATTTTCTCTTCGCAGCGGCTAGCGGCGTGGCATTCGGGCAGGTGGCCAACGCTATGAAGCCCATCAAAATATCGGCCAGTGCGCTCAAACCTTTACCACTGGGCCTCAGCCGCGGCGCAGGTGAGATACAGTTTTAGACCTTTTCACCAGGGCATAAGGTTCAGTTTCAAATGGGAACATAGTTGATTGCTTAAAATCATCATTTTAGTTCCTATTCCTATGATATATGGTTCAGATTTAATTAGCATAGGTTTAGCTATATCGCCATTGTAGCGTATATGGCTTTTAGCTAGCTTAAAAAATCTAAAACCAGAATAGGAAAATAACGGGATTGATACCTTAGGTCGACTCATTATATCAAATTTTATTATATCACTAGGTCAAAGTCGACCATTTATTGCATCAATAAATTTATGTCAAAGGTTCATTAGATCAACAGTTTTTTTTTGTCTACAATTAACTATTTACAAGGTCAATAATAAAAAATAGTAGTATATACTATACTCTTATTATTATAAAAAATCAACAATTTAAAAATAAATAAGTATACAAGCTCATGAGTAGGATTGGAACCTGGGACTTTACGACGTGTTAACCACTCGATACTCCCCCACCACTTGTTAGCCCAGTCATTTTCAACCGGTATGCCGCGGCACACCAATGTACCGCGTATATTTTCAAGTGTACCGTTAATTTAAGCCATGAGTATTTTTTTTTAATTTCGAGATTATGGTACTGATAATATAAAACCACAAACTAAATAGTGAACAGGTTGTATACAATGTGTCTCGTCTTCAGTGTCGGAGCCTTTAATGGTATGTTATATGGCATCTTTTATGTACAAATCACCAATCAAAACATTTTTTTAATTTTTTTTTTCTTTTTTATCTTTCGTTTTAAAATAAAAAATAAACATTTTAATGGGCTAGTTTATTCACAAGAAGCTAATAACAACAAATAATTTAACAACAAACACAAAAAATAATTTTTTTTGCTTTTACGGTTTTTCTTTTTTTTTTTTCATATTGAAACATCTTTCTCATTTTATTGTTGTCTACATGATAGGCTCTAAATGAGACCTATTTTATATCGATAGGACTTTTACATGAGTAGCTACGATTGAATTAGTATAAGAGCCCGAAAAAAACAAAATGGCTGCTATTTAAAAAGTTTTGGGTGGTGATATGTTCATAAAAAATGCCATATAACATACCATTAAAGGCTCCGACACTGATGACGGGACACATTGTATAACCATCGAGTATGTACAGTTCGGCGGCCATCCAACCATCGAGTATGTACAGTACGGCCTGTGGTGTGGCCCTAGAATAGCACCAACCCATCTCTTCCCGTGGGTGTCGTAAGAGGCGACTAAGGGATTAAAAACACCGGAGGATGGGCAGCAGCATCTTTCCGCGTACTATGCCATCACACTGCGATCGCCAACCCGCCTGCCAAGCGTGGCGATTACGGCAAAACCCTCCATGGATAAAATCCTTGGGGGAGGCCTTTGTCCAGCAGTGGACGTCTTTAGGCTGAGAGAGATGTACAGTTCATATGCCTATCTCAATGGATTTATACTATTGGTATAAAGTAAGCAATCATGTGCGAATCCGACTCACATTTGGGCACTTTTTTCTGACTTAAATAAAATGAACGGTGTGCCGGTGAGGCCAAAAGGTTGAAAACGCCTGTGTTAGCCACTTGAGTCGCCACGTATGACGTCATGAGACATTTGACATGCAGTCTGTACACATTGCGTTGTGTAGCTGGCGCGGCGGGCGCTCCGCCCTTCCCCGGGGGCTCGGCCGCCGCCTTCAGCGCCGCCTCGCTGCTGGCACAGAGTGAGTACAGGGCATCCACTCTTGTAGCACCCGAATGTACACTCAACCGCAGAGAAATCTAACCCCCCTGAGATAGGGTCAGGTTTTTCTGCAGGTGACTGTACTGTGGAATTTTAGTCTCCTTCACTGAGCATAGCCTTTATTTGGACCTATGTCTTTTAAATCTTCTGTCAACAATACACCTAAATTAAAGGTCTCATATAAGTTCAAAGCGAAAAACAGTCCAGGTTGATTGAATTATATTACCTTCGATCAAAAATATACCTTAAGTTTAAGCAATAAATATCGTAATGCAATGGACTGTACTGACAGAAATAATGGAACACGCTTATTTTGTTCTCTTATTTCTCGGGTCGTTTTCAAAGCTGTCACCTTTAATCTAGGTATAGTTGATCTAAGTTCTAAGTAAGAAAATAAATATTTTATGGAAATGCTTTAGTATAAATTGACATTCAAATCTGCCTGTTTTAAAATACTAAAATTCCACACAAACAGGTCATCTGTATACCTTGTAGTGAAAAATATCAGTTATTTTGTTACGTCATGTAGACTTAGATGTTTTGTAGTTAGTGCCATGGAACATCGCATCTTGGTAATGCTATTAAATCTTCCCATTCGGGGAACTATTTATTTATTAATTTGATTGATGTATGTTTAATACCAATTTTTTTTCTTAGATTAGTATTTTTACTTCATCTTCCTTATTATTGTTTTGATTTGTAAACATAGACAGGATACACGCACAATTAAATATTGTTGCATTGGCACATTGGATTTAAGGCCATACCCAATCACGATTTTCCGAAAACGTACTGTCTTTAAACGTCAAGTGTGAACCATAGGTTAGAAGTACTGAAACAGGGAAAATATCCCGTAAAGAGAAAAATACTAAACTAGAATTATACCGAATCAAATTACAAATAAAATTAATAAGACTAGATAAAAAAATCATCGTAATTTAAGCGATAACAGTAGATTTTTTTAAAAAGAATTAAATAAATAATACAATTATTTGAAACGATACTTGCTTATTTTTTTAAATATATTTAGTGTTTTATCATAATTAAAAGAAAACCTCTAAAATAATTACTCTAAGAGCCTAACGAAAACTCGCTAGCAAAAACACAAATAGGGATGATGACTGGGTAAAAATAAAATATATGATTCTATTAAAATAATGAAACATTATAATTGAATGTCACTTTAATTGATCAATTTTATTTATAACATGGTTAACTATTTTTTAGTTTTAATTAAAGTATATTGGGAATGCTTTTTGACTCCATTAAAAGTGACGTCACCGTTGAGTACTGTCATACAAGTCCCATATAAATTATTGTTTTTGTTGACATTTAGAAAAAAGTAACTATTTGACTTGTTGTCATCTACCCTATTATAGAAAATTCGAAAAGTAACCTTATTGTGTCTGCTTTAAGGCGGAGCTTACGTACCTCCCCTCACCCCCTCTGATTAGCCTTGGGTGTCGCCTTAAATCTATTCTTTTTATTTACCGTTATTTCATCTTTATGACATGAAATATATTTTTTCCTATAAAAAAAGACTTTTACCCAAAAAATATCAATTTTATAACTTCCTTTCCTGGGAATGTAACATTTCACTCTACAAATCTTATGAATGTTGATGTTTCTGTAGTATAATAATGCTTTTCTTGTGTCTTGTTTTTATGTATGCTGTCTCTGTCTCGCTATACGATGCGTGACAGGAACAGTAGTATTGAAGACTTCTATCCTCATTATTTTTGAATTTGAAAAATACTGCATATGACTTGAAAGTAAGGCATTTGGAAAAGTTCCAATTTTTATCGTAATGCTTTAATTTATATTTTTGATGTAAATACATCTTGACAGTAAAATCGACTTGAATGCCGTGACGGAAAATTGATCGTTGTGTCATCAATGCTCAGTTGATTTTAAATCTGCCGGGCGACGCTAACTTTTTTTTTTTAATTTCCAACAGTGGAAATGGTGGGGATGTCGGGGATGAACCCGTACCTGCTGCAGAACCTCAACCAGATCCTGGCCTCGGGGATGGGGGGCCCTCTAGCGGGCATGCTGGGGCAACTCGCGCAGTTACCTCCGTGGGGACAGCCCAAAGGGATGATGTGGCAGGGCGAAAAGGTATGATTCTCTGAATAATTGTGTGGTCAGATAACGAAAGTAACACGATTCATGCAAAAGTAATTAAATTTGAGTTTCACCAATTGACCATCCGTTTTGACCAATTTATTATTGTATTGTCATTATTTTAGATGCCAGGAGACGAGGAGGAGGTGGACGATGAAGAAATGGGGGTAGCGGAAACCTATGCAGACTATATGCCTCTCAAATGTAAGATAAATTCGTACGTTCGTATTCGTTCGTATTCGTGGTGGCCAACTAATTAAGGACACCAGTCGATTTTCATACAAACGAGGTTACTTTAAAGCTATTTGGTTCATCACCAGGATTGATTTGAGATGTGATCTGATGATGGCTATCCAGGAATAGAATGAAGGACATCCAGATCGCTATACACACCCAACTGATCAGATCAGCATTCTACTGCACTTGCCAGTCTTGTTTTAGGAACATTCTCCACCAAAGCGGAAAGTCGGAATCAAAAGTCGAATTTTTGAATAACGAAATTTTATTCTATCCTAATCCTAACTTACATTATAAATTCGAAAGTGAGTTAGTTTGTTATCCTCTTCACTCTTTACCTACTGAACCAATCTTCCTGAAATTTCGCATACACATAGTTAGAAGTACTGAGAAGGACATAGGGTAACTTTTATCCCGGGTAAAAGCACTGTTCCCGTGGGAAATTCACGCGGGCGTAGCCGCGGGGAAAAAGCTAGTGGGTCTCCTTTCAGCTCTTGTGGAAACCGGACTTTTCGAACGAAGGTTCCAAGTGGAGATAGATTTTTTATCAAGCAAGCCCAGATTTGATGGGTTTGCATCAAAAGCAATAAACTTTTACATCAATGTACTTATTTTCTGCGGTCTCGCAGCGGGTCCTTTATTGTATTATTTACAACGCCATCTATGTAATTGTGCAGTGAAACTGTTCTATTTTATTATTTACAACGCCATCTATGTAGTTTGGCAGTGAAACTGTTCTATTTCATTATTTACAACGCCATCTATGATTTTGCAGTGAAACTAGGCCGGAAACATCCCGACCCGGTGGTGGAGACAGCCTCTCTATCGTCCGTCGAACCGATAGACGTGTCGTACAAGCTGAGCCTGCCAGATGACACCATCCGTAGCGGACAGCTGTCCGCGTTGCAGCTTGAAGCTATAGTGTATGCGTCCCAGGCACATGAACACATGCTGCCTGATGGCTCCAGGGCGGGGTTTCTGATTGGTGAGACTTTTTGTATTCATCTTTCTCTCTCGTTATTCTTCTTTCTTTCTCTCTCTTGCTATCTCTATCAACAGTCAAATCACTGGATACAGTTTAAGCAAAATAACGTGTCCTAACGTTTGAGATTGTGCATTACTCTGATCTGATCAAGATAGAGCTACTTTCGGAACTTTAAATTGTTACTATTTGGCTTGTATTATCCAAAATTGTGTTATCAAAACTTTAAAGTACTTTCATATAGAAATAAGATATGGTGAAAAAATTCCATGCGAGCAGGACTTGAACCCGCGACCAGGTCTTTATACGACCTTGCTCTTCCAACTGAGCTATCGCATTTCAATCCTGCACATCGAAAATCTTCACCATATCCAATTTCTATTGAAACGCATTAGGCATGCGTCACCTCACACATATGCCACTTTACGAGTAAGGTATTTTGATTTAACCCATATTCGATGAAGTTGAAAATCAATTAAGTGTAGGAAGCCATCAATATTTAAAAAATATTGATGGCTTCCTACATTAGTACTAATTGCATCTGCGATGCTCAAAAAATCCAAAAATAAATATTATCAAAACTTTGTTTGAACTACATTTGAGATCATAAATGGAAATTTTCGAACTTAGGACGTTTTGATCACTAACGTTAACTACTACCGCATTTTTTAACATGAAATTATTTTTCCCCAGGCGACGGCGCCGGCGTGGGCAAAGGCCGCACCATCGCGGGCATAATCTTCGAGAACTACCTCGCGGGCCGCAAGCGGGCCATCTGGGTGTCTGTGTCCAACGATCTCAAGTACGACGCCGAGAGGGACCTGAGGGACATAGGGGCGTCCAACATTGAGGTGCACCCTCTCAACAAGGTAACTAGAGGAGAGATAACAAGGTCAATCGACCAGCACACCTGTCTAGAGAAGATTTGAGGGGCATTCGTTCCATAAGTTTAGAGTCTAGTTCTCCACGAGTAATTACAGGACGAGGTTGAACCAAAGCCTAACTAGCTATATTGAGCTTTAAGTCATCTTGAGTAAAGCTTAATTTTTCATGACATTAAGGCTGACGTATCTATATAGAAGTAAGTTCCCAGTTTGTGACGCGGGGAGTTCGAAATTTAAATTTAAATACACATTTGTTTTTAATCAATTTCTTGATTGCCAGTCTCGAATGTTATTTTTAAAATATCACTAAAGACTGTACTGTAATGAGCGATTTTTCGGAAAGCTAATTAAGAAAAAAAAAATAGTATAAAAAAATCTCAACAGATGGAGTTTTATTGAAAGCCGAGTTGTAATAATGGCTGTACCTATATTGTACTCTTTTTATTGGCAGCCGGGGCAGAAAAAAAATCACCTAACAGTTTGACAGTTGCACAAATCACAATATAGATATAATTTAGATGTTTTTTTTTACTAAGTTTTTTTTTTTAAATGCCAATCCCGTGAATTTTTGCTTTTTGTATGGAATTTTTTCTCTCGCCTTTGCTTATGCGCCATCTATGAAGTCATCTGGAACTTTTTTTATTTAGGTCTCGGAAAATCCCTCATCTGTTGTGTATAACTCAATAAATAAATAATAATGAACCTTTTTATTGTAAAGTCTTTTCTTACTGTAGCAAATGAGAGTGTATGTATGTCTGTGCAGTTCAAATACGCGAAGATATCGTCCTCCATAAACGGCAACGTGAAGAAGGGCGTGGTGTTCACGACGTACTCGGCGCTGATCGGGGAGACGCAGTCCACGGCCACCAAGTACCGCACGCGGCTGAAGCAGCTGCTGCAGTGGTGCGGGGAGGACTTCGACGGATGTGTATCCTTTGAACATTACGCTTTTTTAATCTTAATAAAAAAAAATAAGGTAGAAAAATACCGGGAATAGCACATAAGGTAATTTTAAAATTCCCACGGGAAAAAATAAAATACGGACAAATCACACAGATTAAGCGCCCCAAAGTTCGAGACTTGTGTTGTGGGATACCGACTCGAACGATAGTATATTTGATAACAAATACATATTTAGATAAACATCCAAAACCCAGGTCAATCTGAAATATAATATTTTCTACTTTGACCTGACCGGGGATCGAACCTCCGGTGTGACCACTAGCGTACACCGGAGGTACAGAATTAATATTAGTACTACGTACAGAAAGGAAACTCCCTGCCCCTCCCGCAATATGGCACCCCCCCGCTCCTTCCGCACTTCTCCCCCGTTCTTGTGTAACTGTGGGACGTTCGACTATGAAAACGCACACATTGACGTGTTCACGGATATACAGTTTCATTTGTAGTAGTAGTAGGCATATTTGACGCGCCGTTTCTATGAAGCGCCCGCCCTGTGACATTACGCTAATTTAATCTGGAGATTCCTCCACTCATAGGCGATGGGCTAGCAACCTGTCACTATATCTAAATCTCCATTCCATCAGTAAGCCCATTATTCTGCTAAGCGTGGCCTTCGAGTCTCACGACTCTTGGCTCTGTCTACCCCGTAGGGATAAAGACGTGATTCTGTATCTGTAATCTCAATTTAACAAAAATAAGGTAGAAAAATACCGAGAATAGCACATAGGGTACTATTTATTCCGAAATTCCCACGGGAGCAAAGCCCCGGGGCGCGGCTAGTAAAAAAAATACGGACAAATCACACAGATTGAGCGCCCCAAAAGTTCGTGACTTTTGTTGTGAGATACCAACGATAGTATATTTGATAACAAATACATATACTATGCGAATTAAATTCTATCGGTTTTTGTTAAGTTGTCAGCTTGTCATTCAAAACCATTTTAAACCATTCGAAACTAACTTCACTACATATATATTTATACTAGCTTTTGCCCGCGGCCTCGCCCGCGTGAATTTCCCACGGGAACAGTGCTTTTTCCCGGGATAAAAAGTAGCCTATGTGCTATTCCAGGTCATTATCTACCTCTGTACCAAATTTCATCGAAATCCGTCCAGTAGATTTTGCGTGATTGAGTAACAAACATCCTCACAAACTCACAAACTCACATCCAAACTTTCGCATTTATAATATTAGTATGGATACATTTGTCAAAGAGACCGGAGTGAAGTTGCTAAAGCCCGACCCATGTTTAGATTCTAATCGGACTGTATAGATAAACATCCAAACCCAGGTCAATCTGAAATATAATATTTTCTACCTTGACCTGACCTGGGATCGAACCTCCGGTGTGACCACTAGTGTACATCGGAAGTCAAATAATTTTTAAATATTTTTTTACAAATTATTCATTTTTGTCTATTTAGAAGTAAAAGTACCCTACCCTACTCTATATCATCATGTCATTTATTCAGTAACAATATAAACTGCATTCGAAATCACATAGGTACAAAATATAAAACATAAGACAATACTATTATTATGATTATAACAATTACTAAAATTACTTTCAAGCTCTACAAAAAACAATATAATCTAACAAGCTAATTATTAAAAATAAAAAACACGACTGACAAGTTTTTACTAAAAAAGTACATACAAACACATAAGTTATATACATTTTTGAAATCGCCTTTTAAAGCCCTTCAATTTGATACCCCACTCGATAAGATTGATCAAATTTTATTTTTTTGGTCTGCTATTTATCACATATATAATCCGCCATTTTGTTTTTATGATGACGTCATATAGCCTATGTCACTCGGAGGAATGCAAGGAATCTAAAAATACCTCTCACATCAAAATCTGTTAAGCCGTTCAGGACTTATGGTGGAATAAAGAAACTTACATACATACATACATACATACATGAACCCTGAAAACATAACACTCCTTTTTTGGTCAGTCGTGTAAAAATAATTAAATCGGTTTCTATTAACTACTTCAATTCCTTAACCGCCCCAAACCCAGATCGTATTCGACGAGTGCCACAAAGCCAAGAACCTGTGCCCCGTAGGGTCAGGCAAAGCGACCAAGACCGGACTCACGGCGCTCGAGCTGCAGAGTCGGCTTCGAGGAGCTCGAGTCGTGTACGCGTCCGCTACGGGGGCCTCCGAGCCGAGGAACATGGCCTACATGGTGCGCCTGGGCATATGGGGGGACGGCACCCCCTTCCCCACCTTCATGGACTTCATTAATGCTGTGGAGAAGAGGTAGGAGGCTTGTAGTGACTGGTCTGTCTGAGCTCGAGCTGCAGAGTCGGCTGAGAGGAGCTCGAGTCGCGTACATGGTGCGCCTGGGGTTATGAGGGGACGGTACCCCCTTCCCCACCTTCATGGACTTCATTAATGCTGTGGAGAAGAGGTAGGAGGCTTGTAGTGACTGGTCTGTCTGAGCTCGAGCTGCAGAGTCGGCTGAGAGGAGCTCGAGTCGTGTCCATGGTGTGCCTGGGCATATGGGGGGACGGCACCCCCTTCCCACCTTCATGGACTTCATTAATGCTGTGGAGAAAGAGGTAGGGAGACTGGTAGTGACTGGTCTGTCTAAGCTCGAGCTGCAGAGGAGCTCGAGTCGTGTACATGGAGCGCCTGGCCCTATGGGGGGACGGTACGCCCTTCCCCACCTTCATGGACTTCATTAATGCTGTGGAAAAGAGGTACGAGGCTTGTAGTGACTGGTTTGTCTGAGCTCGAGCTGTAGAGTCGGCTGAGAGGAGCTCGAGTCGTGTACATGGTGCTCCTGGGCATATGGGGACGGTACCCCCTTCCCCACCTTCATGGACTTCATTAATGCTGTGGAGAAGAGGTAAGAGGCTGTAGGGACTGGTCTGTCTGAGCTCGAGCTGCAGAGTCGGCTGAGTGGAGCTCGAGTCGTGTACATGGAGCGCATGGCCATATGGGGGGACGGTACGCCCTTCCCCACCTTCATGGACTTCATTAATGCTGTGGAGAAGAGGTAGGAGGCTGTAGGGACTGGTCTGTCTGAGCTCGAGCTGCAGAGTCGGCTGCGTGGAGCTCGAGGTCGTGTACATGGAGCGCCTGGCCATATGGGGGGACGGCACCCCTTCCCCACCTTCATGGACTTCATTAATGCTGTGGAGAAGAGGTAGGAGGCTGTAGGGACTGGTCTGTCTGAGCTCGAGCTGCAGAGTCGGCTGAGTGGAGCTCGAGTCGTGTACATGGAGCGCATGGCCATATGGGGGGACGGTACGCCCTTCCCCACCTTCATGGACTTCATTAATGCTGTGGAGAAGAGGTAGGAGGCTTGTAGTGACTGGTCTAGCTGAGCTCGAGCTGCAGAGTCGGCTGAGAGGAGCTCGAGTCGTGTCCATGGTGCGCCTGGGCATATGGGGAGATTTGTACGCCCTTCCCCACCTTCATAGACTTCATCAATGCTGTGGAGAAGAGGTAGTGGCATGTCCTTGACTTTGAAATCCAACGCGTTAAGCTCAACACCAAGCGCGATGAGTTAAAAGTTCGACCACCTGTGCTTAACTGTATTACTTTACTTAACTGCAACTCAATATAATTATATTAACGGTGTGCTCACATACCCGCAGTGTGCGAGGCTACATAACCTACATGCGAGCTCACGAGAGAGCCTCCGAATTCGTGAAGTGGTCGCCATGACCGAAATCGGACGGTTTTTTAGGGTTCAAAGTCAAAGTCAAAGTCAAAATTTTTTATTGAAACTTGGCCTTCAAAGAAGGCTCTTTTTCACGTCGATAACTAATTATTTAATCATAATATTTTATGTCTCAAAGCTACAAACTACTAGCATTTCGGAACGACCACTGTTGAGAAGAAATGCCGAAAGAAACTCATGAAACAGTCTTGGTCGCCTAATATGCCAGAGGGGCTATTTATTAACTTTATACATACACTAGATTGTGTACAGTCAAAAATAAAATATAAGAAAAATAAATAAAATAATATAATAAAACATGTTATGTTTGTGATCAAGTAACCACAATAAGGGGGAGGACACCATGATCCTCAAGTCCGGAAACCTGCTCTATTTCCGGGAGGGCGACCAACTGTCCCAGGGTGGTGTCGGGTTTATCGTCCACAGGTCCCTCGTCAACAACGTGGTCCAGGTCGAGAGTGTTTCGGCGAGGGTAGCGTACCTTGTACTCAGAATTACCAAACGGTATTCGTTGAAGGTAATACAAGTATACGCACCGCCCTCATATCGCTCCGACGACGAGGTAGAGACTATGTATGAGGATATTTCTAGAGCCATACATAGCTCCCAGGCCCACTATACCGTTGTGATGGGGGACTTTAACGCGAAACTGGGCAAACGAAGCGATGATGAGCTGAGGGTGGGGAATTTTGGATATGGAAGGAGGAATGCACGTGGTCATCTGCTGGCCGGCTTTATGGAGAAGGAGGGCCTCTTTATGATGAACTCCTTCTTCAAAAGCCAAAACAGCGAAAGTGGACATGGTTGCATCCTAATGGCGTTACAAAAAATGAGATTGACTTCATCTTGTCGACGAAGAGGCACATATTCAATGATGTCTCTGTGATCAATGCCGTAAAAACAGGAAGCGATCACCGATTGGTAAGAGGCACATTGAATCTTAGAATAAAACTCGAAAGGTGTCGACTGATGAAGTCTACGCTCCGACCAGCGCCTATCCAGCTCCAAAACCCCGAGAGCTTTCAGCTCGAATTGCAGAATCGCTTCGAATGCCTGGGAGACTGCGAAAATCTGGACGATTATAATGACAGGTTTGTGCAAATTGTCCAAACAGCTGGGTCTAAGGCTTTCAAAACCCGCCGTTCAAAAGGAACCAAAAGATCTCGGACCTCACCAACAAACTCATGGAAGAAAGACAGAAACTTGGTTCTGCAGTCCTCTGACGATGCTGCTCAGTATCGCCGTCTAAACAGACAGATCTCCAAGTCCTTAACTCGTGATTTACGCCAATTCAATACTGACCGTATTGAAGAGGCGATCAAGCGAAATAAGGGCTCAAAAGTGTTTGCAAGGGATCTGTCTGTTGGTCAAAGCCAACTGACCAAGCTGAAGACAGAGGATGGCAGAATCATTTCGTCGAAGCCAGAGCTGTTGGAAGAGGTTGAGAAGTTCTACGGACAATTATACACCAGCGTACGCACACCTGTCAGTAATCTGGCTAAAGATCCAAGAGCCAGATTGACCCGACACTACACCGAAGATATCCCGGACGTCAGCCTATATGAGATTAGAATGGCTCTCAAACAGTTAAAAAACAATAAGGCACCGGGTGATGATGGAATCACGGCTGAGCTTCTGAAAGCAGGTGGAACGCCGGTATTAAAAGCTCTTCAGAAGCTATTTGATTCCGTCATACTCGAGGGACAAACGCCTAAGGCATGGCACAGAAGTGTGGTGGTACTTTTCTTCAAAAAAGTGACAAAACCCTATTGAAGAATTATAGGCCTATCTCACTTCTGAGCCATGTCTACAAACTGTTTTCGAGAGTCATTACGAATCGTCTCGCTCGCAGGTTTGACGACTTCCAGCCTCCCGAACAAGCCGGTTTCCGAAAAGGCTTTAGTACCGTAGACCACATACATACGCTGCGGCAGATTATACAGAAGACTGAGGAGTATAATCAGCCATTATGCTTGGCGTTTGTGGACTACGAGAAAGCCTTCGATTCGATCGAGACCTGGGCTGTGCTACAGTCTCTCCAACGGTGCCAAATTGACTATCGATATATCGAAGCGCTGAAGTGTTTGTACGAAAACGCCACCATGTCGGTCCGTCTCCAGGATCAAGGCTCCAAACCTATCCAGTTGCAGCGAGGGGTGAGACAGGGAGACGTGATATCTCCGAAACTGTTCACCGCCGCCCTGGAAGATGTTTTCAAGCTTCTGGACTGGAGCGGACTCGGCATCAATATCAACGGCGAGTACCTCACTCACCTTCGATTCGCTGACGATATCGTAGTCATGGCTGAGACCTTGGAAGACCTAGGCACAATGCTCGATGACCTCTGTAGAGCCTCTCAACAAGTGGGTCTAAAAATGAACATGGACAAGACGAAAATTATGTTTAATATCCGTGTCGCACCCACTCCTCTGAAGGTTGGAGACTCTACACTCGAAGTTGTTGACAATTATGTATACCTGGGACAAACAGTTCAGTTAGGTAAGTCCAACTTTGAGAAAGAGGTCAACCGTCGAATCCAACTCGGCTGGGCGGCGTTCGGGAAGCTTCGCGATATCTTCTCGTCCAAAATACCGCAGTGTCTCAAGACTAAGGTCTTTGACCAGTGTGTGTTGCCAGTAATGACATACGGAACAGAGACGTGGTCGCTTACTATGGGCCTCATAAGAAGGCTCAAGGTCACCCAAAGGGCGATGGAGCGCGCTATGCTCGGAGTTTCTCTGCGTGATCGAATCAGAAATGAGGAGATCCGTAGGAGAACTAAAGTAACCGACATAGCCCGCAGAATCGCGAAACTTAAGTGGCAGTGGGCGGGGCACATAGCTCGTAGAACAGATAGCCGTTGGGGCAGAAAAGTTCTCGAGTGGCGACCACGAACCGGAAAACGTAGTGTTGGCAGGCCTCCCACTCGGTGGACCGACGACCTGGTGAAGGTCGCGGGTTGCGCATGGATGCGGGCAGCGCAGGACCGGTTGTTGTGGAAATCCTTGGGGGAGGCCTTTGTCCAGCAGTGGACGTCTTTCGGCTGAGAGAGAGAACCACAATAAATTGGTTAAAAACAAAAAATAAAAATACAGTTCGAATCAGGATCGAAGCAGGATCCCCCTGGCAACACCCGTTCACGAGTTGACGCGAGGGTCAGCCATCGCAAAGCTCAACCATAATAGAGGGAACCTTACGACCCGGCCCACGACGCCGTCTACAGTTTGAACATTTTAGAAAAATAAATACTTTCAGTCACTTGAAGATCACAATACACGTACATGTTTAACAATTAAATGTCAATGTTATTAAATTTAAAAAAGAAAGGAAAGGTTATTATACACAATAACAAAAGAATGCAATCAAGTGTGGAGTGGCGAAGTTGTAGGGAGAGACCAAGCTTTTTTATCGTTCAAATAATCACTTATTGTGTAATACGCTTTATTCATCAAAGTATTTTTAAGATATGTTTTAAATTTTTGCATAGGCAAATTTATAGCCTGGTCAGGGAGCTTTGTGCAGAGCAACTACGCTCTGCTGCCAGAAAATGTGCGCAGAGCGAATCCGGACAAACGAAGCGGCGTGAAGAATTCTGTACCGGAACTTCACCGGGAAAAAACCACCGGTAAAAATAAGTACCGGGAAAAAATCTCCACGCGGCACCACGTTTGCCCGACTAAAACCTAATTAACTTAACGCAGTCTGCTACCACCGTAGCTTATGAAGGGAGCTACAGGGCCCTATATAATAACCTAACCTATAAATTAATTACAATTGAAAACTACTTACCAAGCTAAATCTTCTTTCTCTTCGGATCCAAACTTGAGTGTCTTCGGGAAGGGGGAATTCCTAATCACCCTACCTAACCCATGAGATCTCAATTCCCCAGGACAACTAAATAGATTTCTTCCCGTAGTTTCACTCGGGAACAGCCAGATGTGAACAGCCAGCCACGTTTCACCTCTCACAAGAAAAAGTCACAATAACAGAGTTTTTCACAAACACAAATTCAATAGTTATTTAACAAACAGGAAATTCACCATTATCACTCAAACTAAACAACAAGCAAAAGACGCGAGACCGCTCCGCGTATTAAAATCAAACCGATATCGCCCTGGACAATGCAATGGCGGACCACACGCGACGCCATCCACGCTAGCAGTGTGAGAACCCCAAAACGCCTGGCGGCGATAACAGGAAACGCCTGCGTTTAGTTTTACCCAATATATTACAAACATCCCCCCGTCCCGGTCTGAGAAGCAGACCGCTAGCTTACTCTACGGGAAGGCGGGCGAGAGAGGTCACACCTCTCCTTAAAATCGAACCGTCGACCAACACCTCAGCCACACGCGGAGTGCCATCTCCGCCAAGAATCAAACGTAATATGCGAGCTCGTCGCCAAAGCAATGAGGGCAAATTTGCCTCTTTTAACAATACTAAATCACCCTCCCTGGGAGGCTCAGTCCTGTCTGTCCACTTCACTCTTTGCTGCAGCAAATGCAAATATTCAAGCGACCAGCGACGCCAAAAGTCCTGGCTCATTTGCTGCAACATTTGAAAACGCGACAACCGATATACGCGTTCATCCTTCCACGGGTATTCGGGCAGGGCATTCAACGGCCCTCCCACCAAAAAATGACCAGGGGTGAGAGCTTCCAAGTCATTTGGATCTGGAGATAGCGGACAGAGAGGACGAGAGTTGAGGACCGCCTCAACTTTACAAAACACTGTGGCCAGCTCTTCAAAAGTTAGAGCCGTTTCTCCGATAATGCGGCGGAGGTGGGTCTTTGCGGATTTCACAGCCGCTTCAAAATCCCTCCCCAATGGGGCAACTTGGGGGACTAAACTTCCAGGTTATTCCCCTTTGGGCAGCAATTTGACTTAAACTAGTACAATTTTTATCAATAAACACAGAAACATCCTTAAGATAATTTACAGTTCCTTTATAGTTTGTGCCATTGTCAGACCTAATAAGGAAGGTAGACCTCGACGCGAAACAAAGCGATCCAACGCGGCGACGAAGGCCTCCGTAGTCAGAGCCGATACCACCTCCAAATGGACAGCCTTGGTGGCCAAACAAACAAATACACACAAATAGCCCTTCACAATACGGGCATTACGAAAGGAGAAGCCTTGATCGAAAAGGGACCGGCAAAATCGGTTCCAACGCCGTCAAACGGTCTCGAAGGTCGGATTCGATCAGCGGGCAAATCACCCATCTGTGGTTGCATCGTGGATGCCTTCAACCTATAACATGCAATACATCGAAACAGGACACTACGGATTGCTCTTCGGGCTGACAAAATCCAAAACTCGCGTTGCAAAATAGCCAACAAAGCATTGCACCCAGCATGGGCGTTACGAATGTGTCGATCAGACACCAAAAGCTGCACCAAGGGTCCGCCCTTGGGCAACAACAGAGGATGGCGAGTCTCATATGGAAGATCCGCCTTCCGGAGCCTGCCTCCAACCCGAAGAAGCCCATCCGAGTCGATGTACGGGTTCAAACGAGCGACCGCGCCCTTCAACTTAGCGCGTGCTTCGCGCAAAATATGAAGCTCTGACTCAAACCGTCCGGTCTGCACGACACGGACCCAATGCAACAATGCGCTCCGGCGCTCTTCTGCACCTGCAATCGGCTCCAACCGCTTTGCCTGTGGGTTTCTACAATTATGTATGAAACGCTTAATCCAACTGGTGACACCCAGAAGCTTATCCAAGCTGCTATACCGAGCAAGTAGCCAATCCGGCTCCGACGTCGTCTCAGCGACTACAGCATGTACACGGAGCCCAGTCAAACTCAAAGAAGTAACATCTGTCTGACAGACAGGCCAAGAAGTTTCTGATCCCATCAGCCACTCTGGACCCCACCAGAGCGGGTGTGACACCAATTCTGGTGCCGTACAACCTCGGGAAGCACAGTCCGCTGGGTTAAGCTCTCCCGGCACATGTCTCCATGTTATATCAATTCCGATATTCTGGATTTGGGAAACCCGATTTCCCACAAAAACCTCCAAGGTATGTGGGGCCGCGCGCAACCATGCAAGCGCGACCTGGCTATCCGACCAGGCGAAGATGTCCCGTATCTCGACCGTGGCCGCCAGCTCACATGCAACGTGATGCAACAATTTAGAGAGAAGGTGAGCTCCACTCAACTCAAGCTTGGGAATAGTCAGCCTAGTCCTGATGGGGGCGACCTTGCTCTTCCCTAACAAAAGCGAGACATTGACCCGGCCATCGGCGTCAACTGTCCGCATATAGACTGACGCGGCGTAGCCTCGCTCCGACGCGTCACAAAAGCCATGCAGGCTGGCTCGATATTTCCCGGGGGGCAATATTCGACGAGGCAAGGCAATCCGATTGACTTCCTTAATCGATGAAAACAACTCGAGCCAATCATCCAATGGAGGACCAAACAGCGGCTCGTCCCACGAGACGCCCAAAGTCCAAAGTCTCTGAAGAAGACACTTCGCAGAGAATATCACTGGACTGATCCAACCGCTTGGATCAAACATACGAGCTAGTACGGACAACACCGTTCTCTTAGTCCAGACTTTTGGTATTTCCAAGTCCACTTGGAATGTGAAAATATCGGTTAGCGGCTGGTACTGCATGCCCAGCACCGCTATCCTGTTGGGATCATCCACATCCTCAAACAGGTGAGGGTTCTGTTGGTGATCCTCCGGGATCCCTTCTAGAACTTTAGGCTCATTGGACAACCACTTACGTAGCTCATAGCCACCCGTTTTCAATATTTCAATCAATTCGTCCCGCAGTAGGAGGGCCTCCTCAATACTTTGGGCTCCGGTGCACACGTCATCAACATACAAGTCACGTGACAGCACGGAAGCCCCACGGGGAAAGCGGATCCGTTCCCGCTCTGCCAATTCAAGCAATGATCTGATGGCGATATAGGGACTAGATTTCAAACCATACGTGTTTGTGTTGAGTTCATACACCGTCACAGGATCCTCAGGGCGCTCACGCCAGAGTATCAACTGGAATCGCCTGTCCTCAGGATGTATGACTGTCTGGCGGAACATCATCCGGATGTCCGCGCCAAAAACCACTTGATGTCTTCTAAAGTTCAAGATGATGTCAATTATGTCCCTATGCAATTTGGGACCTGAATGCAAACATAGATTCAACGAAACCCCGTTCGAAGTGGGTGCGGACCCATCGAAGACGGTCCTCAATTTGCCTGTTGAGGCCTTCACCACCGCGTGGTGGGGCAAAAAGTAATGCTCAGTTGAGCTCCAATCAACTCGAGCCGGAGACATGTGACCCAAATCCTCGTACTCGCGCATAAATTCAATATATTTATCGCGAAGTACGTGGTCACGCTGCATACGTCGCTCCATGGACAGCAGTCGTTTCTCCGCAAGCGCCCTACTTTGCCCTAGGCTAGGACGAGAGGCAACAAAGGGTAACCTAGTTACAAACCGACCGGAGGGCAACCTCTCCGTGGTCGATCGAAAAAGGGCTTCGCACTCAGCGTGTTCCGGATCCATCCTGGAACTCATAGGTGGCTCCTCCACCTCCCAAAACCTTTGCATGGTCTTGGCCAAGGACGCAGATGCGACAACCGGTGGCTCCTCCGCGGTGCCATTATCAAACACAGGGCCCATCAGGGCAAAACCAAAAATCGTAGACACTGCCATCAGTGAAGACGAACCCAGAGCCTTCTGTGTACCCAACAAAATCCAACCCAATACGTCCGAGCCCAGGAGCAAGTCCACTGGGCCGGGATGAAAGACAAAGGGGTCGGCCAAATCCAGACCCGAAACCAAAGACAACACACCCGGCGGTATGTCTGTCGAGGGTGCCAACCCGCAATGGTATCCATTACCATAGCCGAAGTCGTGATCCTCATTGTGGAGGACTTCAGCGAAGAAAAGGTGACAAGTGTCTGGCCCGTCAGACACTTCACTTGTATGCCACCAACTCCAAGAAGTGGCACAGGCGAGTCTTCCACGACTAAACCTAACTGGCGTGCCACTCGAGTGGTAACCAAACTGCTTTGAGCCCCTGAGTCCAACAGAGCTCTCAAATTAATGGCTTCTCCCCCACGACCCCATACGCGGACCACCGCGGTAGGGAGCAGAACCGTCCGCGGCTCTGTCCCAGCAAGGGAGCAAGCTAGTTACGGGCTCCCCACTCTCTCCAAACCAGGGGCGCGCCACTGACCCGGATAATATGGCGGGCGAGTGCACATCCCCATCTGAGGGGGGCATAACCCGCGGCCCGGCCATACATATGGTACGGCGGGTGGTACTCCAGCCGTGGGTACTCGTGCAGCGGCGGAGAAAACCGCTGCGGCTGCATGTGTTGGGTATTGGTAACCCGCGTGGAGGGGGGTGTCCCCACTCTCACGTCCGATCTAGGGCCCCCGCCCATGGGGGCCCCATCCGGGGCCTGGCCAGCCACATACTGGCCATGACCTTGGGGCGCGTGGTCCCGGTCCGCCAAGACCCGCGCCGGTACGCGACCCCCTCCCGAGGGGGTGCGACGAGCGAAGCCGCGTCCTCCGTCCGGTGGTGGAGGGCTTCGCGCAGGAGCGCCCCCGCCCATAGGGGACCCCTGCCTCAACATCCGGGTGCCATCCCCGTTGCGGTTCATGCAAAGCATCGCGTGGTGCCGCCCACGGCATGCACTGCATGGTATGGCACTGGGACAGTCACGTGCATAGTGGCCGCCCAAACAATAAAAGCAAAGTTCATGCCGCTTTGCCATGCGGCGCCTATCTTGTACTGGCAGTCTCTGCCAGTCCCTGCATTGTAGCAGGCTGTGGCCCATCCGGCCACATTGCAGGCAGTCCGCGTCCCTCGCGACTGCTGCCGTGTGCGCAACCCGCACACCAGCTCCACGCGGTGGCGGTTGCCGTCCCTGTTGGGGCCTACGTTCAGGCGCTCTGGATGGCGCTGAGTCCGTCATGGTATTCTCAGCCGCCCGTGCCTCAAACTCCAAAAACTTCACCAAGTCAGTGAATGTTGGTAGGGTGGTGCTATCCCGCTCCGCATTTTCGCGCTCAAACCGCGAGCGGATGTCATTGGGCAATTTGCCCAATACAATGTGCACCAGCAAAAAGGACCATTGGTCCACCGGCAGCCCCAGTGTGCGGAGCGCGTTACAGGCCACTGTAACGGGCGTGAGCAACTGCAGGCGCAACTGTGCCCTGTTGGCCACCTTGGGCAGGGCCATCAACTGTGCGGCGTGCGCATCCGCTAACAAACGTAAATTTTGGTAGCGGGAGTTCAATAACTCCCAAGCCGTATCGTACTGGTCGTCCTCCACCCGGAGGTGCTGGGTGAGCGACCGCGCTTCATCCTCAAGAGTGGAGAGGAGGTAGGCCATCTTCTGGGCCTTCGACAAATCCTGTCGTGCTACGACCAGGGACTCAAACATATTTTTATATGCTACCCACTCCTCCATCCTACCCCCAAAGTGGGACAGCTGAAGGGTTGGGAGCCGACCAGTAACCGCTGGTCCTTCCTGTCTAACAGGTGTGCGAGGGGCTGGTCCGCCAGCCTGTCTCGCCCTTATTGCGGTCACCGCCTCCGCGATATCATCGTGCAGACTCAGGATCTGGTCCATGTCCGCCATGTGACCTGCGTAGGCCTCCGGGGCAAGTTCGGCTTCGGTAAGCACCACCATGGCCGCTTCCGCGCTAATCAATCGTGAGTGGAGGTGATCCGCTCTTAGCAGTATGGCGCCCTCCCTGTCCTTCCGGGACAGGAGTCCTCCGGCCGTCACAAACCATCTCAATTCGTTGGCGAGTGTCGCCCTAGCATTGGAGGCCTTCGCCATCGCGTCAAGTCACAAACAAAAAATAACAAAAGGTAAATAAAAAACAACAAAATCAAACAACTACACGAAGAACCGCGGTAGGTATGAGAATGGCACAAACCCGGAACGCACGGTACAAACCGCAAACAAATACAAAAAAGGTTACAAATATTCTTATACAAACAAACTAAGAAAAATCTAATAATTTTTTACAAACAATTAATTATTTTTTACAAACGAACAAATAGAGGGTAGATAAACTACGCTCTGCTACCAGAAAATGTGCAGAGCAACTACGCTCTGCTGCCAGAAAATGTGCGCAGAGCGAATCCGGACAAACGAAGCGGCGGGAAGAATTCTGTACCGGAACTTCACCGGGAAAAAACCACCGGTAAAAATAAGTACCGGGAAAAAATCTCCACGCGGCACCACGTTTGCCCGACTAAAACCTAATTAACTTAACGCAGTCTGCTACCACCGTAGCTTATGAAGGGAGCTACAGGGCCCTATATAATAACCTAACCTATAAATTAATTACAATTGAAAACTACTTACCAAGCTAAATCTTCTTTCTCTTCGGATCCAAACTTGAGTGTCTTCGGGAAGGGGGAATTCCTAATCACCCTACCTAACCCATGAGATCTCAATTCCCCAGGACAACTAAATAGATTTCTTCCCGTAGTTTCACTCGGGAACAGCCAGATGTGAACAGCCAGCCACGTTTCACCTCTCACAAGAAAAAGTCACAATAACAGAGTTTTTCACAAACACAAATTCAATAGTTATTTAACAAACAGGAAATTCACAATTATCACTCAAACTAAACAACAAGCAAAAGACGCGAGACCGCTCCGCGTATTAAAATCAAACCGATATCGCCCTGGACAATGCAATGGCGGACCACACGCGACGCCATCCACGCTAGCAGTGTGAGAACCCCAAAACGCCTGGCGGCGATAACAGGAAACGCCTGCGTTTAGTTTTACCCAATATATTACAAACAGTTGAACATTTTTACACTTTGACCCACGAAAGACCGCCGAACCTTTTTAAGCCTAAAGCAGGGCGTATAAAGTTTATTCTTATTGCGGGTGTTTATACTATGTACATCGCAAATTTTTTTAAAGAGGTTTAAATTGGATTTAACAAAAATAAGTACATTGAAGATGTATTGAGATGCAACAGTAAGAATTTTTATTGATTTAAAGAGCTCTCGTAGAGAATCGCGTCGTTTTAGCCCGTACATAAAACGAATTGCTCTCTTCTGTAATACAAAAATTTTCCCTATCTCGGCTGCATTTCCCCATATTAATAATCCGTATGACATTATGCTATGAAAGTAGCTGAAATACACGAGTCTAGCTGGTTCCGAAGTAAACAAGGAACCCTTATAGTTTCGTCCTGTCTGTCCGTCCGTCCGTCCGTCCGTCTGTCTGCGGCTAAGCTCCGAGACTACTAGTACTAGAATACTGTAATTTGGTAGAGATATACATATTTATTACGCGGATGGCAACTGTAGAATCAAAATTAGGAAAAAATTTTTTTTAGGGGGCCTCTACACCTATAGTGGGGATGATTTTTTTCTCTCGATTATACCATCGTGTGGGGTATCATTTGATAGGTCTTTTAAAAATATTATGGAGTGTCTGAAGAACATTTTTTGATTTAGGGATCCGTGTACGAAATATTTGACTTTAAAGTGATAAATTTTGTTAGAGTCAAGTGTCCCCCCTCGAACAGGAAAATGATGGATGGTGGATATATGAAAAAAATTATAATAACTAGCAAATATAATGAATATAAAAGGAAATTTATCACGGCTATGTAGACTTTACACGTTAGTGAGTAATAGACGATAAACTTACAAAATTGATTTTAGTTTGAAAAATATTCCTAGGAATAATTTTCATTCTATATGATGGTATATACTTAGGTTATTTTCATTAGTTTTATAAAACTGTAAGTAAATATAAGTTCATGTGTCCGCATTTGTACAGGTTAGGCATCTTCGGAACCCTACATTGCGCGTGGCCCGACACGCACTTGACCAATTATCACAGGCCTACAATGGTTTTCCCTTTTCATTTCTGAGTAACGTTTTCGATAGATTTTGACACGCTGATTACGAGAAAAATAGTAAAAAAAATCCTTCACGTCAGACTTTTATCTTATTTATAGTTTTAGATTTTGTTCAAAATTGGCCGGAGAGCTCCCTTTAAAAATTGATAGAAAAATATTAAACGAGTTTTATCAAATTGCTACTGCATTAAATAAATCTATTAATATGATGAATATAATCATGATTCATAATTTGCTAATCACTTCATAATTAGTATAAGAAATATGTCTTTATTGCGCTGAAAAGGGGTGATTTTAGCCTCGTTAAGTAATGAGCGTATTAAATACAGATATAACTATATTGTTATGTACAATTTTATGTCAATTCGTAGAAGAGGGTACACGTAGTTAATTATAATTATATTATTTTTGGTATAAATACCCACACCATTTTAGAAAAATCACAGTTTCTTTGTGCACTGGACAACGCAAACTTAAAAATGTCATCACGTAATTGTTTGAATTCTCCCGATAGTTTTTGTTATATTTGTGGGAAATTTGTGACGGTAAAACAACGAGCAAGCATAACAGACTTTGTGAAGAATGTTTACTTCATGTATTTTGGACTTACCATCAGCAACCAGGACAAACCTTGGACACCTCATAAAGTTTGTACTACATGTGTTCGAGAGCTTCGCAAGTGGTCAAAAGGACAGAACATGTATTTTGGACTTACATTGTGGCCAAAATGATAACAAATTTTAGCTTGATGGGCTGTTCTATGACCATTAAGCTTTCAACTTCCTGAATTCGCACATTGACTATTTTCCGGAAAATTTAGGAGCCGTTAGCGAAGAACAGGGTGAAAGATTTCATCAGGACTTGAAGGACATGGAAAAGAGGTATCAGGGAAGATGGAATCCTAATATGTTAGCGGACTACTGTTGGCTTTTGAAGCGAGATGAGCCAAACCGGAAATTTAAGAGAAAATCACAAAACAGAAGCTTCGGAGAAAAAAGAACAAGGTTTCACAAGGATGATTAACGTGTTTACGAATTAAGCAACTTATTAATTAATTTATATTGTACAAAAATTTATTATCATAACTAAGTATTTTTTAATAAATATTTTTTTATTGTAAAAAAATGTATTTTATTGCAATTTTGGTTCATGGTCAATAACTAAAAATCTGGACGTGATGAAGAAAAACTGATTACATATTTGTAATCAGCGTATCAAACTTAGTCAATATCAGTTATTAAACTGAAAAGTGGGAATTCATGACCTAAAATTTGTAGGCCTGTGTTATTTAAACCTATCTACCTGAAATTTAATCGGGTTTGCGCCTTCAGAGACAATATATATAATACAATATTTTTAATTTGATTTCATTCACTCGCAACAATTCAAATGAGACTTTGTTTTTTTAAGATGATAATACGAAATAAAGTTT
Organism: Ephestia elutella; assembly: GCA_018467065.1. NCBI lineage: Eukaryota > Metazoa > Arthropoda > Insecta > Lepidoptera > Pyralidae > Ephestia > Ephestia elutella. The sequence goes on from CM031579.1 coordinate 281,126, forward strand.
TATTTTAGGTTCCTAAATTGAATTGTTTGATACAATTGATTGTTTCGATTGTTTGATATTTGAATCGTTACGTAATAGTTAGTGGTAGGCACCCTATTCCCGTGAAAAAAAAGCTAGTTTCACATACGTATGTATTCCCCAGGGGTGTGGGTGCCATGGAGATCGTAGCGATGGACATGAAGCTCAGAGGGATGTACATCGCCCGCCAGCTGTCCTTCCACGGCGTGTCCTTCAAGATAGAGGAGGTCCCGTTGTCCGAGCCTTTCAAGAAGACTTACGACGAGTCCGTTGCATTGGTCAGTAAACTTTTTAGAGTAATGAGCAATTTTCTGACAGCTAAATTAAGAAAAGAAAAAGTCTCAACAGGTGGCGTTTTATAAAAAGCCGGGTCATAATCATAATAATGGCTGTACCTATATTGTGCGCTTTTTCTTGTCAACCAGAGGCAGAAAAAAATCACCTGACAGTGTGACAGTTGCACAAATCACAATATTGATAAATGTTTTTATTATTAGGTTTTATTTAAAAAAAAAATGCCAATCCCGTGCTTTTTTGCTTTTTCTATGGATTCGCCTTTTACTAAGCGCCGTCTATGAAGTCATCTGGAACATTTTTTTTTTAATTTTGGTCTCGGAAAATCCCCCATTAAAATCAAAGAGTAAAAATTTTTTTTTGAGTTAGGTATTTACACCTGAATATTTATTACTATGGCTAATAAGAAGACAAATATACCAAAAACTAAAAGAAAAAAAAAGAAAACGTCGCATCTGACCTGGAATCGAACCTGCAACCTCCACTTCGAAGCTTGTCTCTAACACAACTGGAGCTAGGGAGCTGATTGCTGATATGGAGAAATTTATAAGTCTGTAACAAATTTGAAAATGTAATGTTTTATCTGATTGGCTTGATCATTGGTAATAACGAGGCTAACTCAATACGGGGGGTTAAAACAGCCACTTTAATAAAATAATCCATTTCTAATTCCCTAAATATTTAAAATTGAACCTTAAAATGTTATATATAAGGTTTATAACTGAGTTGCAATATGTTTATCGCAGTGGGTGGATGCCATGCAGCGGTTCACGGAGGCGGCCGAACTGATCGACGCGGAGCCGCGCATGAAGAAGACCATGTGGGGGCAGTTCTGGTCCGCGCACCAGCGGTTCTTCAAGTACCTCTGCATCGCTGCTAAGGTCGGTCCCATACTCTCTCTCTTTCTCTTTCTCTCTCTCTTTCTCTATCTTCTTTCTCTCTTCTCTCTCTCTATCTCTCTCTCTCTTTCTCTCTCTCTCTCTCTCTTAGCCGAAAGACGTCCACTGCTGGACAAAGGCCTCCCTCAAGATTTCCACTACGACCGGTCCTGCGCTGTACTCTCTCTCTCTCTCAGCCGAAAGACGTCCACTGCTGGACAAAGGCCTCCCCCAAGGATTTCCATAACGACCGGTCCTGCGCTGTACTCTCTCTCTCTCTCTCTCTCTCTATCTCTCTCTCTCTCTCAGCCGAAAGACGTCCACTGCTGGACAAAGGCCTCCCCCAAAGAAGATTTCCATAACGACCGGTCCTGCGCTGTACTCTCTCTCTCTCTCTCAGCCGAAAGACGTCCACTGCTGGACAAAGGCCTCCCCCAAGGATTTCCATAACGACCGGTCCTGCGCTGTACTCTCTCTCTCTCTCTCTCAGCCCGAAAGACGTCCACTGCTGGACAAAGGCCTCCCCAAGGATTTCCATAACGACCGGTCCTGCGCTGTACTCTCTCTCTCTCTCTCAGCCTAAAGACGTCCACTGCTGGACAAAGGCCTCCCCCAAGGATTTCCATAACGACCGGTCCTGCGCTGTACTCTCTCTCTCAGCCGAAAGACGTCCACTGCTGGACAAAGGCCTCCCCCTAGGATTTCCATAACGACCGGTCCTGCGCTGTACTTCCCAACTATTATTATAAACTAGCTATTGCCCACGGTTTCGCCCACCTAAATTTCCCACGGGAACATTGCTTTTTTCCGGGATGAAAAGTACCCTATGTCCTTCGCAGTACTTCTATGTATATGCGAAATTTCAGAGAGATTGGTTCAGGAGATAAGGCGTGAAGAAGTAACAAACGAACAAACAAATAAACAAACTCACTTTCGCATTTATAATAGTAGTTAGGATTACGATGTTACTCAGAGATAACGTAGCAATCTAATGGTGAATTTTTGAAATAGGTCGTTTTTGATTTTATTCGTAACTAGCTTTCGCCCGCGTGAATTTCCCACGGGAACAGTGCATATTCCCGGGATGAAAGGTACCCTATGTCCTTCTCCGTACTTCCAGCTATGTGTATGCGAAATTTCAGGAAGATTGGTTCAGTAGATAAAGCGTGAAGAGGTAACAAACAAACAAACAAACTCACTTTCGCATTTATAATATTAGTTAGGAACTTAGGATAGTTAGGATAAACATACACTATTCAGCTAAGCGTGGCCTTCAAGTCTCACAACTCTTGGCTCTGTCTACCCCGTAAGAGATAAAGACGAGATTCTATGTATGTGTGTAACATACAAATTCCTCTTTATAATATTAGTTTTTGTTCCCCAGGTGAACCACGCGGTGGTAACAGCCCGTGAAGCTGTAAAATGCGGCAAGTGCGTAGTGATTGGTCTCCAGTCCACGGGCGAGGCTCGAACCCTGGACCAGCTGGAGAGAGATGACGGGGAGCTGTCAGACTTTGTGTCCACCGCCAAGTGAGTCGACATTATTACTTTATATCGAGATCTGAACCAGAGAGAGCTAACTATTCTCAGTATAGAACGTCGGGTCTAGACGACCCGTTGGAGGATGGACGCGTTAAAGACATACAAAGACATAGCTTACGTTTCTTATATTGTCAGTGCTAGCACAGCTCTACCTATATGGTTCATACAGTCGGTCTTTTACTTTTTATTTTTTGATCCAAGATGGCCGACATTTTTTATTTTTTATTTATTTATAATTTGTGTATCGTTTTATGGTTTTTTGGGAACGCTAATGACGAAAAAAACATTTATTTAGAGATCCAAGATGGCAGACAATTTTTTTTCTGACTCTTTTGTTTCTGACATACATACGCGGTTCAAAATGTTAATAGAAAACACAAATTTCCTTAAAAATAGTTCCTACTTTATTTACATAAAAAAGGTCGACCATTTTGGATAAAAAAAAATCACAATCAACAAAAATTCAAAAGGCGTTTCACCACTCGCACCAGTCTCCTCTTATTTTTTAAAAAAAAGTATCTACATGCAATGATTTGACAACCATGACATTGTAGTGTCGGATCACGCTGGCGGCGTTACCGTTATTATCAAGGCCGATGAACAACTGTATGTCTTATTAAACTGTGGTGCTAGTTTTTACCTAGCACTGACTCTTTATCGCACATTTGCACATACACACAAGAAAAATACAGAAGATAGTGAAACAAAAGAGAGGCGTACAATGGCGGACTTATCCCAAAAGAGATTTCTTCCTGTCAACCAGGAGTTTGAAAGGAATATTTTAATGAAATAAGAAGGGTAGTGTAAGCGTATATTTATACTCTTTAGTTAGACAAATGATTTGTAAGATGCTTTGCTAGTACGAACCCCTCGGAGAGTTTGACTCGCACGTGGCCGGCTTTTTAGATTTTGTGTCTGTGTGTACGCGTATCCCGCAAAAAGTACTGAACGTTTTACGTTTAAATAATAAATAACGCGCAGACGAAGTCGCGGGCACGAGCTAGTTTTATAAGAAAACAGGGTTCTCGACGTTAATGTTTATTTTTTTACTAGCTTTTGCCCGCGGCTTCGCCCGCGTGAATTTCCCACGGGAACAGTGCTTTTTCCCGGGATAAAAAGTAGCCTATGTGCTATTCCAGGTCATTCACACCTCTGTACCAAATTTCATCGAAATCCGTCCAGTAGATTTTGCGTGATTGAGTAACAAACATCCTCACAAACTCACAAACTCACAAATTCACAAACTCACAAACTCACATCCAAACTTTCGCATTTATTGACCGAGCGAGCGAAGCGAGCGAAGGTCTCTAAATCGAGTTGGGGGCGAAACACATTGTTTGTATGTATGTATGTATGTATGTATGTATGTATGTATGTATGTATGTATGTTTGTACCGCGATAACTGCCGAACCGATGGTCCGATTTTGATGAAATTTGGTAGGCATGTAGGAAATATCAATAGAATTTTCAAGTTCGTTGGGCATCAAAATCGGTTCAGTAGTTTTTGAAATATTAATAAAAACGTCCACGATTATGTAGCAAACGAAACCATAGCGTGTTCTAACTTTGGATAACGCCATCTAGATTTTATTTAGGGAACTGAATTATGTTATTTTAATAGTCGCGAGGTCTACGTTCGCAGCGAACGACTAGTAATATTAGTATGGATTCATAGCTTTTTCCAGCGACTTCGTCCGCATTTAGTCAATACATATAATAAAACAGTAAAAATATTTTGTCTGTACATTTAGTATTTTTGACTAAAATGGATAGAGGACACCTAAATAGAACAACAGAAAGCAAAAAAATTTTTGGAATTTCTTGTCTGTCTGTCTGTCTGTCTGTATGTATGTACGCGTTTCACGTAAAAACTACTGGACGGATTTGAATGAAACTTTTTTTGTTGTATAGCTATTAAGCCTGGGCAACATATAGGCTATAATTCATTTTGAAAACTGGAACACCTGATGAAGAACCATAACAGAACAGCTAAACCATAAGAAATATGGAAATGGTGCCTTAACAAAAGTCGTTCAACCTGATGAGCATTTTCTGCTGACGTATAAAAATTGAAGATCTGGAACATCTGATGAAGAACTGGGCCCTAATTCTCTACGGCGAATGAGATTCCACACTTATATCTTACCACGCGCAACCACGTCAATACCGTGCCTTGCCTATACCTAGTCACGGTAAGGAATCGAGACATCACTATTCTCTAAGTCCCAAGACAAGTTGTCTATGGCACCGTAAACGAAGTCACACTTGCGTTCTGAAATTGAACTCCCGGTTATGTATTCATGAAAGAGTACTTGCTAAAAATTTATTTTTTAATTCACAAGTTGGTAATATAACTTGATTTTACGTTTTACTTATTGATGTAAAACAAACATCAAAGGAATGAGTCTCAAAATAAATTTATTTGACAAAATCGTTAATACACAACTACAAAAAAAGGTTAGACGATTTCTAAACGTTTGTTTGTGGGAGTGATAGAATAGAAATTGGAGGTTAGAAGTTTTACTACATAAATACGTTTTACATTTACATTTTGGAAAAACTAAGAAATAGAAATCTTTTAATTACCTATAAACTTTGATTTAAACATCGAAATGTATGCTATTGTGCGTTCTCGTGCAGTTAGACAATGGCAACAACAACAAAAAAACATAATGAGACGTGTGATGCGCGATGGATCTGATCCTTTAGCAATGGATGCTATTGCGTTTCATAAACAGTACCGAGTCTCCAAAGAGCTATTTACATATTTGTGCTCACTTTTGGAAGAGAAGATGCGTACAGAACAAAGATGTACCTCTATTCCTACAGCACTCAAGGTAATAAAATTGTTTGTTTCCTACTAACGAGGAAATTCATTTATTCTGTACCTACCTATTACTATTTCTACTTGCTGTTTATTTTCAAATATTACAAAATCATGCCTTACAATCATTAACTAAACTATGCTATGGATTTGGTAGGTACATTTCGGATCACTCTGAGTGATTTATTTTTGTTTCAGATACTGTCCACGCTTAGCTTTTTAGGCACAGGCAGTTACCAAACAATAATTGGGCAAGATTGGTTGATGCCTCTGAGCCAACCAAGTATTAGCAGATGTTTAGAAGAAGTTGTTGATGCACTACAACATTTGTTACATACATTTGTTAAATTTCCCAATACGCAAGAGGAAAGAAATAGGGTGAAAGTTGGGTAAGACTATCATAAAATAAAAGCATAAATGTTGAATTAAATATTTTTATTCCTTTAAATTAAAATTATGTTGTTCCAAGGCAGTTGCAATTCTGAAACAAAAATTATTTATTTTTACAGATTTTATGAAAAATTTGGTGTCCCAGGAGTATTAGGCTGCATTGATGGTACTTTAGTGGCCATAGCAGCTCCTCGGAATCATCCCAGTGAGGCTGCCTTTTTTGGGCGTAAAGGGTACCATGCCATCAATGCTAGCATAGTATGTATTATTTTATTTCAATAATAAAACAAATAACAATATGATTATATTATATACTGAATAATAGTAGTAACTGACTATTTTCTGATTACAGGTTTGTGACAGCAATTTGAAAATTATTGCAGTGTGTGCAACATATGGCGGTTCTGCCCATGACAGTTTTGTTTGGAGATCATGGGCTCTAAGCGACTATATAGAAAATCTATATAACAATGGAGAAGCAGGCTGGCTGTTAGGAGATTCTGGGTATCCTCAGAGGCCATGGCTTATGACGCCAATACTGAATGCACCTGAGGGATCCCCAGAGGCGCATTACACAGACAGACATGTAAAGACAAGAGTATGTGTTGAACGATGTATAGGGCTTTTAAAGGCACGGTGGCGTTGTTTATTACGTCATCGTGTCTTGCACTACAAGCCTATAAAATGTGCCAAAATAATAAATGCATGCACAGTTTTGCACAATTTGTGCTTAAATGATAATTTAATTAATGAGGCAGACATTACTGAAGATGCTGCGGATATGGAACCATTTAGTGGTAATAGTTCCACATCTGATACAAACGCACGTCAGCAATTAGTTGCCACTTTGTGGCAAAACCGCACGTGATTCAATACATAAAAAGTTGCATTTAAATAAATTAAAATTAGATAAATAAATTACTAACATAGTTTTAAGAACATTGTTACTAACACTGAGTATGGATTCCGAAATAAAGAATTATTATTGTTATTATAAAAATATAATACGAAATAAAGTTTGATGAATATTATTTAGTTTATTTTCTTACCTTTCAAAAGCCTTCACTTTCCTATCCTCTATTATCAACCTCCTTTCTTCAAGTTCCAATTTCCTCTCCTCTACAGCAATTTGCCTTTGCTGGACTTCCAAACGCTCCTTTTTCATATTCCAAAATTTGGCTATCAAATGTTTCTAGAACAAAATATATAACAGAGAAGATTGCTTATAATTATTATGTAAGTGAATCTCGAAAAGTAATGGTTAAGAAATCATGAAACCAAAAAGAGTTCCAGAAAAATTGATATATCCAAGATTTCATCAAAATTACAATATTATTTTATTACTAGTTTCTGTCCACGGCTTTCACAACTTTGATTCTTCAAAGTATCATTTTGTATCATTATAAAATGTTCTTCCAACAGTGGTTTGGTAACTAAACTACATACTTTTGAAGTTCGTACCTTGTTATTAAAAATATTGTTACGTTTACATAATTTTATCAATCAATATTGTAACATTATTTAATAATATCAGTAAATATGTACTCAATACATAAAATATGTACCAGTTCGTGCAGCTAAGCGGCGCCTACTTCTAATTCTCGGCCTTAAAGGTGGTTGTGGCAAAGAAGGTGTCATAGGTATTGCTGGTGTTGGAGGTAGCTGCACATAGCTGGATCTCTCAGCATCCTGAGTACTGCACATTGGTGATGGTTCAGGCTGTGGTGCAGGCATAACTGCTGGTGGTACTGATGATGCATCCCCCACTGGCTGCAGTATAGTAGGCACCACCACAGCTGGTGAGCCTGGTGCATCCTCCACTGGCTGTAATATTTTTTTTTAATTCTACTTGTACTTACTAATATCAAATTAGGAATAAATGCATTTTATTTTACTATGAAGAATTTAAAATTTACTACCAATTAAATTAAGTATAAATGTTATTTATTTCAGTATATCACCACCCCTCTACTTTTTTTAATTGTATTTAGTATAGTTAACTAGTATTTTTATAATATTCTCACTTTGATCGGTTTTTTATTTATCTACTGTAAAAAAATAGTTGTGTAAACACATTTGTGATGCATGTAAAAAATAGTTGTGTAAACACATTTGTGATGCATATTAAAATTTCATGGCATTGTACTGTGTCAAACTAATATTATAAATAGGTAAACTTTGTAAGTTTGTTTGTAGGAAGGAAGTAATCTCTGGATTTACTAAATTTATTTTAAAAAATTCTTACACCAATAGAAAGCTACATTACTCCCTGAGTGACAAAGGCTACAATTTATGTATGCACCTCCCGAGCATAGCCAGAGAGGAGTGTATCAATAAACCTAGTTTACCATTGTGCAGGGTATGCCGTTCATTCCATAAACTGCAATGGGCGTTATCACTGATATAACAGCCTCATCTTGGGCTGTAAAATCCTCAATTTGTGAGGGGCCATTGCCAGTTCCTCCAGGACCATCGCCTTTTTGTTCCCTTTTATTTTTCAGTGCTTTTTTCTTGACACCATTTCGAAGGTCACGCCAAGTCTAAAAAATGTAATTCATTTTGAAATGTTAAGTATATCATCCTAACTGGGTCTATCCTAATCCTAACTTATATTATAAATGCGAAAGTGAGTTTATTTATTTGTTTGTTGATTTGTTGCTTATGCTTTATCTACTAAGCCAATTTGCATACACATAGAAGTACAGAGAAGGACATAGGGTACCTTTTATCCCAGGAAAAAGCACTGGGAAATTCACGCGGGGATGCCGCCTGTAAAAGCTAGTATCCTATAAGTGTACCAATATATAAACATATAAGTGTACCAATATATAAACATATATGAACCACAAACAGTTACAAAATGTTGTTTAAGAAAACTTTATGTGTTAGTAATTAGACGTCAAATTTAATGCATAGCACTGACCTGTTTCCATTTTTCCACTGATTTTACTGGACCTCCAAGGGCATTCAGTGTTTCAGCGAGTTTTTTCCACTGCTGCTCTAATGCCACTCTACCTTGAAGACCAGTACCACGACCCGAGGCAACATCACTGTTCATTTTCATAAATTCAACCAAATGGGCGAGTTGGGTCGAAGTTGCCTTACACCTTGACATCCTTACAACAAAGTTTAAACAATTTGGCTGGTAAATAAAACGCGTGTTCACTGTTTAGATTGTCAAGTCAGACTAACTTTAATTAGGTAGTATTTAACAGATGTTTGGACCCATAACGGAACATAAATATGATAAAAAATGGTTTTAAGGCGTTTGGCAATAATCATAAAAATAGGTACCGGTTGCCATAAAAATAAGGTCCTTTGTTGTAAAAGTTGGGTACCGTTATGTCCGTGGGAACGCTACATTACTTAAGCTTAAGAATAAGAAATATTACTTACCATTCCGAAAGTTTATTATCACAAAACAATGTAAATGCATTTTAAAACTAAGTAAGACTACTACGATTTCGCGCGACTGTCAAACGTGGAATTTTTGACAGTTCTAACCACGCTTCCGTCGCGTTATTTTCGCAAGGTTTCGTTCAAGAGCGTTACAGAATAGGTTTTTGACAGATGTCTTAACTAATTAAGGAATTGACGAGGTTTCGAAACAAGGAATCGTTAAGTGGTCATAGAGAATAAGGGCCCTGCAAGAGACCAGCTACACTATAACATATATGGAAATGGCGCCTTAACAAAAATCGTTCAACCTGATGAGCATTTTCTGCTGACGTATAAAAATTGAAGATCTGGAACATCTGATGAATAACTCCAAGAGACCAGCTACACTATAACATATATGGAAATGGCGCTTTAGCAAAACTTGATTAATCTGATGAGCATTTTCTGTAGACGTATAAAAATTGAAGATCCGAAACATCTGAAACTATTTGGAGCACAAAAATACTTTTTATCTAAGCGAAACTCACGCGGGCGAAGCCGCGGGCGACAGCTAGTCTATACATATAATTTAAAATATTTTGTCTGTACATTTAGTGTTTTTGACTGAAATGGATAGAGGGACAATTGAAAAGGATAATAGAAAGCAAAAAGATTTTTTTTGAATATTTTGTCTGTCTGTCTGTATGTATGTACGCGTTTCACGCAAAAACCACTGGACGGATTTGAATGAAACCTGGCAGAATATGAAGCCTATTGGCAACATATAGGTTATAATTGATTTTGAAAACTGGAACACCTGATGAAGAACCTTAACAGAACAGCTAAACTATAAGAAATATGGAAATGGTATCTTTGCAAAAGTTATCAATCTGACGAGCATTTTCTGTTGACATATAAAAATCGATCATCATCATCTGATAAAGAATTCCAAGAGACCAGCTACGCTATTACATATTTGGAAATGGCGCCTTAGCAAAAGTCGTTCAAACTGATGAGCATTTTCTGCTGACGTATAAAAATTGAAGATTATGGAACATCTGATGAAAAACTCCAAGAGACCAGCAACTCTATAAAACAAATGGAAATGGGGCATTAGCAAAAGTCGTTGAACCTGATGAGCATTTTTTACTGACGTATAAATAGACAGGACACGGGATAGGATAAAGAGGGACCCGGGGTGGGAGTGGTGTGGTGGTATACGAGAAATCGTAGATAACAAGCAGACGAAGATCGTTTATTGAATGAAATATCACTTTTGATTCATTTAAACACCGCGACTGTACTACGAGTATCTAATATGTTCCCGCGGGACACGGGATAACCAAATGGCTGAAATTTTGAGTACTGGAGTTTAGGTTACTACAGTTTGGAACACAAAAAGATTTTTCATATAAGCGAAACTCACGCGGGCGAAGCCGCGGGCAACAGCTAGTATACTATAATTCCATACGTAAGTTTTTTTCGTGATGCGAGTACAGGATTTTAAAGTACTATTATTGTCTATTTTTTTTTTTTTACTTGCAACAATTAGACAAAAAATGATTCTATAGTAACTGTGGCTACTTATTCGACCCTTCATACATTTTTTATCCATATGCAGTTTTATTATATGTGGAAAAGATCGTTTCTGTAGGCAAATGTTAAAAACAGGAACTGACTTTTTGAAATTCTTTAATAAAAATAGCTAACAAATCTCAAACATTTTCGATAAAATAATCATCAAGTACACAGAAGTAAAGTTACTTATCGTCAATACGCGGAGCTCATTGATTAAATGCTGTTAGCGCACCTGGTTGATGGTCAATACACTATAGTGTTGCTTCAGGGTTCAGTTCTACGACCATGTTGCTCAAATTTACTCTTTCAACTGGTTTTATTTTCCCCAACTCCCTCGCCAGACGCAGCATAGTACTCAGATTGGACGCGTTTGGATTCCCCTTGAAATACTTGTTTAACCTCTTGAACTCACCATTAACTAATTTCACAGCTTTCTCATACTGCTCCTTAAAATGATCACTTTTAACCATAGGCTGTGGCGAAGTAGAAATTGGAACTTCCGTCGTTTCTTCGTTATTAAAATCTGTTATCTCTTCCATTTCTTCCAAAGGATCATTTCCATCGATTTCTTTCTTTACTTCTAAATAATAGTAATCATCGTCAATAGCCTCGTGTTTAGGAGAAGATCCCAATTGGTCATCAATATTCTCATTAGAGACAGTGGCCTCTTCATCTAAACTTTCAACTTGCATGTTCTCGTCGTCGATTGGTTCATCAATTTGGTCTTTATTTTCACATTCGTCTATTTCGCCTGCTATTTCGATGAAAATAGATTTTTCCATTTCAGTAACATGCAGAATTTCCAATTTAGTATTTGGAGTGTTCATTATAGCGCACAAATGTACACAAAAAAGTCCTTTCACGCCAAAGGCGCATTCACAGCACAAGGTATCCGTTCTAAATCTTATTTTCCATTTTGACTGTTCCCCTTTTCTATCTATCTTATATTCATTCGGCCCTAGATTTTTTACATCCACTCCTTGGTATACTCCTTCAGATTTTTCAAGAAATTTCGTATACGTTTTTACAACATCTTTATTATTTAAACAGCTCCAGGTTATTTGACAGAAATGTTTATCCATAATGTTGACCACTACATCAACCATACAAATCATATTGAAAGACTTGCATTTACTTTTTAGGAATTCGTTGAATGTTATGATTGAAAATTCGAGTACATGATAGTGCTCGCCTGGCCACCAAAACAGATGATGTTTTTTCCATAGTGCGGTCACGTAGTCGTCGAGCTTCGGTGTTGCCAACACGGTAGCGTCTTCTTTAAGTTTACTGTAATATTTTTGTGCTGTGTCCAAGTCAGCAGCGTATAGTATTTTATGGAAAATAGCCATCAACTCGTGGCGCCTTTTTTTATCTATTTTATTATCATCATCGCACAACCAACGCCATATTTGATTGCACATTGACCATGGGGAAACCATCACCCTCGATCCAGGGTAAATAGCCTCTAGTGCCAATATTTTTTCAGTCAAATTGTCCACAGTAATAATTTTGGGCTCAAATACCTTGTAGCACTCGTTTTCTAACAAGAGTTTTATAGCAAAGAACGCCTGACTGTACGCAGTCTCCGTTTGTTCCTTGTGTAGTACACAGGCCAAGCATATAGCTCCCAGCTTGCTCGGCACGAAGCATAGCGTGACGACGGTGTCCTGTGATAAGGCGGTACTTGTTATCAACACTACATCCAAATTGAGTGCTAACACAGCTCGCTTCATATACGGCGTTATAACCACAATCGTATTTTCGCTCGGATAATAAAGTAGTCCTCCAATTCCCTCGATTCTTCCCTTCTTGTTATTCATTATTTCTTCAAAATTCAAAACTTTCTTGTTATCACTCTTGGCCTTATTGACCAAATAAAATATGTGCCCTAATGTCGGATTTACTGCTCTGCTAGCAATTTTTTCCAATTTACCCCCGTATTTACTGAATAAATACAATTCGTGGTATAATTTAGCCATCGTTGGAGAATAACCATTTTTGATGTAATCGTAAAATGTGTCATCGGTTCCGGACTCGCTTTTCAAAAACTTGAAAGCTTCCTGGCCCGTTACTTTGTGGGAATGTATAAAATCTATGCGAATACACATATTCAACCTCTCATTTAATAAAGGATCGTTTTTTTTGGTGTTTCGGTTTATTTTCTTTATTCTAAAGTCTATTTTTGCTTGGCACCCTTGGTTGCGCGTTCCGGAATTCGTAGCCGTTTTCTTGTTAAAGCTGGAGCGCGCGCACGTGTACCTTTTCCGATAAAGCATCCGCTGCAGTTTCGGGTACGACTGCCGCACGATCCAAGTCGTCGACGTGAATTTGGAGAACTTCAATATCCATTCACTAATATATTTGCTATAATATTCTTGCGTCATACTTTCTTCAACTCTGCATCTCATTTCTATGACGAATTTCTCTTCCGATGTGAATAAAAATTTGAGCAATCTTGCATCTTGTGAAATCTCTTCTAAATAATTCTTCAATTCTTGTTTACGAAACATAGTTCTTTGTTACTAAATAATCACGTTTATACAAACACTAAATCATAACAACGAAACTATTTATAGATGTCTGCGCTCTAACCTATTACAAAATATAACACGTGGTAATCGATAATTCTGACACCGGATGGAATTTGTAGAACGCGCAATATGGCGTCATACGCCGAGACCGCGTACTGTTTCAAACAAAGTGAGCGCTGGCATCGAGTAGCCTTGAGGTCAACGCCCGGCCGGCTCAGCCAACGGGGTATTGCGAACACGCGGCGCGTTTTGCGCGGCAATTTTGAATTCGGAGCGCGCCAAGATCTGTCATTGTTTACTTTTTTATCGTAATGGCAAAGTAGTGTTTGTTTTTTTAATTTTTTAATAAATTGTTTCATCCAAATAAATTACAGTTTTTATTACTTTCGTGTGTAGATACTCATAATAATGTACTACTACTGTAATAAATAAATACAACTTGGCAATTTTTTATTCAAGTTGCAATTCGTTGTGTTTATTATGTACTACCTTTGCCCGCGGTTTCGCCTGTGTGAATTTCCCACGGGAACGGTGCTCTTTCCGGGATGACAGGTACCCTATGTCCTTCTCAATACTTTAATTAAGATTAGTTCAGTAGATAAAGCGTGAAGAGGCAATAAACAAACTCACTTTCGCATTTATAATATTAGTTAGGATTTTTTGTAGTGTTTATATAATTATAGAAGAAAACTATCTACGCTTCGCGGCCTCTCCACCCGTGAGATTTTCGGTAGGTATTACAAATAAACTACAGATTGATGTTTGTTATGCCTTCACGCAATATCTACTGGACTGATTTTGATGAAATTTGGTACACGGATAGAGCAAAACCTGAAAAGCACATAGTTTCATCTGAAAAATCACACCGGACGGAGCCTAGGGGGACAAATATAAAAAATACAAAAAAATGTTATAAATAAAAAGGCACATAGCCTATGTCATTCGGGTTAATGCAAGGAATCTAAAAATACCTCTCACATCAAAATGTGTTAAGCCGTTCAGGACTTATGGTGGAATAAAGAAATTACATACATACATGAACACTGAAAACATAACACTCCTTTTTTGGTCAGACGTGTAAAAAAATTGTATAAGTACAGAAGGCACTACAAATCTTAAATTTTTTGAAAAACGTCAAATAACTTTTCCTTTTACAATCTTTTAACTAAGATACAGATATCTTAGTTAAATACCCAAATCCGCTTGTCTTAGTGAGTTGAAATTATAGACGTGGCTTTAGTTCCAATAACATTATTATAACCATGACCTGGTGGTGCACCCATCGAGGAAATTCCTCAATGGTTTACTGCACGTGACACCAAAAAGATTAAAAAGCCGGGCAAATGCGAGTCAAGCTCGCGCACCGAGGGTTCCGTACACGCAAAGCATCTCACATTATAGCCTTAACTAAAATACTACCTAATTAGTTTCGAAAACATACTTTGCAGTTCGATCTCTAGGATTCATACTGAATCGTAAAAATAAGTTTGTAACACGTTTTTAGGGTTCCGTACAAAATGAAAAAACGAATCCTTATAGGATCACTCTTACGTCTGTCTGTCCGTCCGTCTGTCACAGCTAGGGATTGCAATACCGCAAAACGGGATCCAGCATTCCCGCAGGATCCCGCACCCTTTATCAAAGTGCTGGATCCCGCACTTTCAAAACGCGGATCCGCGGATCCCGCTTTAAATTTGAAAGAGCGTTTTCGGCGTCAGGATATATTTGTAGCTCACTCAGAAGCAGGCTTAGAGATGATACTATAAATAACATTTGCTTTTTAAGAGCGTATTTCCAAAAGTTATCAGTATCATCATAGGTGAGTCGTAGTAATAACATAAAGATAAGAGGAAGTTGTGATTTGATAATTAGTCATTATAATGGATAAGACTGATTATCTTAAACCTATTATATGTAAGGGTAGAATTAAAAAACTTTTGATGCCAAACATTTAAATTTTTTTTTTTTAAAGAATTATTTGATTAATAATTACTCTTGCTTACTTAATTACAATTTAATTAATATTTTGTTAGAAAACAAATACTTTTGTTGCATTATGTGAGACATATATAATTTTAATATTTAAGTTCTTTTAAGTAAGACTGCTTTGATAAATAATTACTCTTGCTTACGTAATTACAATTTTATTGATATTTTGTTAGAAAACAAATACTTTTGTTGCATTATGTGAGACATATATGATTTTATTAAAATAAAACTTGATTTTTATAAAAAACCTGTAGTTTTAATTGATTTCATAAATGAAATTAAAAAATGCGGGATCCCACGGGATCCGCGCGGGATTGGTCAATCCCGCATATCAATCCCGCGGGATTGAGTAAGCTGCGGGATTGCAATCCCTAGCACAGCCAATTTTTCTCCGAATCTACTGGAACAAATCAGATAAAATTTGGCAGAATGGCCTAATCAAATTGGGTCACAGCCAAACACAGATGTGCAAAGTAATCTACGGGGGACAAAGGAATTTAAAAAAAAAAGTTTTGCAAACCTTACTGCGTTATATGTATGTACATAGGTGGTCAGATAATTAGGGACACCAGTCGATTTTCATACAAACGAGGTTACTTTGAAGCCTTGGTTCAACGCCAGGATTAATCGGAGCTGTGATCTGATCTGAAAAAAAAATTGCTTGTAGATAACATAAAAAACCTATAAGAATTGACATTGTACGGAACCATCTACACGCGAGTTCAAGTCTCACTTGGCCGGTTTTTTAGACTTCCAACAACAGTTACAATTTTCAGAATTATTCCTGTATAAATACTGTTAGGCCTTACTTTTTACCAAAGGTCATAATTTAACGTCAACGGGAAGTACCCCATAGGTTTTCATTGCTGTCTGAAAATGCAAAATATGCGAAAATTCGCAACATTTACGGTAATATATTCTGATCGCGTTGATAGATAAATAGATCAACACTTTATTGCACCATTTACAGAAAAGGACATACAAAGAAAAATACAAAGAATATACAAATACATACAAATTATACGCGTTGCCGTATAATTTTGATTATTTTGTTGATACCTTTACGCGTTCCAGAGAAATCTTTTAACAAGTTAAATTATACATTTTAAGATTGACTCCTCTTATTTACTATCACTTCTGAATTTCAACACCAGACACCTTACTCGTACTCGACAGAAATGTTTTTGTATTAGCGATCTATAAAAATAACACATCGTATTATAATCCTGTTGTCCGTATGTGTCGTTTGTACAATGAGCTATATTTGGCTAAAGAAGCAATAGATATTTTTGCGGATACCCGCACTAACTCTTTTAAGAATCAAGTCAAGCGTATCCTCCACTGACTTTTCAACACCTTTTATTGTTGTGCTGTTTATTATTGTTATTACCTAATAGTATATTTTTGTGCTGTTTGTCAATGGTTTGTCACAATTTAAATTTTTATAGGTTTTGTTGTAATTGTAAGTATAACATATAGGTAGTACCTATTTTAGCTCAACTGTTTTCTGTCAACTATACTTTGGAATAATGTTATTTTGGCTTTTGTATATTTTGTGTTATTACTTTGTTTACATTTAGTTGTCATGCACATATGCACGTTTTTGGGTTTCAGTCTAGCTCATAATGTTAACTTATTTTCTACTGAACATTGTATAGATTGTTACCTGTTGTGTATACCATAATAAATAAATAAATAAAAAGAGAAAGAAAAGTTTTACAGACAGACGGACAACAAAGTGATCTTATAAGGGTTCCGTTTTTGCCTTTGGTGTACGTAACCCAAAAAAAAAACTTATTTACTTGACAAACAATGAAACATTAAATTAAAGTATTTGTCAACAGGGGCGTATTCCAAACGCTAGTGGAGAAGCACTTCCCGGCGCCCGACAGGAACCGCATCAACCGGCTGCTGGGACTCGAACCCAGCAAGCCCAAGCCGAAGCCCGCCGCGCCCGTCCACTACGCCAACGGGGACGACGCCAACACTTCAAGAGGAAGCGTGAGTTGTTCTATCACTTTATTCAAGATGTTTTATTCGATTGTTCTTTTTAGTGTGAAGATTGCTCCTTCCCTATCTTCTTTCAAATCTAAACTTTTAAAATCTTCTCATATCACTTCTAACATTTTAGCAAGTCTTTTCTTTGTTCACTTTCTAAATTTCCCTTAAGTAGTCATATGTATTGTATTATAAATATTATATGTATTATTTTATTATATATGTATTATGTATTATTTCTTTTTACCCTTTTCTTCTTTTTGTACATACTACTTCTACCCTTTTATTGAGTAAATATTCCTCTCAATCTATCGCTGGTTGACTGGAAGAGATCCCTTCATGGGATAAGTCCGCCATTGTATATTTACCTTACTATTTATGTTACTATGAATTATGTGTCCTTAGTACAATAAAGATACTACAAACAAACAAACAAACAAGATTGCATTAACTGTCATCGAATTTTGCCGATTAACCTCGTCTGATGAAGTCACTTTTGACGTGTAGTTAGCACACATTATTTTAATTTATATTTTTGTTCCAGTGACCGCCCGGCAACAAGTGAACTTCGCGGCAAAAGCGAGCCCGCGGCGGCTCGTCCTCGGACGAGTTCGTGCGCGGCTCGGAGGACGAGCTGGAGGGCGAGTCGGACGCGGAGCGGCCGCACTCCGACTCCGACCTCTCCGACTTCAACCCCTTCCGCGCCACCAGCGACAGCGACGACGGTCAGTGCTTGTTGTGAGATAGAAGCTAGTTCGGGAGCTAGACTAGGGTCGGACCAGTTCGTGCGCGGCTCGGAGGACGAGCTGGAGGGCGAGTCGGACGCGGAGCGGCCGCACTCCGACTCCGACCTCTCCGACTTCAACCCCTTCCGCGCCACCAGCGACAGCGACGACGGTCAGTGCTTGTTGTGAGATAGAAGCTAGTTCGGGAGCTAGACTAGGGTCGGACCAGTTCGTGCGCGGCTCGGAGGACGAGCTGGAGGGCGAGTCGGACGCGGAGCGGCCGCACTCCGACTCCGACCTCTCCGACTTCAACCCCTTCCGCGCCACCAGCGACAGCGACGACGGTCAGTGCTTGTTGTGAGATAGAAGCTAGTTCGGGAGCTAGACTAGGGTCGGACCAGTTCGTGCGCGGCTCGGAGGACGAGCTGGAGGGCGAGTCGGACGCGGAGCGGCCGCACTCCGACTCCGACCTCTCCGACTTCAACCCCTTCCGCGCCACCAGCGACAGCGACGACGGTCAGTGCTTGTTGTGAGATAGAAGCTAGTTCGGGAGCTAGACTAGGGTCGGACCAGTTCGTGCGCGGCTCGGAGGACGAGCTGGAGGGCGAGTCGGACGCGGAGCGGCCGCACTCCGACTCCGACCTCTCCGACTTCAACCCCTTCCGCGCCACCAGCGACAGCGACGACGGTCAGTGCTTGTTGTGAGATAGAAGCTAGTTCGGGAGCTAGACTAGGGTCGGACCAGTTCGTGCGCGGCTCGGAGGACGAGCTGGAGGGCGAGTCGGACGCGGAGCGGCCGCACTCCGACTCCGACCTCTCCGACTTCAACCCCTTCCGCGCCACCAGCGACAGCGACGACGGTCAGTGCTTGTTGTGAGATAGAAGCTAGTTCGGGAGCTAGACTAGTCCTAACTATCCTAATCCTAACTAACATTATAAATGCGAAAGTGAGTTTGTTTGTTGGTTTGTTACCTCTTCACGCTTTATCTACTGAACCAATCTTCCTGAAATTTCGCATACACATAGCTGGAAGTACGGAGAAGGACATAGTAGGGTAGGGAAGGACCTTTCATCTCGGAAAAAAGCACTGTTGCTGTTGTTCCCGTGCGAAATTCACGCGG
This sequence comes from Ephestia elutella, assembly GCA_018467065.1. Lineage (NCBI taxonomy): Eukaryota > Metazoa > Arthropoda > Insecta > Lepidoptera > Pyralidae > Ephestia > Ephestia elutella. The sequence continues at coordinate 300,393 of CM031579.1, forward strand.
GCGAAAGCTAGTGTATTATAAAAATGGACATAGGTCCATCTTTCTCCATGACGTCTTGACTGTAGCCTTGCGCATCCAATGGGCTTTTACTATTTTTTCCCCACCAGACGGCGTTAGTGGGAGGGAAGTCTAGGCTGTTATCAGAAAGTACAGCACTGTCAATTGAAATAGACAACTGATTTGATGTGTCAATCACTGACCAATGACAACACAGCACACCTTACGTACTGTTATAATACTTTTTGTGACATTATGATTCGTCGCTCAAATCCATCCTAAATAAGAAAGAAAGAAAGAAAGAAAAATTCTTTATTCGACAAATTTTGCACTAAATTAACATATTTACCAAATTAACACTAAATTTAACTAAATTCGTCGAAATGGCGACCAGCTCAGCATGGTGCCAAGGCAAAAGCCAAAGCGCTGATTTTCAGCTGGTACCAAAAGAGGAGGCAAGGTGGCTAAAATATAAAACAAATTGTACCTTGTTACACAAAACAAAAAAAAAAACATAATTTAAGATTTATAAGCAGTATGACACATGTTGCATGAAAAGAAGAAGAATTGATACAAGTATTGAAGGGTAAAAATGTTAATTTTAGAAAAAGATATACGAGTAAATAACGGTAAATAATATATATATGTATATATATGGAGTATGTAGGTATTAAAATTCTTTAATGGCATTACCATCAATTTGCCGCAGTAATGTTATTTCTTTTATACGTTTACGAAAGACACTAACGGATGAAATACAACGCAGAGGTGGAGGCAAGTTGTTCCAAATTTTGGACGCGGCATATTTGAAACTTCCCTGGAAAGTTTTTAATTTATGACTCTGGACAACAAGAAGACCAAGACGAGATCTTGTGGACCAATATAGTTTTTCAAACAAATAAGACGGTTTACGATTTTTAATAATACCAAAGAGAAGAGTAGATAAATGGATATAACGGCGTGACGACATATTAAGTATTTTAGCGGAGTTAATGAAAGGAGATACATGATTTCGCGGGGGAATATTAAAACAAAAACGTGCACAGGCATTTTGGACTTTTTGTATTAAAGTTTTTGTTTTTACTAAAAGTCTCGGTCCATATACTGTATCAGCGTAGTTAAATTTAGACAGAATTAAAGATTCAGTAAGGTGTACACGTAGTTTTGGACTAAGATAATCTCTGATTTTATATAAAAGTTTTAGACGGTAAAAACAGTTTCGAGCAATTTCTACGATGTGAGAGTGAAAACGAAGTTCGCAATCCATCAACAAACCTAGATTACGAGATTCCGAAGTACACGTCAAAGGTTCACCGTTTATCAGGATTTGTGGTGATTGAGACTGAATTTCACTTATTTGATGCTTCGTGCCAAGAATCATGCACTTTGATTTTTTAGGGTTTAAATTTAGGCAGTTATGATCTGACCACCGATTTAACATTTCAAGATCATTATTAAGCTTAGTAACGGCCGATTGAACTTCATTTGGTTTGCAAGAGATGTATAATTGAAGGTCGTCAGCGTACATATGAAAATTGGCATGTTTTATTGAGGTTGTAATATCCGACATATAAATTATGAAAAGCAAGAAGGAGAGGAAGAAGAAACAGAAAAAGAGCCATCGCTATTATAGATTTTGACATATTGGGAACGATCACTTAAATAACTTCTAAACCAATCTACAGTAGATTCGTCAAACCCATAAGCAGCAAGTTTAGAAAGTAAGAGAGGAATATCAATTGTGTCAAAAGCACGGGAAAAGTCGAGAAGAACAAGAAGAGTACCCTTTCCTGAATCTTGGGCTTCTAAAATATTGCTAGTAACATCAAGCAAGGCAGTAGCTGTACTATGATTTTTTCTGAAACCTGACTGTGCTTGTGGGAGAATATGGTTTGTTTCCAAGAACTCAGTTAATTGTAAGTGTACAACCTTTTCTAATATCTTTGAAAGAATTGAAAGGATACTGATAGGGCGAAGGTCGTTTAAAGTGAGAGGATTGGAATTTTTTGGAAGAGGTCGAACGATTGCTGTTTTCCAAGATTCTGGAAAGGTAGAAGAAGTTATAGTTGCATTAATAATAGAGGTAATCGATTCTAAAGAATAAGGAAGGGTCAGTAAGATCATATCAAGGGATATCTGATCAACTCCTTGAGCATTTGATTTGAGATTTCGTAGAATTTGGGAGATAACTAATGTACTCACAGGTTTAAGTTTAAAGGATCTATCATTTACTGGTATGTTAATCTTATATGAAGATGAATCAGGCTGGTGGTTTACAGCATTCGGAAGGGGGTTAATGAAATGTTTATTGATCTCTTCGGGAGAGGAAATGTGACCAGGTAAATCACTTTCAACTTTAGGAGGAAGTACATTTGTTTTAAGGTTTTTCCATAGGATTTTAGGACATTTGATATGTTTGTTAATGTCGAACTCAAAAAATGCTTTTTTTTCCCTTTCGATGGCAGAGTTTACATAGTTTCTAAGGTTTTTATAGTAATCATAATGGCTTTCCATTCTAGATTTATAATACCTATTATGGGCTTCATTTCGAAGTTTAAACATTAACTTTATGTTATCTGTTATCCAGGGATAAGAGCGATCCTTAATTAGAATTGATCTTATGGGTGCATGCTTATCAAAGAGTTGATGTACAATGTTATTAAAAGTAGTAACCATGTCATTAACGTTGCTTGCATCTGAAACTGAATGCCAAGGAACAATATTTAAATCCTGCTGGAATATAGCCATGTCTATGTCTTTTATAGGTCTAAAAACAATGTACTTTGGACGTGGTTTATCTTTTTTGAAATTTAGTTCGCAAGTAATCAAAGCATGGTTAGACAATTTACTGCCAATAACATCTGTTGTTACATTTCGAACATGAGCATCAGTACAGATAACATCGATAAGCTTGGCACTATGATCGGTAAAATGGGTAGGGGACTTCACTACTTGTTTTAAATTTGAAAGTTCAATAAGCTCAAGCAGTTTAACAGATTCAGGACTTTTTGTATCTAACAGGTTAATATTAAAGTCACCAAGAAGTATAATATTATCGTAGTTGACAAAATACTGTAGAGAATCAGCAAGAGCATCTAATAAAACTGAATAATTTAACCGGGGTGGTCGATAAGCCGTGCCCATAACTACCTTTTTGCCGTTTATATTTAATTTTATCCACATTTGTTCCACTTGTGAACACACTGGATAGTCACAAGTACGGACATGTATACCATTGCGGATATAGAAAGCAAGTCCGCCTCCTTTTCCATCTCGTATATTTTTGGGACGAGGAACACTACGTAGCCTATAACCAGGAATTACTGGTGCCTTACCATCTTCGTTAGGGTTTAACCAGGTTTCGTTTACTGCTAAGATGTCAATTTCATGTTGTGGTACTGCCATTATTAGTTCGTCGTGGTGAGTGCCTAATGAGCCTGGATTGTATAGACCAACTTTGAAGTATTTATTGTACGTCATATAAGATAAGGCGTACAAAAAACGATTGTTATAAAAACAATATAAAATAAACTTTTGAGGTAAAAAACACTACAATTAAATAAAATCTCCAGGCAAAGGCAATGGCTAAAAAATATTAAGATGAACGAGCAATATAATACGTTATTAATCCATGATAATCCATGATAGTAAAAATATAATATACACAGGATATAGAAAAGAAGTAAGTTATATGTATAATAATAAAATAATATTCTAGTAAAGTATATTGTATAGTTATAATAATAAAGTAATATTTTATGGATAGGCATACGTATAAACACACGTTTTGTGTACGAATAAACATTTTGAAAAAACATAGAGGAAAAATGCAACATGGTTTCAACATACAATTCCAATAATAGTGCACTAAGTGCAATAATAGTGCACGAAGTGCACTAACAAGATACTAAATTCGTCTGAAATTGAAATGAAAAATAAATTTACAAAAAATGCTACATGGAAATGAACTGTAGTAATTTTAAACAAAATATTTACACAATGAACTTTAAAGCAAACAATATAGAATGTATATCCTATATAGAGATCAAACAAAATAAAAATCAGTATGACAATGAAATATAAGTTAACATTCAGAGTACCAGGTATTGCACAGTGTTTTGCACAGATTATATAACGTAAGTTAAATTGTAAGGAAAAATTAAAAAAACTAGATACTAATATAGCACGGTTGAAACAAATGATATGAACAAACATATTATTAAAAATGTTACTCATTAGTAAAATAAGAATAGTTACATTTAATCTATGAAATATAATATTCAGAGCGAATTTTAGTATTTTCCAAAAACCTGGGTAACATCTAATTCTGAACGAATAAGATGGCGAGTTTTTCCGTCGTCTTGTCGCACAAAGATTTTTCCGTCACGCGTCCAGACATATTTAAATTTACATTCGCGTGCGAGTTCTCTAGCTCTTCTAAACAGCAGGCGATTATATTTGGTAAGTCTCTCATTGACATATAGAGTGTTAGATGGCCCGGGTATATTAAGTCCATCTGTAGTGACGTTTCGTCGAACTCGTGCGGCGCGTAGTAGAGTGTCCCGTGTGATGCGGCGTGCGAGACGCACGACGAGCGGGCGGGGGCGGGTCGTCGCGCCGCTCTCCACAGCGGAGGCGGGAGGGGCCCGGCCGGATGGTCGGGGCCCAACTCGTTCTGCACTTACAATGTCTCTTTCATCTATTTCTACGCCAATTTTCTGTGTAATTGCAATAGCTAGATGAGTGCAATTCTCATTGGTAGTTTCCTGGCAACCAACCACTTCTACGTCATTGGAGAGCAGCGCTTGGTCTCGATCAGATATCTCTATTTGGAGTTGAGAAATAGTATTTTCAATTGTAGTTTTCGTATGTGAGGGCAATGAAGGTGCCGTAAAATCCTTATTTTCAAGAGTGTTAATCCTAGCTTCCAGCTCTTCAATTCGAGTATTTTGTTGATCAATTCGGGAGTTTTGTTGTTGAATCTGCGCATTTTGTGTTATTATTGTACTGTTCAAGTTCTCTATGGCTTCTAAAACACTTGTCATTTTTTTATCAAATAACTCAGTTAAGTATTCTTTTAGATCAGTTGCAGACCCGCAGCAATTATCACAATTTTGGCTGGAGGTGTCGCTCTGTTTATTTTTGCAACCGACCTTGTTGTTACTCTTGTATTTCCAATTGTTTGTTGTTCAGTTTTTGTGTAGTCACATACAGGTTGTGTACATGGTCGGAGTGGGGTGTTCATATTGACTTTGGTTTTAATACATTCTATGCATCGCCATGCCGTTTTTTTATCTCTATCCATTAAGTTAAATCGCTTAATGCCTACATTAGCACAATCCAAATCATACATGGCATTGCAATTCGAACAGCATAAAAACTCTCTTTTAGGAAGATGGTGGCGACATCTAGCACATTTTGGTGTAGCTGCACTGAATGATGATGACATTTTGAGTTTTCTTTGTATTTTATACTGTTCCCTCTAGTGGTGATCCGAAGACTCACTAATATAAGGTAGGTAATATCAGTGCAAACTAGTGCTAATTTTCTCTATGAGATGTCGCTATGTAATGAAGTTTATTGTTCATTGTAGAGATGGCAATGGTAGGTGTTGAAAATGGTATGGTATTTTCTTCATTATGATTTTAAGGTTATGCAAATAGTAATTAAAACCTTGATTAAGTTGAGTTATACTTATAATTGGTCCAAGTCACTGAGATTCAGGCACTTTATTCACTGTCAGTCTGTTTCCTTTATATTAGGTACTAAATTGTTCAAAATGTTCACACCAATAATTTTCACAACAAGTCACTTTTATATTCAGTTTTTGAGTTTTTACGGAGAATTTATTTGACTTCACTTCTATAAGGACCTAAATGTTGAATTGTAATTGTTCCACAGAGCCATGGGCGCGCAAGAAGAAAGTGGCGAAGAAGAAGAAGACGGCAACACCCAAGAAGAAGGCAGCCTCAACCCAGGACAAGATAGAGACGATGTTGGAGCGCAAGACCAACGGGCCGGTGACCGTGAGCACTCCCAGCGGAGACCTGACTGGCACCAGGGTCGGCACCAACGGGATATATCTCGGTCTGTATTTGTACTGAGAACTAGGCGTGAATTTGATTTTTTTATTATTTAATCTGTCAATCAATCAATTTCAATCTGTGCGATTTGTCGGTATACTACCGACAAATCGCACAGATTGAGTTAGTCCCAAAGTAAGTTCGAGACTTGTGTTATAGGATACTAACTTAACGATACTATATTTTGTAACATAAACATCCGAGACCCAGGTCAATCTAGAAGAGATTACCCATCTTGACCCGACCGGAGATCGAACCCGGGACCTCCGGTGTGGCAGTCCGGCGTGATGACCTTGGGCCCACGGAGTCGTCGTCAAACATCGTTAGGTTTAGGCCACACTATAGTGCTTTATAAGCGTACAGAAAGGAAACTCCTCCCCCGCCGCAATATGGCACCCCCCTGCACCTCCCGCACTTCTGCCCCTTATTGTGTGTATTGGGTCGCTATGTCTATGAAAACGCACACATTGACGTGTTACCGACGTTACCGACGTTCACGGAAATACAGCTTCATTTATAGTAGTAGTAGGTATATTTGACGTCCCGTTTCTATGAAGCGCCCGCCCTGTGCTATAGGTGCCCAAGTTTATAGACAAGCTTGGAGAGCTACGCTTGTGTACGTTAGTTATTGACACTATTCACTTTCGCGCCGTGTCGTTGATGAGAACAGAAAAATTGCAAAGTCACTCAGGGCGATTATCTCGAGTCCTTTGGCCTCTTTAAAACGAAGCCAGGCTCCTAATAGCGCCTTAGGGTTCTTTTCATTTCTACGAGATAACCTAATATCCTGTTGTTGGTTTTCGTTTTTAACGATTTTTATGTCTTTTCAGGTCCCACTCGCAATCAGCCCCCACCGCGCCTGCAGCCATCGAGCGAGCTTCTGCAGCATGAAGGAAGATCTGCTCGCGAAGATCGAACGACTGGGTAGCGACTGCCGCCGAACACACTCGACCAGTTGGTCGACGAGTTGGGCGGCACGGAAAGAATGTGGCTGAAATAAGTAAGTTGGTACACACTTGCAGCATGAAGGGGAAGACTCCGTTTCCATGAAGATCGAACGACTGTGAAGCGACTGCCGCCGAACACACTCCGACCAGTTGGTCGACGAGTTCGGGCGGCCACGGAGAATGTGGCTAGAAGTAAGTTGGTACACACTTGCAGCATGAAGGAAGACCTGCTCATGAAGATCGAACGACTGGGCAGGTGCGACTGCCGCCGAACACACTCGACCAGTTGGTCGACGAGTTGGGCGGCACGGAGAATGTGGCTGAAGTAAGTTGGTACACGCTTGCAGCATGAAGATTGATGGCCATCATGAAGATCGAACGACTGGGTGCAGCGGGATCTGCCGCCGAACACGCTCGCCCACCAGTTGGTCGATCGACGAGGTTTGGGCGGTACGGAGAATGTGGCTGAAGTAAGTTGGTACACGCTTGCAGCATGAAGGAAAGGATGTGGCCATCATGAAGATCGAACGACTGGGCATAGACGCCGCCGAACACTGACCAGTTGGTCTGACGAGTTGCGGCACGGAGAATGTGGCTGAAGTAAGTTGGTACACGCTTGCAGCATGAAGGAAGATCGTCATGAAGATCGAACGACTGGGCAAGCGACACACCGAACACACTCGACCAGTTGGTCGACGAGTTGGGCGGCACGGAGAATGTGGTTGAAGTAAGTTGGTACAGCGCTTGCAGCATGAAGGAAAATTTGATGATGTTTTCACAGTTGAGTTTAGGAAAACAATACTTTAAATCTGGCGCACGTTTTATTTTGATACTCCTCTTTGGAACCTGGGCCATCATCTCCGAGGCGGCCTCTAGCGGCATCTCTCTGCAGAGTGACTACGGAGGTGAGCTGTGGGGGTGTGGAAGCTAAGCCTTCCATGGACGGGGAGAAGGATGTGGCTTTTTCACTTTCATACTCAGAAAGAGGCGTAAGCTCATCAGCGGCATCTCTCTGCAGAAAGTGAACCGGAGGTGAGCATATGGGGGGGGTGTGGAAAGCTAAGCTTCATGGACGGGGATGTCAAGGATGTGGCCTATCATCTCGAATGGCCCCACTGTACATAACGGCAAATCTCGTCTGCAGAGTGACACGCGCAAAGAGTGTAGCTGTGGGGGTAGGAAGCTAAGCTTGCATGTCGTTGTTATCAATCAGAAGGATGTGGCCATCAGTGCTCCGAGGCGCTGTGCCCTCGTTCCTTGGCATATCTCTGCAGAGTGACAACGGAGGTGAGCTGTGGGGGGTGTGCGGAAGCTGAAGCTTCATGAGACGGGGCGGTAAGGATGTGGCCATCATCTCCGAGGCGGCCTCTAGCGGCAGCGTAAGTCTCTGTCAGGTAAGATGACCGGTGGTTCAGATGCTGTAGGTGGATTTAGCGGTCTATGCGGAAGCGGGGCGGGTCATCGTCCGGCGAACGTGATTATTTGTCGTGGTACCATCATCTCCAAGATCACTCTTCTGGCACGGCATCTTCCATCTCTGCAGAGTGACCGGAGGTGAGCTGTGGGGGTGTGGAAGCAGCTTCATGGACGGGGAGAAGGATGTGGCCATCATCTCCGAGGCGGCCCTAGCGGCATCTCTCGCAGAGTGACCGGAGGTGAGCTGTGGGGGGTGTGGAAGCAGCGCTTCATGGACGGGGAGAAGGATGTGGCCATCATCTCCGAGGCGGCCTCTAGAGGCATCTCTCTGCAGAGTGACCGGAGGTGAGCTGTGGGGGGTGTGGAAGCAGCGCTTCATGGACGGGGAGAAGGATGTGGCCATCATCTCCGAGGCGGCCTCTAGCGGCATCTCTCTGCAGAGTGACCGGAGGTGAGCTGTGGGGGGTGTGGAAGCAGCGCTTCATGGACGGGGAGAAGGATGTGGCCATCATCTCCGAGGCGGCCTCTAGCGGCATCTCTCTGCAGAGTGACCGGAGGTGAGCTGTGGGGGGTGTGGAAGCCAAGCTTCATGGACGGGGAGAAGGATGTGGCCATCATCTCCGAGGCGGCCTCTAGCGGCATCTCTCTGCAGAGTGACCGGAGGTGAGCTGTGGGGGGTGTGGAAGCTAAGCTTCATGGACGGGGAGAAGGATGTGGCCATCATCTCCGAGGCGGCCTCTAGCGGCATCTCTCTGCAGAGTGACCGGAGGTGAGCTGTGGGGGGTGTGGAAGCAGCGCTTCATGGACGGGGAGAAGGATGTGGCCATCATCTCCGAGGCGGCCTCTAGCGGCATCTCTCTGCAGAGTGACCGGAGGTGAGCTGTGGGGGGTGTGGAAGCAGCGCTTCATGGACGGGGAGAAGGATGTGGCCATCATCTCCGAGGCGGCCTCTAGCGGCATCTCTCTGCAGAGTGACCGGAGGTGAGCTGTGGGGGGTTTGGAAGCAGCGCTTCATGGACGGGGAGAAGGATGTGGCCATCATCTCCGAGGCGGCCTCTAGCGGCATCTCTCTGCAGAGTGACCGGAGGTGAGCTGTGGGGGTGTGGAAGCAGCGCTTCATGGACGGGGAGAAGGATGTGGCCATCATCTCCGAGGCGGCCTCTAGCGGCATCTCTCTGCAGAGTGACCGGAGGTGAGCTGTGGGGGGTGTGGAAGCAGCGCTTCATGGACGGGGAGAAGGATGTGGCCATCATCTCCGAGGCGGCCTCTAGCGGCATCTCTCTGCAGAGTGACCGGAGGTGAGCTGTGGGGGGTGTGGAAGCAGCGCTTCATGGACGGGGAGAAGGATGTGGCCATCATCTCCGAGGCGGCCTCTAGCGGCATCTCTCTGCAGAGTGACCGGAGGTGAGCTGTGGGGGGTGTGGAAGCTAAGCTTCATGGACGGGGAGAAGGATGTGGCCATCATCTCCGAGGCGGCCTCTAGCGGCATCTCTCTGCAGAGTGACCGGAGGTGAGCTGTGGGGGGTGTGGAAGCAGCGCTTCATGGACGGGGAGAAGGATGTGGCCATCATCTCCGAGGCGGCCTCTAGCGGCATCTCTCTGCAGAGTGACCGGAGGTGAGCTGTGGGGGGTGTGGAAGCAGCGCTTCATGGACGGGGAGAAGGATGTGGCCATCATCTCCGAGGCGGCCTCTAGCGGCATCTCTCTGCAGAGTGACCGGAGGTGAGCTGTGGGGGGTGTGGAAGCAGCGCTTCATGGACGGGGAGAAGGATGTGGCCATCATCTCCGAGGCGGCCTCTAGCGGCATCTCTCTGCAGAGTGACCGGAGGTGAGCTGTGGGGGGTGTGGAAGCAGCGCTTCATGGACGGGGAGAAGGATGTGGCCATCATCTCCGAGGCGGCCTCTAGCGGCATCTCTCTGCAGAGTGACCGGAGGTGAGCTGTGGGGGGTGTGGAAGCAGCGCTTCATGGACGGGGAGAAGGATGTGGCCATCATCTCCGAGGCGGCCTCTAGCGGCATCTCTCTGCAGAGTGACCGGAGGTGAGCTGTGGGGGGTGTGGAAGCAGCGCTTCATGGACGGGGAGAAGGATGTGGCCATCATCTCCGAGGCGGCCTCTAGCGGCATCTCTCTGCAGAGTGACCGGAGGTGAGCTGTGGGGGTGTGGAAGCAGCGCTTCATGGACGGGGAGAAGGATGTGGCCATCATCTCCGAGGCGGCCTCTAGCGGCATCTCTCTGCAGAGTGACCGGAGGTGAGCTGTGGGGGGTGTGGAAGCAGCGCTTCATGGACGGGGGAGAAGGATGTGGCCATCATCTCCGAGGCGGCCTCTAGCGGCATCTCTCTGCAGAGTGACCGGAGGTGAGCTGTGGGGGGTGTGGAAGCAGCGCTTCATGGACGGGGAGAAGGATGTGGCCATCATCTCCGAGGCGGCCTCTAGCGGCATCTCTCTGCAGAGTGACCGGAGGTGAGCTGTGGGGGGTGTGGAAGCAGCGCTTCATGGACGGGGAGAAGGATGTGGCCATCATCTCCGAGGCGGCCTCTAGCGGCATCTCTCTGCAGAGTGACCGGAGGTGAGCTGTGGGGGGTGTGGAAGCAGCGCTTCATGGACGGGGAGAAGGATGTGGCCATCATCTCCGAGGCGGCCTCTAGCGGCATCTCTCTGCAAAGTGACCGGAGGTGAGCTGTTGGGGGTTTGGAAGCAGCGATTCATGGACGGGGAGAAGGATGTGGCCATCATCTCCGAGGCGGCCTCTAGCGGCATCTCTCTGCAGAGTGACCGGAGGTGAGCTGTGGGGGGTGTGGAAGCTAAGCTTCATGGACGGGGAGAAGGATGTGGCCATCATCTCCGAGGCGGCCTCTAGCGGCATCTCTCTGCAGAGTGACCGGAGGTGAGCTGTGGGGGGTGTGGAAGCTAAGCTTCATGGACGGGGAGAAGGATGTGGCCATCATCTCCGAGGCGGCCTCTAGCGGCATCTCTCTGCAGAGTGACCGGAGGTGAGCTGTGGGGGGTGTTTATTTTATTTTATTTTATTTTATTTAAAAAGGTACAATCACAGATTACAGAACATAAATTACTTATACATAGTTTTACACATCTTTTTGATTCTGAAATCCTAATAAAGATTATACACAGCACTTATGGTAAAGTCTAATACATGCAAACAAATATAAAAAAAAGAAGAACAAATTTAACTTGATGTCTAAATGTTTTTTGTATGAAATCACTGACTAAAACATTTAAAAAGAAATAAATAATACCCCTTATGACATATGATAACTAAATACTTACAGAAACGGATTTTTTAAACTTTGCGTAACTATCACAGAATAGGTCACATTGAATAACACTACTGTGTTTGTTGTACAAATCGCAAATCCTTATCATGGGATTGTTCTGTCCTACGTTATTTTTAGTAGGTAGTATACTAAATAATTGCGGAACCCTGGCTGAACGATATGGAATTCTGAACCTTAATTTTCCTAGTAATTGGGAATCTATGTATCCATTTGCTATCCGGTGTAAGATGCATAAGTCAGCCACGGAACGACGGGATTCTAAACTCTTAAAACCAAATTTTTTGAGTCGATCTTCATACTCCGCGATTTGGCGTCTTATACCCAATCTACTGCAAAGTGTTCTCAAAAACTGTCGTTGGACCCCTTCAATACGATCTGTATGAATTTGATAGGATAGGTGACCAAACTGAAGAGCAATATTCCAGCGTGCTGCGTACCAGTGCGGTATACAGTATGATCCAGGAGCTGATGTTCCTAAAGGGTTTCGCAATACGAGTCACGAAGCCCAATGTTCTTTTAGCCTTACTACTTATATGATCGTAGTGAGATCTAAATGATAATTCACTATCAAAAATAACTCCCAGATCCCGTATAGTGGTCACTCGTTGTAGGGATTTGTTGTCAATAGTGTACTTGTATAATATTGGGGTTTTGTTTTTAGTGACGGTTACTGTAAAACATTTTTGGACATTGAGCGCCATACTATTATGCACGCACCAGTCCTTGATTTTATTTAAATTGTTTTGCAACGTTTCACAGTCGTTAACATTCCGAATTCTAGTAAAAATCTTAATGTCATCAGCATAAGCCAAGCATTCACAATCAATTATGTCCAAAAGGTCGTTAACAAATATTAAAAACATAAGTGGGCCTAAGTTTGATCCCTGAGGGACTCCCGAGTACGATATATATGGCTTAGAGTCATATCCATATAGTGCGACTAATTGAGTACGATTTAGTAAATATGACTCCAACCACCTCAACAAGTTCCCATGAATTCCATACTGATCCAACTTCTTTAAAAGAATATGATGACTAACGAGGTCGAATGCTTTCGAAAAATCTGTGTACACTGTATCCACCTGACCACTTTTATCGAAAGATTCTGATAAGTAGCTTGTGTAGACCAGTAGATTAGAATTAGTCGATCGTCCCGGAACAAACCCATGCTGATTAGAGTTAAGCCTATGTTTTATATGATTAAATATATGCTCATACATGATTCCCTCAAAAATTTTTGAAAAATAATTTAATATACTGATTGACCGGTAGTTTGTAATGTCTTTCTTGTCACCCGATTTGAAAATTGGTGTAATCTTTGCCATTTTCCAAAGAGACGGAAATATACCTTCTTGAATGGATTTATTAAATATTAATGTTAACGGTTTGGCCAAGGCAGCAGCACACAGTTTCAGAAAAATCGGTGGAATGCCATCTGGGCCAGCGGTTTTGTTTACATCTACATTTTTCAGCTTATCTAATACAGCCTCCGTTGATATATGTATTGTAGTTATTGAAAAACTAGATTGAGAAAACGTGGGATTGTATTTATTGTCAATGTTACTGTTTGACCTATACACCGAAGAGAAGTAATCTGCAAAAAGGTCAACTATGCCTTGTCCTGTTTCAGCTTTTTTATCGTTATAAAACATGGTACTCGGTATATTATTTGTTATTCTTTTACTCTTTGTGTATTTCCAAAATGACTTCAAATTCGTTTTTAAATCTGATTCAATACTAGAAATATAATATTTAAAACATTCATCCATTAATTCCTTAGCCCTAGATCTCAATAAAGAATATGTATCATAATCACGGGGATTTTTATATTTTTTGAAGCGTATGTGATATTTCTCTTTACTTTTCAAGAGTTTAATAAGATTTTTCGAGAACCAAGTGGGGTAGTTGTTTTTACATTTATTTCGTCGTACTCTAGGTGTATATTTCTCTATAGATTCATGGATTTTGTTATAAAAGAAGTGTACAAATTCATCACAGTCCATTGCTTGAACATGTTCATCCCAATTTATGTCATTTATATATTTATTACAGCTTAAAAAGTCTGTTTTATGGAAGCACAACCTCTCAACCGTATTTTCTATTAAAGTTGGAAGTTTTATACTGTAATGAAGCTCCAATGGTGGGTGATGGCGGTCAGGTCGGCTAAGAGGCGCGGCTAATGATATTTCATACGAATCAGGGTTATTTGTAATTACCAGATCTAGAAGTCTATTATTAATATTAGGAATGGTATTGATTTGTCGTAAAGATGTAGCATGAATCAATTCGTACAACGATTCTGATTTGGTGTTATAGTGGCCTATAGGACAACCATCACTTAACCAAACCATGTCTTTTAAATTAAAATCACCTAATATAAGTGTATTATGGTTATCATTAGTTGTTTCCACTTCTTTACATTTATCCATAAAATCCACTACTAACTCAGATGGTAAATATTCAGTGAGATACACTACGCACAAATTAAAAACTAAACGGTTTGCTATTTTAACTTCTAGCCATAAGTCCTCCAGATACTCTAAATGCCTTCTACGCCTAACGGTAACATCAAACCTCCTTGATAAGGCGACTAACAATCCACCACCATGGTCTTTATTATATTTTTTCAAATATTCGTCTGACCTATCTCTTCTTATCACCTGATATCTATCATCGAACAATTCGGTTGACAATATTGAATCGTCCAGCCAAGTTTCACACAGGCAAATTATGTCATAATTGTTACTTAATACTGAATTATATATATCCAAGGTTTTTGATTTTATTCCACAAGTATTTTGATAAAAAATAGAGATTGCCATTTATTGAACAAACACACAATGAAAAATAAGATATTTCTATTCAGTTAAGGCCAGTAGTTCCAATAAACAGAATAATATTTAAAAGAGAATAATATAAAAAGACAATAATTAACAAATTAACTCCAAGCTTTGAATATTCTTTATATAAATGTAATGTGAATTAGGTTCTTTGCGCACGTAGACACGGCCGTTGCGAACCCACACAAATTTGTATGCATGCTCCTTAGCCCGTTTTCTTGCGGCAGCATGAAGTGACTTGTTGAAGGGTGATAGGTGCTCAGAGACATAAACAGGTTTTTTATCTTGGTCCATTCCTAATAATTTAGTGTTGAGTTTTTCTCTCGGATTTGCTTTATTATATCTGTATACAGCAGAATAAAACTCATCTCTGCACATCTCGTTCCTAAACTTCACCACTATTGCTCGGGGAAATTTACTTTCCTTGTTTTGTTTTGCTACCCTTGTGCATTTCACAATTTCTCCTTCAGATATTTCCTTTCCTACAACGCTTGCACATTTTTTGACTAATTCTAAAGTATTTTCTGTTCTGAGTTCAGGGATGCTGCTGATTTCCAAATTATTGTCGCGCAAGCTTTGTTCCATTTTATTTACCCGGTCTGTAAGTTCGGCAAACCGAGCCCTGCAGTACAATGTTGACCGATTGTAACTTTTTGTTGTCATTCGTTAAGCAATTTATTGTCTTTTGCATTTCATCATGCTTTTCACTCAAAAACGTTACAGATTTTCGCATTTCTTGAATGTCATTCTTGACATCCGCTAGCTCAGTTCTTATTATTTGTCGCAACATTGAAGGCAGTGCAGTATTTATGGCAGCCAGAATCTCACCCTGAATGTCAACTCCACTGAAGCTCGGCGTGGCACAACTGTCGTCGAGTTGGCTGGTCAACAAGCTTGGCTTCCTTACCCTATGTGTGACGTGCGATTGCTCCTCACTCGATGATATGTCCAAGTTTGTATCGATATTTTGTGAACGAATTGGTGTATTTTTGTTGTCGCCCTTGGGGCGTTTGCTCTTACAGTCTTGGCATACGCCATTACTTTTTTGTCCTTTCGTCATAGTGAGAAATTGTTCTTCGCTAATATTGGCACACAATAGGTCATATAGCTTATTGCAATGGGAACACTGTAGGTATTGATTTCCAGGAATAATGTTAAGACACCCGGCGCAGACATTATTGTTGTGTTTCGATGCCATTTCGAATAGTCTAAACTACAGCAACTACCAACGGTCTCGTTCAGAATTTGTTTAGAAGCATAAACTTCAATCTTATTTAAAAACAACCGTGCCTCGTACTATGCGGTTATCTATCTTGATTTATGATGCATTCTTCACTAGAGAATAACTGGTATAATCGACGATATCGCTTGCTGTCGTTAACTTCGTGGTACGGGGGACCTTGCCCGGCGAAGGATGATTCATCTATCAGCTATGGCGATCGCTTGGAATAATGAATCACAGTTAACAACCGCCGATATTTGATATTTTATTCACTTTTTGCACTGTTTATCTTGCACTGATTTTTATTAACTGTTGTAATTATTTTAGCCAGTCAGTTATACTATCGAACTATGTAACTTTTAGCTATATTACTTCACTTTTTCCAGTGTGTTAGAAATAAAATACTGAGAGCGCAGTTTAACACGTATTAGTTCGCCCGCGGAGCGGGGGGATTTTTGTGGAAGCTAAGCTTCATGGACGGGGAGAAGGATGTGGCCATCATCTCCGAGGCGGCCTCTAGCGGCATCTCTCTGCAAAGTGACCGGAGGTGAGCTGTTGGGGGTTTGGAAGCAGCGCTTCATGGACGGGGAGAAGGATGTGGCCATCATCTCCGAGGCGGCCTCTAGCGGCATCTCTCTGCAGAGTGACCGGAGGTGAGCTGTGGGGGGGTGGAAGCTAAGCTTCATGGACGGGGAGAAGGATGTGGCCATCATCTCCGAGGCGGCCTCTAGCGGCATCTCTCTGCAGAGTGACCGGAGGTGAGCTGTGGGGGGTGTGGAAGCAGCGCTTCATGGACGGGGAGAAGGATGTGGCCATCATCTCCGAGGCGGCCTCTAGCGGCATCTCTCTGCAGAGTGACCGGAGGTGAGCTGTGGGGGGTGTGGAAGCTAAGCTTCATGGACGGGGAGAAGGATGTGGCCATCATCTCCGAGGCGGCCTCTAGCGGCATCTCTCTGCAGAGTGACCGGAGGTGAGCTGTGGGGGGTGTGGAAGCAGCGCTTCATGGACGGGGAGAAGGATGTGGCCATCATCTCCGAGGCGGCCTCTAGCGGCATCTCTCTGCAGAGTGACCGGAGGTGAGCTGTGGGGGGTGTGGAAGCTGCTTCATGGACGGGGAGAAGGATGTGGCCATCATCTCCGAGGCGGCCTCTAGCGGCATCTCTCTGCAGAGTGACCGGAGGTGAGCTGTGGGGGGGTGTGGACGCAGCGCTTCATGGACGGGGAGAAGGATGTGGCCATCATCTCCGAGGCGGCCTCTAGCGGCATCTCTCTGCAGAGTGACCGGAGGTGAGCTGTGGGGGGGTGTGGAAGCTAAGCTTCATGGACGGGGAGAAGGATGTGGCCATCATCTCCGAGGCGGCCTCTAGCGGCATCTCTCTGCAGAGTGACCGGAGGTGAGCTGTGGGGGGGATTGAGGGACAAAATGTGCCATTCCATTGAAGTCCACCGTGGTTTCGCTCCGATTTTCAACCTATTCTATCCTGGGCCATCGAAATCCAGCTGGCCAGCAACATTCCCTACATCCCTCCTTTAGACGTATTCCTCACGACTGAGGATCGTGGACATATTATGTCGAAATGCAATACACACATCGACTATCTTGGTAATATTAATTGTGTTTTGCCATTGCCCTATATAAAATATAGTTTCGTTGAGTTAGTATCCCACAAGTCTCGAACTTGCTTTGGGGCTAGCTCAATCTGTGTGATTTGTCCGTATATATTTATTTATTATTGTTTGTTTGTAGGGCGCGCAAACCAGCGGCGGCGCGTGCACATAACCCTGAGCTCCCCTGGTCTGCCGACCGAGCTATCCAGCAGTTCGGACGTACGCACCGCAGTAACCAAGTCAACGCACCGGAGTACATCTTCCTCATCTCAGACCTGGCCGGCGAGAGGAGGTTCGCCTCCACTGTCGCTAAAAGGTGAGTAATCCTAGGAGGAAATGATACCCATTGATAGGGTCCCTAACCAGTGTCGCCGGGTCCATAACCCTGGAGCTCCCCTGGTCCGCCGACCGAGCTATCCAGCAGTTCGGACGTACGCACCGCAGTAACCAGGTCAACGCACCGGAGTACATCTTCCTCATCTCCGACCTGGCCGGAGAAAGGAGGTTCGCCTCCACCGTCGCTAAAAGGTAACTAAAGATGATCCTAACTAATATTATAAATACGAAAGTAAGTTTGTTTATTTATATGTTACCTCTTCACGCTTTATCTACTGAACCAATTTATTTAAAATTTCGCATACACATAATTGGATATACTGAAAAGGGCATAGGGTATCTTTCATCCCGGGAAAAAGCACTGTTCCCGTGGGAAATTCACCCGGGCGAAGCCGCGGGCAAAAGCTTGTTATTCATACCGACAACATACTTAAGTAAATCTACATAATTGATTGTGTACCCCTGAAAGATCACGTAAGACTACGGACATGATTATTTACTATTATTTTCTTTTACATTTCACGTACGAGACCAAGGACCGCTATACGTTACAAATAATATATTGGTTTAGTAGTAGCTGCGACCATGACTCATTAAATATTTACAATACAAGAATACTTTATTTGCACACAAGTAATTACATGTTATAGATATGTCGCAGTCGGATTGTATAATCCGCCGTATTACATTACGGCTAGTCGTTTTACAAAGCAGCGCCGTTTTGTAATACGGCGGTTCAACGATTAGCCGGATTATCACTGCGATACGTTCTTCAATATGGCGGCCCATGTTAAGCCGTAGCGTACTAAGTATGTAGAATTTAGGGTGACCATACTTATAAATTATAACTATGTTTAAATGAAAATCTATTTTAATAAAAAAAGGCTAACAGATTTTCTTTTTACGATATTCTTTAGCAATCAAGAATTATTATCAAAGTTATACGCCATCGTTGCTATTACGTCAGGCAGCGCCACGAGTGTTAAAAAACGGAACTAAAAACTGACAAAGTGGCGGCTAATGACCCGCTATACATTACGGCTAGCCGCGTTGAAGAACGCATGGTGCCGAATTCATTTCGGCGGAATTTCTATTCAGCCACATTCAATCCGGCTAATCGTTGAACCGCCGTATTACAAAACGGCGCTGTTTTGTAAAACGGCTAGCCGTAATGTAATACGGCGGATTACACAATCCGACTGCGACAGATACATAAAGTAACTGTATTATAGTAAGTATTGACCATCAGGTTAGAGTCGCTGGGTGCATTGACACACGGCGACCGGAGGGCCACGGAGACCAGGGATCTCAGCCAGTTCAACATAGACAATAAACATGGTGAGCACAGAACAATCATAGAAATAATCTAAAATAACACGTAGAAATGGCATTTGCAGTCATTTAGAATCGGGACATGTCGCTATTTTTTATTTTGCACGTACTCATAAGAACTGACTATCATACAACTAAGTTCAAAGTAAAAAAAATACTTTATTGACACTTAGCCTTCACAGGCACGTCAAAAACGAATTACATAATTGAATCTCGAAGCTACAAACTACTAGCATTTCGGGATGACTACTGCTGAGAAGTAACTCCAAAAGAAACTCATTAAAACAATATTGGTCTCCAACATGCCAGACTAGGTATCAAACTTAAATTGCTCAGTGAGGGCGTGGCTACTAGACGATAGTAGCGATTTGATGTGTCTGCGAAAGTCTAATTTCTGAAAGAATTTATTTGAATTAGATTCGATTCTTGCACTCACTCCAACGATACTTCACTCCTTAAAATATAGCTTGATTAGAATGACAGATGTCAATGTATCAGGTCATCCTGCTGTCATAAGACTCATCCTATATTTTACAGTTTTAAGTGTAGTCTCCAACCAAGGGTGTAAAAGTCTCTACTAAATGAATGTACACCCTTGTAAGAGAGAAATAAACAATATATACTATTATGTTCTCAGGCCGCACAGCGCTGGAGGCGGTGATGAAGGCCATAATGAAATACGAATCCCCCCTCGTCCCCCCGCCGCGCGACTACCGCGGGGACTTCTTCCAGGTACCTAATAAAAAAGGAGTGTTATGTTTTCAGGATTCATGTATGTATTGAAAGAAAGAAAAACTGTTTGTTTAGTATAGCACAATATGACAATTGCATATTAGTACTCGTACTTATATTTAAGTTAATTTATTAATTACTAGCTTTCGCCCGCGTGAATTTTCCACGGGAACCGTGCCTTTTCCCGGGATGAAAGGTACCCTATGTCCTTCTCCGTACTTCCAACTATGTGTATGCGAAATTTCAAGAAGATTGGTTCAGTAGATAAAGCGTGAAGAGGTAACAAACAAACAAACCAACAAACTTACTTTCGCATTTATAATATTAGTTAGGATTATTATTTATTAATTAATTTTGCATCTGTCGCGGTGTCAACCTACGAAGCTGGTCTTCCTGGCTGGTCTTGGTATTGATATATGAGAGCATTTTAGTCGAACAGTAGCATAGGCCCGGGATATTGTTTCCATGGGAATTTCGGGAAATCCTCTTAGTGCTCCCTACACTCCCTACACTCCCTAAGGAACCTACATGTCAAATTTCAGCTTCCTACGCCCAGTAGTTTTGGCTGTGCGTTGTCTGTCAGGCACTTAGTAACGGAAGAATTTTATGCTTACATACAAAGAAATATTTTTCAAATCCGTCCGGTCCATATTGTTTTGAAATTAAATGAAAATTGATTTATTTAAATAGGATTAGAACTTGCACTTTTAAATAGTCATCTTTGTTTGTTGATTTGAACAATGTTTAAGTTCAATATTGTTTTTTTTTTAAACTATTTGTTACCCAAATAAAAAATTAAACATGTGTATATTTTCCCAGGACGTGGCCTCAGCATTAGTGGGAGTGGGCCTCATCGTGAACAGCGAGGCGGCTCCTGGCGTGCTCTCATTAGATAAGGTAATTTCTTTCCCATTGGAGTGGCAATCGTGTAAATAGATTGACTCCCTTTTTATGCGGGATGTAGGACCTGAAGATATACCTAGGCTCGGAGGAGACCTCGGTTAAACGGCCTATATGTGTATATATGAAAGGGAAAAGTTCAACAAATTCGGCAATTCGACAGGGCTCGATAATCGCTTACCTTGCTCGCTTGCTGAAGGCTTCTCCTGGTGATCACCAGATTTCTTCTGAACACAAGTGGCTCCTTCGGAAGATCCT
The DNA here is from genome assembly GCA_018467065.1 of Ephestia elutella. Taxonomy (NCBI): domain Eukaryota; kingdom Metazoa; phylum Arthropoda; class Insecta; order Lepidoptera; family Pyralidae; genus Ephestia; species Ephestia elutella. The sequence goes on from CM031579.1 coordinate 321,361, forward strand.
GGTTCTGCGGTGAATCTCGAATGGCGGGCGCGCACGGCACTGGACGCGGAAACACGCCCTATCTCAATGATATACGGATTGAGACTAAAATTGTGATAATCGGCGATGCAGTGAGGCGAGTAGAGCTCCATCTCGCTCTCTCATTTGCCCGCTAGAGGGGGCAGCGATATCAAGGTGTCTTGTCACCGAATCGTTGAGAAAAAAAGGAAAGTATAAAAAAATTGGAGGCTGATGGGCCTCAACATAGCTCCCCGCCTTGAAAGGTCCAGAGCTTTCAAATTAAAATATAGACAAGAAGCTAGGTGGATAGATTAGATAAGATAAGATAGATTAAGCTAGGAGAGTAGATTAGAGGTAATAGCGGTCTGAGAATATCAGCGAATCGATATCTACGGTAGAAATTATGATTAAATAAGCGGTTTAATTAAATTGCGGTTTGATTAAATTGCGGTTGATTAAATTGCGGTTTGATTATTGGGTAGGCAAAGGATACAGCTTTGTGACAGGACGCTTATATGTGCCTGACACAGTCTTGACTAAAGCCACGCGAATTATACCATCCGATCCAGGAAACACCTCCTTTATGACACCTAATGGCCAAGTCAAGGGCGGTACGTTATCTTGACCCAAGAGAACGACAGTGCCTATCTCTATGGGACGATCGTGAGTGCACCATTTCTGACGGACTTGCAGCGTATGCAGGTATTCAATACGCCATTTTTTCCAATATGATAACACGAGTTGATCCAAAAGTTTTTTACGCTTTGTCAAATTCATACTTTCCTCTGTCAATTCAGAAGAAGGTAAATAAGTAATGGGACTGGACATTAAAAAATGAGCCGGTGTGAGAACGTCAGGATGCGGATCAGATGATAAAACACTAAGAGGCCGTGAGTTCAAAAGACATTCTATCTGTACGAGGACAGTTAAGAGCTCCTCATAAGTGAGAAGCTGCTTTCCTATCACTCGGTACAAGTGCGCTTTGATACCTTTGATGTTGGACTCCCAAATTCCTCCGAAGTGCGGAGCTCGGGGCGGTAACGTCTTCCACTCAATTCGACACTTCAGAAGTTCTTCTTTAATGTCGGTCTGAATGCGCGAGTTTAATAAAAAAGAGTAGATTTCGTTCAGCCGGGCCTTAGCACCAACGAAATTGGTCCCGTTGTCCGAGTACATGACAGACACTGGACCACGGCGGGACATAAATCTCTTTAAAGCTGCAAGAAAAGCTTCGGATGTGGAGATCCGAAACTAATTCTATATGAATAGCCTTAGTGACTAGACATGAACAAGCAAATGTAGACCTTCAGCGAGCGTTGGCCTCGGCGACGCATAGGTATGTATGCAATAGGACCCGCTAAATCAACCCCAGTGTGTACAAAGGCTTTAGCGTCACGCACGCGATACTCAGGCAGATCAGCCATTCTGGGTGTCGGGTGAGTAGGCTTAATACGAAAGCAAGTATTACATTTGCGACAACGCGAGCGAATGACTGTCCTACCATCCAATATCCAAAATCGCTGCCTTATGATGGACATTAATAGCCCAGGACCGGTATGGCAATAAGTGTTATGGTAATGATCGATAATTAAATCAACTATGCGGGCGCGTTTAGGTAACAAAGCAGGATGCTTCGCTTCGTAGGGTAGGTCCGATTTGGAAAGTCGGCCTCCGATGCGCAAGATTCCGTGATCGTCAACAAATATGGACAAACTGCGCAACCTTTTAGATGGAAGTTTGCCAGCTTTAATTAAATCTAATTCCGTAGAAAAATGAATGTTTTGAACGATTCTGATAATGAAATTTTCAGCGGTTTGAATATTTTCAACAGCGTTACGACCACTCAATCTTTTTGTGAATTTGAGAATATATATAAATACGTGTAATAATTTGTTCCATGAACACACGCGGCTGACTAAGGTGTCCATAATATGTGGTTCCGCACGGGAAGCCTCAACAACAAAGGTTTTAGATTTCAGTTCCGGTAATGTCTCACATTCCGTCGGAACAAATTTCAATGGCCATTCATTTATAGGCTGACGAAGCCAGGACGGGCCGTTATAATATAAGGAATGTACAATTAACTCTGAAGGCAGCATGCCACGTGAAAGACAATCGCTAGGATTCTCTTTCCCTGATACGTGATTAAAACAAGCGGCAGGTAAATTTTTCCTGAATTTTTGCAATACGGTTGCTAACAAATATAGACCACCTATGAGGGAGCAGAATGGATCCACGAGAGCGCAATAGTGGAATCCGAAAACGCATAAGTACCGGCAATCGGAATGCGGGCAGAAAGCTTCTCTCTGACAACCTTAACAAGCTTAGACAGCAACAAAGCAGCAACGAGTTCTAATCGAGCTAGTGTTGTTACTTTAGCGGGGAAACCTTGGATTTCGCACAAAGAAGGCGGACCGTTATATTACCTTGAGTATCAGAAATGTGTAAATATACACAGCAACCATAACCACTAAAGCTAGCATCACAAAAGGCTATAATGTTTACGACAGATTCTGCAAAAACTCCAACATGACGTGGGATTTTAAGAGCAGATAGTGCGGGAAAATCCCGTGCTAAAGCAGTGAAGCGGTCTATGATTGGCTGCGGAGGTACATCATCCCAATCTATCTTGGCTAACCAAAGTTCTTTAATAAGTATTTTAGCGTACAAAACGACCGGCGCTACAAGGCCAAGTACATCGAATAAGCGAGCAATTAATGATAAAATGGTGCGTTTTGTACATTTACTGTCCACTGGGCTGGTTGTCAAAGAAAAAGTATCTTCAGCGGGCTCCCAGGTTAAACCAAGGATTTTAAAATTGTTAATATTGTTATCCATACTAGAAAAATTAACTGATAAGCGGTGAGACGCAGGGAGGGTCTCTAACAAAAGCGGGTGAATTGCTGGCCCATTTGACAAGGTCGAAGGAACCTAATTTAAATAAATCAATTAAGTTGTGTGACAACTTTATAGCGGTTTGTTCATCAGGAACAGAATAAACATAATCATCCATATAAAACTGGGTTTCTACCAATTTGGATGCGTCCGGAATGAATGAATGAAATATTTTATTTGCTGAATATGGGTACAGATAAGATCTTAAAATTAATACATATAACAACCAAACATATTCTACTGATGTTACAGCATGCAAAAATTGAATTACAATTACTATACAATTAAATTAAATAAAATTTCATATGACTAATTAAATAGGATAAAATGTCAAATTGAAATAAGTTTAAAATAAAGCACATGTGAATTTAAGTCAACTATGTAATATTTATTTTTGCAAAACCATAGAAATTAAATTAAAATAATAGAATTTAATAAAATTTAAATATAATAGAATTATTTTATGTCAATTTGTCATTTAAGTATTCCTTGACTGAATAAATAGCATTTACTGGATAATAGGTCAAAAAGTTCGTTTTTAAATTTGCGTTTATTATATAGATGGAATCTATCAGGTAGACAATTGTAAATTTTAATAGCCATTCCAAATGCATTATTCTCAAATAAAGATAAATTTTGAATAGGTACTTGTAGTTTGTTCTTATGTCTTGTTCTGCTACCTGCATAGTCCCCCATTTTGGGAAACAAATAGGGGTATTTTACCACAAACATACAAGTTTCAAAAAATATAAAGACATGGTAGAGGCAACACATTCAACTTTTTGAACAGAGGTTTGCAAGTGTCACTGCGGTATGCCCCGCAAATAGCTCTAACGCAACGTTTTTGAAGCTTAAATACTCTGTCACTATCCACAGAGTTTCCCCACATGACAATGCAGTATCGAAATACCGACGATACATATCCATGATAAGCCTCTAAGGCTGTTTTAAAGCCTACTGTATCTTTTATTCTCTTTAGCGCAAATATGAATCTGTCAAGTTTTTTTATTATTTTATCTATATGAATGTCCCATTTTAAATATTTGTCAAGATATAAACCTAAAAATAATGAATTGTCAACCTGTTCTATAGTCGTGTTATTATATGTGATATTTAATGCTGGAGGGGTTCTTTTTATGCGTTTGAAATTGTATGAGTTTTGTTTTATTTACATTTATTTTTAAATTATTTTCCTCAAGCCAATTTGCGATCATAACCAGTGTTTTATTTATTGATTCACTATACTTGGCAGCATCGTCAATTGGACCTCTAAACAGAATTGATGTGTCGTCCGCAAATAAAATACATTTGTAATCAGTAATTTTTGGCAGATCATTAATATATAATAGAAACAGTAAAGGAGCTAATATACTACCTTGAGGAACGGAGAAGTCATTCTGTTTTGCAAATTCAGACCTATAAATATGTTTTTGATTATTGGATACTGTAGCAATCTCAACGCACTGATTACGATTTTCCAGAAAGCTTTTTGATCCATTCTAAGGCAGTGCCCCTAATGCCATAACGATAAAGCTTATCAAGCAATTTTTTATGACATACAAAATCGAATGCTTTGCTTAAGTCAAGAAGCAGACCAGCAATTGGAATCCCTTCGTTGAGGCTCCCGGTTACGTATTTGACGAAATTGAAACAAGCCAGAGCTGTTGAACTTTGTTTTATAAAACCATATTGATCATCATTTAGCAATTTTGATTTATTAATAAAACTGTAGAGCTTTTCAAGCATGACTTTCTCAAAAATCTTAGACAACACTGGAACCAACGTTATTGGCCTATAGTTATCCATATCATTATGTTGACCTTTTTTAAAGAGAGGTTTAATTATTGAGTATTTCAGTCTGTTTGGAAATATACCTTCTGAAAGCGATAGATTGATTATGTGAGCTAGGGGTTTTGCTATAAACAAGGCACATTTTTTCAGTATATTAACATTTATGTCATCGTACCCAGTAGAATTTGAATTTTTAAGAGTCATAATTATTCTAAAAATGTCTTGCTCATTTACTGGTGTCAGAAAAATGCTATTGGGATTTATTTGAACATGGGATTTAGATGAATTCGTTTTGTTGGAGGATTTACAATCATTTGTCAAATTAATAAAATATTTATTGAAAATATCACTTATAATTTTAGGATTTGAGTAAGTCTTATTATTATATTTAATTGATTTTATTTCATTCTCATTCCTTACAGTACCCGTCTTCTGTTTTATTAGTTGCCAGAGCAGCTTTGCATTTATTTTTTGATTTAGCTATCAACCTAGAACTTGAGATCTGTTGTACCTTATATATACATTTTTTAAGAATTTTAGCATATTTAGAATATTTTTGTTTATTACTCTGTTTATTAGCTGACGATAAATGGTAGTTCAGGTAGAGACGTCTTTTATGTAGACAACATTTTCTTAGGTTTTTAGTAAGATAACGGGATTTAGATACATTGTTATTGAATTTAACCCGTATTTCAGGAAAGCATAAATCATAAAATAGTAGAAATTGATCATGAAATGAATTAAATGCATTGTTAGTAGAACTGTCAGAATAAATGTCATTGAAAGAAAGATTTGATAAACAATTTAAAAATTTTTGCAAGTTATCATCATTAAAATCTCTCTTTGTTTCATACCAATAATTCGATTTAGGATTTGTTTTATCAGCTAATTTAAATGATAGGCTCTGTGCCGTTTCATGATCTGATAGAGCGAGACAATTAAGCTTTCCTGAGGCGTCCGCTATATTACTTACAAATAGATCCAAGCAAGATTTTTGTTTTCTAGTGGCCGATGTAATATGATTTATCAAATTATTATTTGAGAGTATTGAATTTAGTTCTTTAGTGTGCACACATTGTTCTGCAAGCATATTTATGTTCCAATCGCCACATAGTATGACTTGTTTATTCTTTTTTCTTGTAAGGTTATTTGCTAGAAGTTTAAATTCTCTCAAGAAAATTTCCGGGCCAACACGTGAGCTGCGGTAAATACAAATTACTATAAGATTCAAACCTAAAATTTCAATTCCACAACATTCAAAATGACTACGTATTGGATTCATATTTTCAATCACTTTATATTGAAGATTATTCTTTATCAAGATGCAACTGCCTCCTCGCGATTCGTCTAAGCGTGAATAGAAAGAGGCCAATTTGTAACCCGGTATTTTTAAATTCAATTCTCTACCATTTTTAATAAACGTTTCTGTCAAGCAAATTACATCAATGTTACCTAGGTCCTTAGAGAGTTCATCAATAGCCATTTCAATACTGTCCTGCTTACTTACAGCCCCAGCAATGTTTTGGTGCAACAGTGAGAAAGTTCTTGATTGCTCATTATGTTCGGTACAAAGATCAGAGAGTGGATCCTCGAAAAAACTCGTGTGATGTTAACCCCTCATGTGTTAATACTAATTCATTGTATTCATTGATAATGTCAACCCAAAAAAGTATTAAATCATGAAATATATTGGCAAAAGCATGGTTGTTGATGCGCCCTGTCTTAATATTAAACATTTTAGAGGAATATTCCAAGTTTTTGTTACAGTCAAATATATAAGCATACTCATGGCACACACATTATCTAAGTACAATAGGTTATTAAAAACCTCAAGTCTCTTATTGTACAATAATGAATAGTTTGAACACTTATAAAGTTGGTGTAGGCATAAAATTACATTAGTGTGTTTGTCACCAACTTTAGTTTTTCCCTAATAGAGTCTATTAAAGACGTATAATTTTTTGTAGGTAAGAAGTCTTCTTCTCCTATAAAGATGACGCAGAAATCTTCATAAGTAAAATTTTTCACTTTCTACTCCTGCAGTCCCTCCAATAACAGTGTTAATACCTACCTCCAGGGGGCTTTCTAAGTAGTGGCATATCTGCGTCCGTGATAGGTTCCTTTCTGCAAAAGATAGTGTCTTATTTGTTTTGATTGCTACTAATGATGCACAGTTGATTTTTCTGAATCTGATTACTACACTGACTGACTTCTGTCGAACAAAGGGTTTGAATTAGGTATCTCGATTTCAAGTTCGTTTAATACGGTCAGGTTGTTTTGCGAAGAGCCTTCCATTTCTTCTTTATTTCTAATTTCTGGAATTCAGTGTCTTCCTGATTTTTTCTCATTTCCAATGACTTTGTTTTGGTTTGCTGAGCTGTTGTACATGAATATTGAATTTTTTTTTATAGCTTTATCTTTTTCCAAATTACTAATTTTCAATGCCATGTTTTCGGATTCTAATTTTTTCAATCCTGTTTTCAGCAGCGAGCAATTTAAGATTCTAAGTCCGATATTTTACAAGTTAATATGTCAACAGTTTGTAGAAGCTCTTCTTAGGTTGACCACCAGATTGCTCTAAATTTTTTAGTTACGTCTGCTATAGAGTCAGCAGAAACTTCAATATTTTCTTCAGCAATAAATACAGGAGACTCCAATAAATAGTCCTAACACATTGCTCCTGTGTTGTGCTTTACAGATGAAGCTGTGGTTTCTGGGCATGTTATTTTTTGGTTTTATACATGTCTCATATAACCAATTCAATCTGTGCTCACCCGTCATTGTATGTACAAACGCTTTTCAGAAATACCAGCGCAAAGAAGAGCTGACAATGATTTTTACATGTTCTGCAGGTTGTGAATTGCCTTGTCTGTTATTGTCTTTTTAGCTCTTTCTACATTTTTTTGCTATGTTGTATATCTACTAATCCAATTCCTCAATTTATTTAATTAATACTACATAATTGATTTAAGTACGTACCTGTACCTACCCATTGAATTTTTCTGTATTACATAATAGTTTTTATAGAATGCTAATAACATTGCTTTTGTGTGTACTGTAATAATGTTATTATGTTTTTTGAAATAAATAAATAAATAAAATAAATAAATAAGAATTTGAAAAGCTCGAACTAGACGCTAGATGGCGTTAAATGTCCATTTATCGGAATATCTTTAATTTATTGGGCTTTCATATATATTTCTCCTACTCGCCGATAGGTGGCGTTAGTCTCGAACAATCTTGTTTTATTCATAAATAATTTCTATCAAAGCGAGTGCCGCGGCCGAGGCTCGAACCCAGAGACGTGCTCGCAGTTTGGATTATAAAAGATGCGTTGCCGCCGGTCCGACGACAGTGTGACGTAATTGACGAATTTTATGTCCTATGCGAGTCTATGCAAATTGGCAAAGTATTAGAGCGTTGCAATTTTTAGACCTCAACATGACACTGTTTCGAATTATTTTTACTTCTACCCGAAGTCCAAAAATATAAATCACTATAATTAAGTAGTAATTTTACTTGAGTTTTCAAAGTCTCTTTCTAATTTAATATTCACAGTCACTTATTAAACCGTCATACACAAAGTTTATGATTATCGCAAGTTCACTGTATAAC
>CM031579.1:329761-362120 GCA_018467065.1 Ephestia elutella
AAGCGTTTCGAATCTACGCTTCGCTAACGCTTTGTCGACTAACGTTAATAAAGCTGGTAGCCAAGAGTGGATCAATCGTAGCGAACGCTGGTTCTCTTCTACCTTACGCTAAAAATAAAAACTTTGTCTATGGTTTCATTTGCTAAATTGTCAAATGAGTTTGACGTTTGTTTGTTTATTTTTAAAATTACTCCGAGAACCGAGTTGTTTTGTGTAATTTTGATATTATGAAAGTTTTTTAAGTGAAAGTGATATTCTTTTTGACCATTATTTATTATTACGAAGTGGTAAGTATTTCTAAAACAGCATACATATACAAATTCCATTCTAAATAACTCATGTTAAAAATGTTTTGGCTATTTTAATAATGTAACGATGTTTTCAACGAGCTATATAACGCAAGAACAATTTAGCGTTCTTATAGAATTCACTGAAAAAGTATTTTATATAGAACCACAATAATCTTTGTATCATGTATTCCTTCCTTGTTAATAATAAACCACTTCATACTTCGTTCACACTGCATAGTACCTACTTAACACGATATCCACTTATGTTTTTGTATAATGGAATCTTTGTTAATTGTTGTATGTTATAAGGCACGATGACCCATCATCAGGGCCTCAGAGCGGGTCCGCAAGGTCAGAAGTGCGATGTGATAGGCTATGGGGAGAGCTAACTTCCTTGTAAAATTCCATTGAGTGGAGGTGTTGAAAAAACTCTGAATAAATGGAAAAAGGTGAGAGTAACTATTTTTCAACTTATAAATTTTATTCACTTTTAGTATTCATGGCACTGTTTTTGATTAACAATAGAAATATTAAACATATTCAGGTATGAGCTGATTTGGAAAACAAAAACAAAAAGAAGAGGTGTCATGCTAGTCATATTGAAACATAACAGACATAGATTTACAATATTATTAATGTTCTTAATCATACTCTATTTATTTATAACACAGTGAATTATATTAATTAATGTTATCACACTTAGTTAGCTAGATTTTAGTATTTTTGTCTTACTACATAATATGGACTGTAATCACACCAAGTTCATGTTTGTATGTATTATCTTTTTTACGACAGAGCAAACACCAAAGAAAGTAAAAATTATACTGTAAAAATGGTTAAGTATAGACAAATTTTAAAGAGTTCTAAAATCTATTTTTACGAGTTGTTCCCGTCACCAGAACCACCGGCAGCACCGCCTTTGACGTCAGTATCTATATAATATGGGCGTCACGAGCCAGGCTATCTGCGGGTACCCAGAATCACCTGAAACAAAATTTTTACAATTTTTGTTATAATTTTACTGTTTTATGTTTATCAAATAAATATATTCTATTCTATGAATTCAATTTTTTAGGTCAACCTCATATTTATTTATTTTTTTTTATTATAGGTTTTACTATAAAAATATTTACAAAATTAATGTTATAATATTATAAATCTGCGAAAGTGTAAGAATGGATGTATGTGAAGGGTAGGTATGTATCTATGTTTGTTACTCTTTTACGCAAAATATTTAACAAGTTTTGTTATAATTTTGCTGTTTTTTGTTTATCAAATAAATATATTCTATGAATTCAATTTTTCGTCCAACCTCCTGTTATTTTTTTTATTATAGGTTTTACTATAAAAATATTTACAAAATTAATGTTATAATATTATAAATGCGAAAGTGTAAGAATGGATGTATGTAGAGGGTAGGTAATGACATCTATGTTTTGTTACTCTTTTATAACGCAAGAATCTACTGAACGGATTTTGATAAAATTTGGTATACGGGTAATCTATAACCTGGAATAACACATAGGGTACTTTTTATTCGGAAATTCCCACGAGTGCAGAAGCTCCGGGCGCAGCTAGTCACCTAAGAAAGTCTACAATATCTTACCTAGTAACTAAGTTTGTTCACCACTCTGTATGAAGATTTTTCATATAATCATTTTCATATGGCTGGAAGCACAAATAAACGAGTAAGTGTGTGGCTCCCCCAAATTTGGCATTCACATTTTAACATTTGTAAATTATAGGTTGCAAATCTGTAAGAAATAAGTCATTTTAATTTGATGTTGTTCTAGTAATTATATATACAAGGTATCTTTAAAGATATTGATGCAGTAAATTATTTCATTAATGTTCATAGTTACTAACATACTCATAATATAACACATGTACATCGGCCCAATGTTTAGTTAATTACCTACCATTTAAAGAGCTTACATTTAAAAGAGTGCAAGAATCCTTTTCTATTAAATAGATGTGCTCCTCCTCACTTGCCAGCTGCATAATGGTGCAATATGGGTGCAAATCAATACACCATATTACACCTGGCTTAGAATGGAATCTTCTTTGGAATCTTAAAGAAAATATGAATAATTAACAAAAAATATAGGCACTTTGTGTTTATATTTTAAAAATTTTTCCAACTGAAGAAAAACATAATAAATGCTTTACTTTTTATACCTACCTAGGTTCTTAACTACATTGAATTAATTAAATAGAAAGTTAACCAGTTAGTATGTTTTACTAGAAATAATAAAATTTGGTAAAAATAAATAACACTATCCATGTAATACGTACATCATCGATTTCCTTACCATTTCCTATTATTTATTTGGGGTCGGTGCAAATATGTCTTCTCTTTCCATTAAGACTTCTTCATTTTGCGCAGCCCACAATAATTTTAATGAATGCATTTTTCAATAAAATTAAAAATAAAAGCACCAAACGAAACAGTACGAGTACGAGCCGTCCACCAGCTGATTAAAAATTCGCCATTTTGTTTCGTTAGCGTCAAGGGGTCGGCGATCGCCTAGTGCTCGTATCTACATTACGCTCGCAGAGCCTCATCGATTGTCAAAAAGTGCCAGTTGGCTGAGTTAAGCGGAACGATACTCTCCGACGAGCGTTTCGTTTAATTTGATAGAAACTTTAAAATGTCACTTTGGCTACCAATCTACAATTTGATACGACTAAGTCACGTGGGATATCGTTCGATATTTTTTCTCCATACATTTTTGCGAGCGTTTTCGTTTGTCTGCTTGACGTATGGCTCTGGTAAAGAATAAATGGAGTTTACCTATACTGCGCCTTGAGTCTTCGCTAGGTGGTTTCGCGGCGCGTTGTCGATTGTCGTTCTTTAGATAACTCATGTAGTATTTCGGGAAAAACTATTGATCCAAATTACATGCAGTAAAAAGGCCAATATTAAATATATTAAGTACTTGTAGACGACAGACTTGTTTTTATTTGATAAAGATTAATAAATTGTGGTTAATATCACCAGTTAAAAAACACCTAACGATTTTAATTATTTTTAAAACATAAAAGTACGTTACTGTGGCTGAAATATAAAAGCTAGATATATGCTATCGCGGACTTTTTTGTAGACCTATTATAGATACATAATTCTTCCATATATGATTTTGATACATCTCTTAGGGATTGGACAGCGTTTTCGATGAAAGCTGCCGGGCGGCTAATTTTTTCCGACTATATTATTATCGTCATATTTCAACTAATATACACAAAACCTAAATAAATTATACACTAAAACCTTCCTCATGAATCACCCTATTTATTAGTGAAAACCGCATGAAAATCCGTTTAGTAGTTTTTTGAGTTTATTAATTTATATTGTTGTAATAAATCAAAAAATGACATGGTAAGATTGTTTACATAATAGGACATTTATGAATAAACGGACTTTATACTTGTTCGTTTGCTGGCTCTCATAGTACGCATACCTACACGCAAGTTTCGAGTTCACAGTGAGGTACCTTGTTAATAATAAAAATATTACGTAACTGAGAGTTACGTAAAAGTTGAACTTCGATTAATATTTTTATCATTTATCATTATCATCCAATTTGATGGGTGAAAACAGTTTATAATAAAACTATTTATTATTTTTGAATAATAAGTATACCATGTTCTTTTCAGTACTCCTAACTATGTGTTTACGAAATTTTATGTAGATTGGTCCATAAAGCGTGAAGAGGAGGTAATAAAACAATATCATTTTCCACATTTATATACTGTTAGTTGGGATGACACGTCTTCTACCTAATCTGAGAAAGAGACAATTTTTTTCCAAATGACGAATACCGAGATCATATATTCTTGACGAAAATTAAAATAATATGTTACTAGCTTTTTTGCCCGTGTCTTCGCCCGCGTGAATTTCCTACATGAACAGTGCATGTCCCGGGATAGAAAAGGAAAAAATATTGTACCATGTGGTAGGTATTAATTTAATGCAGATTAATTTTGTCATTGACGAAGTTTTCATCTAGATCCAACAGTTTTTGTTCAAAACGGAGAAAACCGTTGCCAATGACAAGGGGGGTGAAGGGGGGAAATTGGTCTGACACCGGGCAAAATCGTGCTCAGCAGGGTCGAATTAGTATATAAATATCCGGTGTCAAACTGTTACATTCCATGCCGTTCAAAGTCGTAATTTTCGAAAATTCTTTTTAGTCTATATAACGCGTGTGCCTTGAGCGAGTGATGGACGCCTGGCGAGTGGTTGCTTGGCAACCAGCGGAGCCGTACCTCGCCCGTCGCCCCGCTTTCCCCGCCGTCAATAACTTATTAAATGTTGAGATTTTTGAATGAAATCAGCGGGATTTTTTAATTTGTTGAATATAAAAGCCGAAGAGTTCGACACACACGACATAAGTAGGTTGAGTTTGTAGGTCTACTAACTTTTTGTTATACGAAGTATAGCATAAGTACAGATAATCATTTTTCAAATAAAATTTTATTTGAATCACTAACTGTTACCCGCGGCTTCGCCCGCGTGAGTTTCACTTAGATGAAAAATCTTTTTGTATTCCAAACTGTAGTAACCTAAACTACAGTACTCAAAATTTCAGCCATTTGGTTATCCCGTGTCCCGTGGGAATATATTAGGTATTCGTAGTACAATGGCGGTGTAAAAATGAATCAAAAGTGATATTTCATTCAATAAACGATCTTCGTCTGCTCGTTATCTACAATTTTCAGTGTAGGTACCACTACTCCCACCCCGAGTCCCTATTTGTCCTATCCCGTATCCTGTCTATTTACACGTCAGCAGAGAATGCTCATCAGGTTGAACGACTTTTGCTAAGGCGCCATTTCCATATATGTAATAGTATAGCTGGTCTCTTGGAATTCTTCATCAGATGATCCTGATCTTAGATTTTTAAACGTCAACAGAAAATGCTCGTCAGATTGATAAACTTTTGCAAAGGTACCATTTCCATATTTCTTATAGTTTAGCTGTTCTGTTAAGGTTCTTCATCAGGTGTTCCAGTTTTCAAAATCAGTTATAGCCTATATGTTGCCCAGGCTTAATAGCTATACAACAAAAAATGTTTCATTCAAATCCGTCCAGTAGTTTTTGCGTGAAACGCGTACATACATACAGACAGATTTTTGCTTTCTATTATTCTTTTTAAGTGTCCCTCTATTCATTTCAGTCAAAAATACTAAATGTACAGACAAAATATTTTTACTGTTTTATTATATGTATGTATAGATTATTCGAATAAAAATTTTATTCGTGAAAATTATCCGCGGATTATTGATTTGTAGAAATAACAAACATAAATGAAGAAGAAGATGATGGTGAAGAGTCCACCAATTAACTAGGTACCTACTTAGGCAACATTTTTTTCTTTAATTTTTTAAACATATGTTGATTTATTTTGATTTTCATTTTTAAATAGGTGTTTCAAGTTTGTAGTAACATTTGACATTGCATGAAATGAAATATAGATAAGAATTGCGCCATCTATTGAATGTATGTGGTACTACTTTGTGGTTACACGAAGTTTGCTTTGATGATTATAATTTTTACGACAAATTGACAAGATTGATACTGATAGCGACATCTAGTTAGTCAAGAAAAATAGTTATGTAAGGCACACTTTGATGTATGAAGAATATGCATCTATACTTTAGTAATATTTTATCGATGGTAATACGATTTTTTGGCGATAAGCAATCGATCGCGCAGTCACTGCGCGATTTTCATGATTGCTAAAAGATAGCTATAATACGGTTGGAATTTGTAGAACGCGCAATATGGCGTCATACGCCGAGACCGCGTACTGTTTCAAACAAAGTGAGCGCTGGCATCGAGTAGCCTTGAGGTCAACGCCCGGCCGGCAGGCCAACTCTTGAATTTGATTCGATCTCGAAGTTCGATCTCGATTCGAACTCGACAAAATCTGATCTCGATCACAAAACGATACTCCCGAGCTCAATCGAATCGACATCAACATCGAGTCGAGATCGATCAAATATGGCGATTCGTTAACCATATCCGGTTGATGACGTAATCACCATCGACTGAAAGGTTCTTTATAGTGACACTACAATTTACAGTTTTCAATTAAAATTAACCACTTTTCCTTCAAATAATGACATAATTTGTATAGTTTCCGTAAGTAAAAGCTTTTTCACATTAAATATGAGCACAATAACTATTAAAACATTACTTATTTTTGATCAGACATTAGAATTTTTTGGAATTCTTTGTTACCTTTGCCTTTTTTATAAAGTATTCCTTTGACAGTGACACTTGATTGAAGTAGCGGCGGATTCATAAAACTCTATTGTGTAAGTGTAAAATATGTTGATAACTTTAAAAGTTTTAAGTGCTTTCTTAAAAATGTTTCAAGTGGTTAAGAGGTGCCTAAATATGTCAAAGTTTTTGTTATTTATCGATATGGGTTGAAAAAGTTAGTCAAGGAGTGAGCCTCATGCTAGGAAGTTTGTTTCGAAGTATTTACTTTTTTGGCAGAAGTTTTAAGGTATTTTTGTTTTATACTTCAGTTTTATATTTGCCATAGTTATACTATAAAAGCTCTCTTTTTTGTAGAATGATCTTGTAAGTAATGTAAAGTAGAGTCATGCAGTGAAATTTTAGTGACAATATTCAATCACTTTATAAGAGCTAGTTGAAATAAACCTAGCTTAATAAGTAACTTAATAATTTTATTTTTAGAACATGAGTCAGAGTGCAAGGCCTACGTATCCCCAGTTGGAAACGTTAGTTAATTTTTTAGAAGAGAATCCAGGTATTGCTAAGGGTCATCTACGTTCCGCTCAAGCAAAGTGGGAAACCAAGCGAAAATGGGAGCAAATTACAGTTACTTTGAATGCTATGGGAGGAACGCAAAAAGATGCTAAAGGTTGGACTAAGGTAATAATATATGAATAACTAATAATTTATAGTTTGAGAAATGAATATTGATGTCTTTTTTTATGCCGCAAACTTAATAGTGAATAGGTAGAGTACCTACACAGAGAACAGCCATCATAGTTTCAAATTAATTTACTATGTACTTAAACTTAATTTTCCC
This sequence comes from Ephestia elutella, assembly GCA_018467065.1. Taxonomy (NCBI): domain Eukaryota; kingdom Metazoa; phylum Arthropoda; class Insecta; order Lepidoptera; family Pyralidae; genus Ephestia; species Ephestia elutella. The sequence continues at coordinate 337,122 of CM031579.1, forward strand.
TGATACAGTGCAGAATTTAAGTATTATGCTAGTCTTTATTTACCTACTAAACCTGCAGTATAGCAATTATTATTATAACAATACTATATAGCAAGTTTTGGAGTTTCACAATTACATATACTTGTATAGACAAGTATTTTTATATACCAACATTAATTTATATATATATATACAGAAGTACTAATAATGTTACCTTTATACATAATATGCACATTATGTTCATGGATATTGTCTTGGTTTTCAGTTCTGGACTGACAAAAAATATGCCCTAAAAAAGTTTTAGGCCAACGTAATGCAGATGCAAACCGAACCGGAGGTGGTGGGCCTGCCAACTTACCTTCACTTACTAGCATAGAGGAGAGAATGGTGGCTATTCTGGGTGGAAGAGGTTTTGCAGAAGGAGACTCTCAGTTTAGTGTTCCAATACTGCCATCTCAGGTAATATATTTTTTTTATAAAAAAATAAATAAAATAGCTTGGTTGCAAATTATATATTTAAAATCAATTTATTGATTTTATAATTTTCTGCCCAAGCTAAAATAAATAAAGACTTTATTGTGGTATGCCCCGGTTCAAACCAAGGATTGGACAAATTTGTTTTTCTATTGTTATGAGTAAACTAATTCTAAATTATTATTGTATTTTAGGACCAAGCTGAACCATCAATAAGCACTACACCGCCAGTAATAATAGAGCAACAGGAGGATGCTGTAATTTTGCCACTACCGCAAAGTCCAGACCACACTCCACTTTTAGCCTCTACCCAATCTAGTAAGTTTTTCATTGTATTTTTGCAATGCATTACAAACTTTGACTTACTGCCCTTCTTGCAACAAATAAAATGCATTAATAGAATAAGTTCCCTAGTGATAATTTATTTTAGTTATAAATAAAGAATGTTTTGTATTTTAAATTATGTATTTATTTGTATATTAAGTATTATGTTTTAATTTTGCAGCTCCAAGACGAAGCCCTCGCATTCGAGCTCGGTCGAGTCGTCAATCTATTAGACCAACTATAGACCGAGGAAGGCGATCTCAAATTCAAGTTGAAAGAGATCGACTTGTCTCTATTGAAGAAAGGCGGGTGGAGGCAGAGCTCATCCAGGCTAGAGCATTGCAAGAGAACATGGCTGGACTTGCTGCAGCTTGCAATAATATAGCTGAGGCCATATGTACACTTGGTACAAATGTGGTCAATGTTATAGAAACTTTAATGCAATCTCGTTAGGTGGACACACAGGCATTATAGGCGGGCAATTTATAAGAATTAAAAAATGTAAGAATTAAATTTATTTTAACTGAAAGACTGTTATTTGTGCCATATTTTTAAGTTTTGATCATTGAGTATTTTTAAGTATCGATCTCAGCTCTAGAATTTTACAGTATAAAGTGGTAGTTATTAAGTATTATGTATGTATTAAATAAAACAATTTTAACATTTTATCTCTAAATTTTATTAATTACTGTCTCGTCATCCACAACATATTGACAATGCGTTGCCGCGCTTCAACCCCTCGACGCAGTTCCAGGGTGGCGCCGGCGCCGTGGCCGGGCGCGGAGGCGCGTGGTGGTGTGCGCGCTGGCTCTGCCGGGCCTCGCGCGGCGCCCTCCGACAGGTGGCGCGCGTCGCTGGGCGAGGACGCGTGCTGTGTTACACATATTATGTAGCACACAGCACGCGTTAATAATTTTTGAAACCATATCTGGTTTATAATGAAGCACCCTATGCTTGAGTAAACACCGCCAGCGCGCCTTCAGCAGACCTATGGTTCTTTCCACTCGGTTACGTGCTGAGCAGTGTCTCTCCGTATAAAGTTCCTCAGCAGAGCCAGCTGCAGCATTGACAATTGGAGTCATCATATACTCTCTTTGTGCATACCCTGAGTCACCTGAAAATAAAAATATGTCATTATTTTAGTTCAGCTTCTTCGAACATATAAATAAGTTAACACTTCAGCTACCTAGCTTGTTCTTTATTAGTTTATATAACTATTTACCCATAATCAAAGGATTATAACATCTTAAGACCTTTACTTGGCCTTCCACTTCGTTTTCTTCAATAAATAAATAATAAATTTAACACTTACCTAACAAACACACTGTCTCCCCTTGATTCACTAGATCTATTAGGTGATTTTTGACAGCATGTTGGTTGAAGATGTGCGAGTCATGGGTAGCACCACCAAAACATGCATCTACACTAATAATATTTAAATCAAAATCACAAATCTGAAACAAATATAAATATTCATTCATTAATACCTACTAACAATAAAATATTTATGAATTATTTTATTCAATACCTAATAGTTAATTAAAAGTGAATGTACATACAATTTGCACGTTTCTGGAATGGTAATGTTTCCGGTTGAAATACCAATCTTCATTCTCCGATGGTCTCACCATGGCCACATGAGTTCCATCTACACAACCAATCACCCCAGGTAGTCCATATTTTTCATAAAATCTAAAATTAAAACGATTTAAATTTTAATAAAATACTTATATAAATTTCATGTGTTCTATGAGAATTTTTTTTCTCCAATATTTGAAGTATTTAGGTTATATATTTACTTTATCTTTATAGCGTTCCGTTCATCAGCATTGGTTGGGAACTTAATATATTTTTTTAGTAAGGTTGGCTCATTGAATGCATTGGTCACCTCTCTGATGCACCTTGACACTGACTGCTGTGACATGGCAGTACCATGGGATCTTCCCACGAGACGTTGGTAACTCCCTGTTGCATAAAAGAGAGAGCAACCAATATCTGTAACAAACAAAAGAAATTAGTAAATTTCATTCAATTTATTTGTTAAAATTATTTAATTCATTAATAAATACAACAACAAAAAGCTATAATATTAAATAAAACTCGAAACTCACTTTAAATTTTATGGGAATATCACTTCTACGAGATGGTGCTTTCAAAAGTGGAGAGAGCACCTCTACAAGCTCCAAAAATATGGCCTTTGTTATTCGGTAATTTGCCACAAATTCGCCATCATCAAGTTCTATAGCAGCTGCACTATAGCGGGCTATTTGCCTTATACGTCTTCTTTGGCGTACGTCAACTTTCTGGGCTTCTTCTAATAAATTTAATTGTGCTGCAAGCCGAGCCATCCTGCCACAAATACACAAACACTGAATAAACTTTAAAAAAATCAAATATTTCAGGCAGCACTTTCACCTCACAAAAGAGAAAGATTATTGGATTTCATAGCATTTTCAAATTAAGAAACTTACCTATTTACAATTATTTAATTTATAAATCTTGCACTTTCGATCTTAAAAAAGTAGCGTCCTACGAATCCCGAGCTTTGACATATGTTTTCGATTTGAATGCGAAGTTAACTCGATCTTGATAGCGTCGGTGGTAAGGATTTTTTAAGATTTAACCCGGCGGATTTCGATTTTAAGTAGTTCACAATTCTACCACAACTCGATTGGCGCTTCGAGGTCGATTTCAAAATTGTACCAAATGACTGAATCTCGACTTCGATTCGATTTTGATCAGTAAACTCGAACCCGTCACAAAGTTACCTGCTGCGGCTCAGCCAACGAAGGGGTAATTGCGAACGCGCGGCGCGTTTTGCGCGGTAGCAATTTTTGAATTCAGGCAGCGCGCCAAGATCTGTCATTGTTTACTTTTTTATCGTAATGGCAAAGTAGTGTTTGTTTGTATATTTTTTTAATAAATTGTTTCATTCAAATAAATTACAGCTTTCGATTAATTTTTTTATTACTTTCGTGTGTAGATACTCATAATGTACTTATACTACTGTAATAAATAAATACAACGCTTGGCAATTTTTTATTCCAAGTTGCGATTCGTTGTCGTTTGTCTATCGTACTAGCTGTATACGCCGCAGCGGCTTCTCCCGCGTGAGTTTCGCTTAGATGAAAAATCTCTCTTGGAGCTTTTCATCAGATGTTCCAGATCTACTCAATTTTTATACGTCAGCAGAAAATGCTCATCAGGTTGAACGATTTTTGCTAAGGCGCCATTTCCATATATGTTATAGTGTAGCTGGTCTACTCTTGGAGAGCTTTTCACTCAGATGTTCCAGATCTTCAATTTTTATACGTCGGCAGAAAATGCTCATCAGGTTGAACAATTTTTGTTAAGGCACCATTTCCATATTACTTATAGTTTAGCTGTTCTGTTAAGGTTCTTCATCAGGTGTTCCAGTTTTCAAAATGAATTATAGCCTATATGTTGCCCAGGCTTAATAGCTTTACAACAAAAAAAGTTTCATTCAAATCCGTCCAGTAGTTTTTGCGTGAAACGCGTACATACATACAGACAGACAGACAGACAGACAGACAGACAGACAGACAGACAGACAGACAGACAGACAGAAATTCCAAAAAATTTTTTTGCTTTTCTATTGTTCTTTTTAGGTCTCCCTCTATCCATTTCAGTCAAAAATATTAAATGTACAGACAAAATATTTTTACTGTTTTATTATATGTATAGATTACCTTTGCCCGCGGTTTCGCCTGTGTGAATTTCCCACGGGAACGGTGCTCTTTCCAGGATAAAAGGTACCCTATGTCCTTTTCAATACTTTAATTAAGATTAGTTCAGTAGTTCACTATTATTAGTTAGGATTTTTCGTAGTGTTTATATAATTATGAAAGAAATACTATCTACGCTTCGCGGCCTCTCCACCCGTGAGATTTTCAGTAGGTATAACAAATAAACAGATTGATATTTGTTATGCCTTCACCGCAATATCTACTGGACTGATTTTGATGAAATTTGGCGTACACGGATGAAGCAAAACCTGAAAAAGCACATACTTTTATCTGAAAAATCACACCGAACGGAGCCTCGGGAGCACATATATAAAATTTTTTTTAAAAAACTATATCCAGTAGGCACCACAAATCTAAAATTTATGAAAAACGTCGAATCATAATTTCTTTTGACAAGCTTTATTATAGGCTTTGATATATGTTATAGTTAAATTTGACCCATTTCCGCTTGTCCTCCAGAGTTGAGATTATAGACGTGACATTATGATAAGCATGACCTGATGATGCACCCATCAAGGGAACTCCTCAACGGTTTACTGAACGTTACATCAAAAGATCACGCTATCAGCGATCAGATACGGCATCTTCTGATCACGTTGCCGTATAATTTTGATTATTTTATTGCTGACATAGACCGTGGACCTGAGTATTTGATATTAATTCCAACTTTACACCTTTACGCGTTGCAAAGAAAAAGTTTGACAGACAGACGGACAACAAAGTGATCTTATAAGGATTCCGTTTTTGCCTTTTGAGGTACGGAACCCTAAGAAATAACTAATTTACTTGACAAACAATGAAATTTCAAATATATATATTTATCAACAGGGGTGTATTCCAAACGCTAGTGGAGAAGCACTTCCCGGCGCCCGACAGGAACCGCATCAACCGGCTGCTGGGACTCGAACCCAGCAAGCCCAAGCCGAAGCCCGCCGCGCCCGTCCACTACGCCAACGGGGACGACGCCAACACCTCCAAGAGGAAGCGTGAGTGGTTCTACTCACTTTATTCATGATGTTTTTTTCGATTGTTCTTTTTAGTGTGAAGATTGCATTAACTGTCATCGAATTTTGCAAGAAAAGAAGTCGGCGTGATTCGACTAACCTCATCTGATGAAGACACTTTTGACGTTTAGTCAGCACACGTTAATTTTATTTCTTATTTTGTTCCAGTGACCGCCCGACAACAAGTGAACTTCGCGGCGAAGCGGGCCCGCGGCGGCTCGTCCTCGGACGAGTTCGTGCGCGGCTCGGAGGACGAGCTGGAGGGCGAGTCGGACGCGGAGCGGCCGCACTCCGACTCCGACCTCTCCGACTTCAACCCCTTCCGCGCCACCAGCGACAGCGACGACGGTCAGTGCTTGTTGTGAGATAGAAGCTAGTTCGGGAGCTAGACTAGGGTCGGACCAGTTCGTGCGCGGCTCGGAGGACGAGCTGGAGGGCGAGTCGGACGCGGAGCGGCCGCACTCCGACTCCGACCTCTCCGACTTCAACCCCTTCCGCGCCACCAGCGACAGCGACGACGGTCAGTGCTTGTTGTGAGATAGAAGCTAGTTCGGGAGCTAGACTAGGGTCGGACCAGTTCGTGCGCGGCTCGGAGGACGAGCTGGAGGGCGAGTCGGACGCGGAGCAGCCGCACTCCGACTCCGACCTCTCCGACTTCAACCCCTTCCGCGCCACCAGCGACAGCGCGACGACGGTCAGTGCTTGTTGTGAGATAGAAGCTAGTTCAGGAGCTAGACTAGGGTCGGACCAGTTCGTGCATGTCTCGGAGGACGAGCTGGAGGGCGAGTCGGACGCGGAGCAACCGCACTCCGACTCCGACCTCTCCGACTTCAACCCCTTCCGCGCCACCAGCGACAGCGACGACGGTCAGTGCTTGTTGTGAGATAGAAGCTAGTTCGGGAGGCTAGACTAGGGTCGGACCAGTTCGTGCGCGGCTCGGAGGACGAGCTGGAGGGCGAGTCGGACGCGGAGCGGCCGCACTCTGACTCCGACCTCTCCGACTTCAACCCCTTCCGCGCCACCAGCGACAGCGACGACGGTCAGTGCTTGTTGTGAGATAGAAGCTAGTTCGGGAGCTAGACTAGGGTCGGACCAGTTCGTGCGCGGCTCGGAGGACGAGCTGGAGGGCGAGTCGGACGCGGAGCGGCCGCACTCCGACTCGGACCTCTCCGACTTCGCCCCTTCCGCGCCACCAGCGACAGCGACGACGGTCAGTGCTTGTTGTGCGATGAGAAGCTAGTTCAGGAGCTAGACTAGTTCTAACTATCCTAATCCTAACTAATATTATAAATGCGAAAGTGAGGTTTTTTTTGTTTTTTGTTTGTTGGTTTGTTACCTCTTCACGCTTTATCTACTGAACCAATCTTCCTGAAATTTCCCGCATACACATAGCTGGGAAGTATGGAGAAGGACATAGGATACCTTTCATCCCGGGGAAAAAGCACTGTTCCCGTGGGAAATTCACGCAGGCGAAAGCTAGTGTATTATTAAAATGGACATAGGTCCAAATTTCTCAATGACTGTAGCCTTGCGCATTCAAAGGCTTTCAATATTTTCTCGCCACCAGATTCAGCTAGTGGGAGGGAAGTCTAGGCTGTTATCAGAAAGTACAGCACTGTCAATTGAAATAGACAACTGATTTGATGTGTCAATCACTGACCAATGACAACATAGCACACCTTACGTACTGTTATAATACTTTTTGTGACATAATGACTCGACGCTCAAATCCATCCTAAATATTAAATTGTAATTATTCCACAGAGCCATGGGCGCGCAAGAAGAAAGTGGCGAAGAAGAAGAAGACGGCAACACCCAAGAAGAAGGCAGCCTCAACCCAGGACAAGATAGAGACGATGTTGGAGCGCAAGACCAACGGGCCGGTGACCGTGAGCACTCCCAGCGGGGACCTGACTGGCACCAGGGTCGGCACCAACAGGATATATCTCGGTCTGTATTTACAAATACACATCTATAGCTTATCGCTAAATGCCTTTAAATACAAAATTCATCAACTAATTCATTAAACTTATATATATATGTATAAATATATATTTTTCACTTAAACATGTTTCTGCCATTTCAGTAATGCTCTTATCCTTATTTCCTGCTTCATTAATAAATTGTTTATCTTCATTAGTTTAACTATAGGATATTGATTGGATATTCAGACAATACCTTTTTTTACTGTTCTTTATTCTATTTACATTGAAAAATATATATTTTGTTGTTTCTTGTCGATCTAAGAATGCTGTGCGCACTAACTTCTTAGTTTTCCAACTTGTTATCGAAACTTTGTAATGTATATAATGTCATGTTATGTTGTAAAACTGTTTTATGTGCCTATAAATAAAATATAAAAACAGACCTCATTTAAAAATATCATTCTTTATAGACATATAAACTTAATTGCCAAATGAAGCCAAAAACGTTCATAATAGTGTGCTCCAAATTAAATTTTTTTACAGATTGTTCACAAATTCTATGGAACCAAAACACCAAAAATGTCGAACTTGACAAAAATGAGCTTCATCGAAGATATTTATAAGACTTATCCTTCACCAACGTAGGCAAAAACCATACCTGACATTCCGCTTCCTCAGCTGAGTCTCTATGTAAAATAAAAATAAAAAATTGTAGCTCTATGGGACTAGGCGTGAATTTGTTAGGCTACCGCCACACTGCAAGGAGCTTAGTGACTGATCTTAGCGAACAGACCTATGGCATACTATCGCAGCGGCCACCCTGCAAGCGACGCACCTAGCTAGGATCAAGGATAGTCACTAAGCGAGTTGCATAGCGAACTGACGTGTTGGTCAATTTTGGATAGTCGCCTTGTGACGTTGCAATTTTGTTCTCATCAACGATACGGCGCGAAATTGAATAGTGTCACCAAGATAGTATGCCGTGTATGTGGTCATCGTGTATCTTGTACACAAACGTAGCTCCTAGCTTGTCTCTAAGCTTAGCACCTATAGTTCGGCCTTGTCCTTAGGATTCTTGTCATTTTTACGAAAAAACCTAATATCCTATTGTACGGTTGGTTTTTTTTTTTACGATTTTTTGCCTTTCAGGTCCTACTTTCGCAATCAGCCCCCACCGCGCTCGGCTATCGGAGCGAGCTTGCAGCATGAAGGAAGACCTGCTCATGAAGATCGAACGACTGGGCAGCGACTGAAACACACTCGACCAGTTGGTCGACGGAAGGTTGGGCGGCACGGAGAATGTGGCTGAAGTAAGTTGATACACGCTTGCAGCATGAAGGAAAGATGATGTTTGCGCAGTTGTATTGCTAAAAAAAAATACTTGTAATTTGGTGCAGGTTTTCTTTTGTTACTCCTCTTGGAACCTGAGTGAGACACCCCGAACACAACGTTCGCTAAATTTACTACTACATAGGCAAATGATGTTTGTACACGCGCAAATGTGTGCGTGAAATTTAGTAGGGCTGCTTGCGTGTCGTTGTTATCAATCAAAATGGCGCGAAAAGTGCGTCGATTACGCGCCAACCCTCGTTCAAGTGTCAGTGATGTCTACAACGAAGTGCGGGGTGGGGTGCGGTATTTGAAATGAGTGCGGGGCGGTGAGTGGCCGTTCTGTACATTAGTATAAGACTTGTCAGGTAAGATGATGGTGGTTCAGATGCGCAATAGGTGATCTTACGGTCGGCGGGGCGGGTCTCGTCCGGCGAACGTGATTGGTTCATCAGTCGTACTCATGCCCAAGTTTCACCCCCTCCTCACCCTTCCATCATTATTTTTATTTGACGCGAATTATACTATTACTTTTTCTGTGACTGAGATATCTTTTTTTTATACAGATGACAGGTCGCAAAGGCCGCGTGGTGCAAACGGAAGACGGGCAGATCCTGTACGAGAGTCGCTCGGAGGCCGATGTGCCGCTGGAGACCCTGAACCTGACGGAAAAGCAGCGCTTCATGGACGGGGAGAAGGATGTGGCCATCATCTCCGAGGCGGCCTCTAGCGGCATCTCTCTGCAGAGTGACCGGAGGTGAGCTGTGGGGGGGTGTGGAAGCAGCGCTTCATGGACGGGGAGAAGGATGTGGCCATCATCTCCGAGGCGGCCTCTAGCGGCATCTCTCTGCAGAGTGACCGGAGGTGAGCTGTGGGGGGTGTGGAAGCTAAGCTTCATGGACGGGGAGAAGGATGTGGCCATCATCTCCGAGGCGGCCTCTAGCAGCATCTCTCTGCAGAGTGACCGGAGGTGAGCTGTGGGGGGTGTGGAAGCTAAGCTTCATGGACGGGGAGAAGGATGTGGCCATCATCTCCGAGGCAGCCTCTGGCGGCATCTCTCTGCAGAGTGACCGGAGGTGAGCTGTGGGGGTGTGGAAGCTAAGCTTCATGGACGGGGAGAAGGATGTGGCCATCATCTCCGAGGCGGCCTCTAGCGGCATCTCTCTGCAGAGTGACCGGAGGTGAGCTGTGGGGGGTGTGGAAGCTAAGCTTCATGGACGGGGAGAAGGATGTGGCCATCATCTCCGAGGCGGCCTCTAGCGGCATCTCTCTGCAGAGTGACCGGAGGTGAGCTGTGGGGGGTGTGGAAGCTAAGCTTCATGGACGGGGAGAAGGATGTGGCCATCATCTCCGAGGCGGCCTCTAGCGGCATCTCTCTGCAGAGTGACCGGAGGTGAGCTGTGGGGGGGTGTGGAAGCTAAGCTTCATGGACGGGGAGAAGGATGTGGCCATCATCTCCGAGGCGGCCTCTAGCGGCATCTCTCTGCAGAGTGACCGGAGGTGAGCTGTGGGGGGTGTGGAAGCTAAGCTTCATGGACGGGGAGAAGGATGTGGCCATCATCTCCGAGGCGGCCTCTAGCGGCATCTCTCTGCAGAGTGACCGGAGGTGAGCTGTGGGGGGTGTGGAAGCTAAGCTTCATGGACGGGGAGAAGGATGTGGCCATCATCTCCGAGGCGGCCTCTAGCGGCATCTCTCTGCAGAGTGACCGGAGGTGAGCTGTGGGGGTGTGGAAGCTAAGCTTCATGGACGGGGAGAAGGATGTGGCCATCATCTCCGAGGCGGCCTCTAGCGGCATCTCTCTGCAGAGTGACCGGAGGTGAGCTGTGGGGGTGTGGAAGCTAAGCTTCATGGACGGGGAGAAGGATGTGGCCATCATCTCCGAGGCGGCCTCTAGCGGCATCTCTCTGCAGAGTGACCGGAGGTGAGCTGTGGGGGGTGTGGAAGCTAAGCTTCATGGACGGGGAGAAGGATGTGGCCATCATCTCCGAGGCGGCCTCTAGCGGCATCTCTCTGCAGAGTGACCGGAGGTGAGCTGGGGGGGGGTGTGGAAGCTAAGCTTCATGGACGGGGGAGAAGGATGTGGCCATCATCTCCGAGGCGGCCTCTAGCGGCATCTCTGCAGAGTGACCGGAGGTGAGCTGTGGGGGGTGTGGAAGCTAAGCTTCATGGACGGGGAGAAGGATGTGGCCATCATCTCCGAGGCGGCCTCTAGCGGCATCTCTCTGCAGAGTGACCGGGAGGTGAGCTTGTGGGGGGGGTGTGGAAGCTAAGCTTCACTGGACGGGGAGAAGGATGTGGCCATCATCTCCCTCGAGGCGGCCCTCTAGCGGCATTCTCTCTGCAGAGTGACCGGAAGGTGGAGCACAACCTGTCGGGGTGTGGAAGCTTAGCGCTTCATGCAGACAGGGGAGGTAAGGATGTGGCCATCATCTCCGAGGCGGCCTCTAGCGGCATCTACTCTCTGCAGAGTGACCGGAGGTGAGCTGTGGGGGTGTGGAAGCTAAGCTTCATGGACGGGGAGAAGGATGTGGCCATCATCTCCGAGGCGGCCTCTAGCGGCATCTCTCTGCAGAGTGACCGGAGGTGGCGAGCTGTGGGGGTGTGTGGAAGCTATAGCTTCATGGACGGGGAGAAGGATGTGGCCATCATCTCCGAGGCGGCCTCTAGCGGCATCTCTCTGCAGAAGTGACCCCAGGAGGTGGCGAGCTGTGGGGAGGTGTGGAAGCAGCTAGCTTCATGGACGGGGAGAAGGATGTGGCCATCATCTCCGAGGCGGCCTCTATGGCATCTCTCTTGCAGAGTGACCTGGAGGTGAGCTTCGTGGGGGTGTGGAAGCCCTAAGCTTCATGGACGGGGAGAAGGATGTGGCCATCATCTCCAGGGCGGCCTCTAGCGACATCTCTCTACAGAGTGAAGCCGGAGGTGAGCTGTGGGGGTGTGGAAGCTAAAGCTTCATGGACGGGGAGAAGGATGTGGCCATCATCTCACTCAGAGGCGGCCTCTAGCGGCATCTCTCTGCAGAGTGACCGGAGGTGAGCTGTGAGGGAGGTGTGGAAGCTAAGCTTCATGGACGGGGAGAAGGATGTGGCCATCATCTCCGAGGGCGGCCTCTAGCGGACATCTCTCTGCAGAGTGACCGGAGGTGAGCCTAATGGGAGGTGAATAGGAAGCCAAGCTTCATTGAACTGCAATTTTTGCCTCCGATGAGTTCGGTCGTGTAATTTGTTTTTAGTCAAAAATAAACAATTACTTCTGCAGCGTTGACCTAGATGCAGATCTGCGTCACTACAACAGTGACTTGACTTGTGTATGCATATTTTTAGTGTTATGATTGAAGATCACTTTAATTGTGTGTTATGATTAGTAGAAATATATTCAATATAAAATGGAAAGCAGCCCGTTTAATAGGAGAGTGCGATGACCAGCCCGCAGCCCGCCGCCCACACCTCCCATTCAAGTTCCCTTGGAGGAATCACCCCCTGAAGTTATATCTACGGCCGAAATCCAGACCTGGATGGGCAACATAGAGAAATGTCTCAGACGGAAGTTTGCTCTTATCTCATCTGATGGAAAACTTAACTTCTGAGCAGAAGTTAAGGATTAGCGCCCTGTGCAGGAAAGTAAGTCATAGTACATCGCCAATTGGCAGTACAGTACCAGTCCTTGAAGCAAAGAGCTATACAGTCCTACACCCACCAATCAAGCCCTAAAAGGACAAATTCCGATTTGTCAATTGCGCCTTCAAGATCTCACAAACATTCCATTTGGCAGGAGGTCTTCGAAATCCCCATCAAGGGAGCGTCCTCCTTTGCAGACATGGTAAAAAAGGGCCCAAACAACTTTATTCAGCCGCCTAAAATAACAGCCGTAGCAATAACATATCCTACAGATAAGGAAAAAACCAGTGAGGATACTAAAACTCTGGTTCAAAAAATTATTAGCCCGAGTCCAGATGCAACTCCATGTTCGGGGAATGAGGGAAAACTAAAAGAATGGAGGTGTTATTAGGCTAGCACTGAAAACAAAAATGACGTCGAAAAATTAAAGCACTCCGTATCCAACTTAAGACCTCGGGCCTCACGGGTGGATGATCCACAAAAACGCAAGCCCAGAATTGTAGTTATTGGAGTTCTCCAACGTCCATGAAGGAGAACTGAGGTGTTTTCCTGCATTTATAAGCAGAATCTAGCTGACAAACTAAGCGGCGCACTGACCTTGGATAACTTCTTGGGATCCGTTAAGCTAAGCCATAAATCTGGGAAAAAAGACGCCGAAACCTCTGCAACTATATTATCGAGAGTCCCGGCAGATGTACGCAAGGCACTTATCACCAAGGATAGAATATTCGTGAACTGGTCCTCATGCCCTGTGAGAGACTTTACTTTGGTGACCAGGTGCTTCAAGTGCCAGCAGTACGGTCATGCAGCCAAAACATGCCGGGAGGCGGTCAACACCTGCGGTCACTGCGGTGTGGTAGGCCATGCCATTGAGGAGTGTACAAAGAAGGCAGATTCTCCAAAATGCGCGACCTGCCTTCGTTTCAAGAAGCCAAGCGACCATAAGACAGGTGACCCAAATTGTCCAGCGAAATTGATGGCCGAAAGAAGGTACATTAACTCTATAGATTATGAAGGCGCCTAAGAGCGCCACTAAATAGGTATTTTAGAACTTTATACATATAGGTATATTTATCAACAATTGATAAGTTAATTTCAGATTTAGATAATTTTTCCGTTTCCGAAAGTAATACTTGCGAGGTAGAATCATGCAAACAATATCTATCGTCATTTAGCCATCCATTAACTATTATTACACAAAACATTCAGAGTATTTATAAGAACTTTGACAACTTCAACATTCTTTTGCATAGGCTTAACTTCGACTGTGATATTATCGTGTTAACGGAGTGTTTTCTACTAAATCGGGATAATTTACCCCTCTTGAAAAGGATTCAATGTATTCAACAGTTCAGATAACTTCAATAAGAATGGCGGTGTAGTAGTTTATACCAAAAATACGTTGAATGTCACAGTGGAAGAACCAGCAATACTAGATTGTAACAGACTGTTAATAAAAATCGGCTCAGAAATTGCCGTATTAGCAATTTACCGATCTCCCTCCCACAGTAACACTGAAAACTTTACGAACTCATTAAATGTCATATTGCAAAAATTATCCTCATTCAAACATATAATAATAACGGGTGACATTAACATTGATATTCGTCCTGACAATAGCAATGCAGAGGCATTGGAGTACTTAAATCTTTGTGCTTTTTATGGCTTACTCCCTGCGCACACGGCTATCACGCGTCCCAAAACTGGAACTTGTCTGGATCATATGATGATCAAAACAAATTATCAATCATTAGCTTTAGTTCCTAACGCGAGCATAACTGACCACAGACCTGCCCTACTAACCTTAAATCGTAAATCAGCAAATAGTTGCCACACACTAACAAAGACTTACTTAGATTATAATAAACTCGAAGACGACTTATGCAATATTGATTTTGACCCAGTATTCAATACTGCTGATGCGGATACTTGTATGTCATATTTAATACAAAATATTCAACAAGCTATAATAAGTAACACAACTACGAAATATTTAAAAAATAAATACTATAACATCAAGCCCTGGATTACTCCGGGACTAATTCGCTGTATGAGACATAGAGACAAGTTACATAAATTAGCTTACAGGGACCCAAAAACTCTGTTTTACAATTGTCATACAAACGATATCGTAATTTTTGTAATAAACTCCTAAAAAAGATTAGATGTGACTATGAGAAAAACGAACTACTCAAAGCTGGAAACAATAATAAAAAGATCTGGCAGAGTATTAAAAAATTTACCTATTCGACAAAACAGCGTGAGTCATCCTCGAGTTTACTACAACTGCACGAGTCACAGCAGACTTCTGTCAACTTTGCAAATTCATATTTCGTAAACGTAGGTAAATCCTTGGCGGAACAGGTGAATGTACGATCGACCTCATCCCCTTTGAGTCATACTTCCCCGTGTTTTGACAAATCTTTTGTATTGCTGGGTACTGATGAATTTGAGGTGGAAGCAATTATTTCGAGCTTAAAAGAAGACTGCGCTACTGGTTGGGACAATATATCGAATCACATATTAAAAAATTCAAGCATATCTTAGTACGCCCATTAACTCATATTTTTCAAAAATGCATTGCAGAAGGAGTATTTCCTAAATGTTTGAAAAAAGCCGTCGTTGTTCCAGTGCATAAATCCGGCAAAAAGATCAAATTACTAACTACCGACCTATATCATTACTGCCGTCGATTTCCAAAATTTTAGAGAAAATTATAAACGTCAGGCTTGTTAAATATTTGGAAAAGTACCAATTGCTTAGCAAAACGCAATTCGGATTTAGATCTAAGTTGTCATCAGCAGACGCCGTCCACAATTTAACTGATTACATTGTTCAAGAACTCGATAAAGGCAGACAAACAATAGAATTTTCCTTGACCTTGCCAAGGCATTCGACACAATTTCTATCCCCATTCTGTTGCACAAGCTTGAAAGCATAGGCATAAGAGGAAATCAGCTAAAACTTCTAACAAATTATTTAGATGAGCGCTCTCAATGTGTTAAAATAGACAATATGGTTAGTTCTGACCTAAAAACAATCTTTTTGGAGTTCCCCAGGGAAGTATCTTAGGCCCGACATTATTTCTAATTTATATTAACGATCTATGTAATCTTAATGTACAAGGAGGTAAATTATCTCATACGCTGACGACACAGCCCTATTATTTTCTGGAACTTCAGTTGATGAAGTATATAAATTAGCACAACAAGGTTTTAATATCGTAAACCACTGGCTTCAGCATCACTTATTAACTCTAAATACAGATAAGACTAACTTTATACATTTTTCAATGCGCCAATTGAACTCTTATTCTAATTTAAAAGTCTACGCTCATCACTGCAGAAACCCATCATTTAATCCGTGCGACTGTCCTGTTATTACCCCAACTGACAAATTAAAATATTTAGGTGTTATTATTGACAAAACGCTTTCATTTAAGCACCATATTGATATTTTAAATGGCAGAATCCGTAAGTTAATATTTGTTTTTAAAAAATTACGATCTATTGCGGATTCAAAATTGATTAGGCAAGTTTACTTTGCCTTATGCCAGTCCATATTAACTTACTGTATTACGTCATGGGGAGGCATAGCTAAAACAACATTTCTAACCATTGAGAGAGCACAGCGCGCCGTCCTTAAAGTGTCAAATTTCCGCCCTTTCCTTTACCCCACTAACCTGCTTTATAAATCTTGTAAAGTACTAACAGTTAGGCAATTATTTATATTCAGCACAGTCATCAAACAGCACGCAGCATTACAATTTGACACCGATTATGCAAAAAAAAGGCGAAAAGATATTGTTTGCCCAGTAAACATCAGAAAACATGCATACACCGAGCGATTTTTCTTTTCCTAGGTCCATTTCTGTACAATAAACTAAATAAAAATTAGACTTATATCCCCTCACTTCTAACATGATTAAGAAAATCCTCACAGAAGCACTCCTCAGCATGTCTTACGAAGAAACCGAGGAATTACTAAATGTAGTAAAATAACTGTTAGCTTATCTTCAAACATAATTAGGTTATAATTATTTACAACCATTTAATTTTTACTGTTTTTGTTTCGAATTATTATTTTTTTGTTGTATTTCAGTTTACAGTGTAAGTAATTGTTTATTTTTGTAGAATTTATACTAGGTTAGCACATAACCGCCTAAAACACAGGATCGTTCAGATCCTAGCTTAGGCATCAATTTTTGTAAGTCTTTTTTTATTTTTATTTTATATTAAGTCCCTTTGTATAAATTTATTAGTGCTTAAGTTTTTTTGAATAAAGTTTATTAGTTCTTTTTATACGGATACATTGACTGAATTACTTATTATTATTATTATTATTATATTATTGTTGTCACTATATGACCACCGAGCGGCGCGGCGAGGGTGGCGGTGGCCGTGGTCACGTGCACGCCGCCGCTCGTGCCGCCGCCCTCGCCCGCGCCCGAGACGGCCGCTTCAAAGATTCAGCAGGTCAGTTGTTGTTGTCACTATATGACCACCGAGCGGCGCGGCGAGCGTGGCGGTGGCCGTGGTCACGTGCACGCCGCCGCTCGTGCCGCCGCCCTCGCCCGCGCCCGAGACGGCGCTCAAGATTCAAGGTCAGTTGTTGTTGTCACTATGACGACCACCGAGCGGCGCGGCGAGCGCGGCGGTGGCCGTGGTCACGCGCACGCCGCCGCTCGTGCCGCCGCTCCTCGGCTCCGCGCCTCTGAGACGGCCCTCAAGATTCAAGGTCAGTTGTTGTTGTCACTATATGACCACCGAGCGGCGCGGCGAGCGTGGCGGTGGCCGTGGTCACGTGCACGCCGCCGCTCGTGCCGCCGCCCTCGCCCGCGCCCGAGACGTAAACAAACAAAACAAAACAAACAAAATTACCGCCACGCCGCGCGGCTTCAAAATGCAACAACACAAGATGGTGGCTATAGCCCCGCAATATATCCCGCGACACGGCCTCGTGCGCGCGCGTTCAAAGGACGACTGAATGTCGACGGCCGGAAGCCGTCTGCGCAATGTTGCCAGGAGGCAAACGCAATGGCTATACGTAAAGCCAGCTATACACGGCGCTGCTACCATGCGACAGTGCACAGAGTTTATAAGCATCAACAATTTTTATTACAAACATCCCCGTCCCCGGCGTCTGAGAAGCAGACCGCTAGGGCTTACTCTTACGGGAAGGCGGGCGAGAGAGGTCACAGCTCTCCTTAAAATCGAACCGTCGACCAACACCTCAGCCACACGCGGAGTGCCATCTCCGCCAAGAATCAAACGTAATATGCGAGCTCGTCGCCAAAGCAATGAGGGCAAATTTGCCTCTTTTAACAATACTAAATCACCCTCCCTGGGAGGCTCAGTCCTGTCTGTCCACCTCACTCTTTGCTGCAGCAAATGCAAATATTCAAGCGACCAGCGACGCCAAAAGTCCTGGCTCATTTGCTGCAACATTTGAAAACGCGACAACCGATATACGCGTTCATCCTTCCACGGGTATTCGGGCAGGGCATTCAACGGCCCTTCCCACCAAAAAATGACCAGGGGTGAGAGCTTCCAAGTCATTTGGATCTGGAGATAGCGGACAGAGAGGACGAGAGTTGAGGACCCGCCTCAACTTTACAAAACACTGTGGCCAAAGCTCTTCAAAAAGTTAGGAGCCGTTTCTCCGATAATGCGGCGGAGGTGGGTCTTTGCGGATTTCACAGCCGCTTCAAAATCCTCCCCAATGGGGGCAACTTGGGGGACTAAACTTCCAGGTTATTCCCTTGGGCAGCAATTTGACTTAAACGGAAGTACAATTTTTATCAATAAAACACAGAAACATCCTTAAGATAATTTACAGTTCCCTTATAGTTTGTGCCATTATCAGACCTAATAAGGGAAGGTAGACCTCGACGCGAAACAAAGCGATCCAACGCGGCGACGAAGGCCTCCGTAGTCAGAGCCGATACCACCTCCAAATGGACAGCCTTGGTGGCCAAACAAACAAATACACACAAATAGCCCTTCACAATACGGGCATTACGAAAGGGAGAAGCCTTGATCGAAAAGGGACCGGCAAAATCGGTTCCAACGCCGTCAAACGGTCTCGAAGGTCGGATTCGATCAGCGGGCAAATCACCCATCTGTGGTTGCATCGTGGATGCCTTCAACCTATAACATGCAATACATCGAAACAGGACACTACGGATTGCTCTTCGGGCAGACAAAATCTAAAACTCGCGTTGCAAAATAGCCAACAAAGCATTGCACCCAGCATGGGCGTTACGAACGTGTCGATCAGACACCAAAAGCTGCACCAAGGGTCCGCCCTTGGGCAACAACAGAGGATGGCGAGTCTCATATGGAAGATCCGCCTTCCGGAGCCTGCCTCCAACCCGAAGAAGCCCATCCGAGTCGATGTACGGGTTCAAACGAGCGACCGCGCCCTTTCAACTTAGCGCGTCCGTCGCGCAAAATACGAAGCTCTGATCTTCAAACCGTCCGGTCTGCACGACACGGACCCAATGCAACAATGCGCTCTGGCGCTCTTCTGCACCTGCAATCGGCTCCAACCGCTTTGCCTGTGGGTTTCTCTACAATTATGTATGAAACGCTTAATCCAACTGGTAACACCCAGAAGCTTATCCAAGCTGCTATACCGAGCAAGTAGCCGGATCCGGCTCCGACGTCGTCTCAGCGACTACAGCATGTACACGGAGCCCAGTCAAACTCAAAGAAGTAACGTCTGTCTGACAGACAGGCCACAGATGTTTCTGATCCCATCAGCCACTCTGGACCCCACCAGAGCGGGTGTGACACCAATTCTGGTGCCGTACAACCTCGGGAAGCACAGTCCGCTGGGCGTTAAGCTCTCCCGGCACATGTCTCCATGTTATATCAATTCCGATATTCTGGATTTGGGAAACCCGATTTCCCACAAAAACCTCCAAGGTATGTGCGGGCCGCGCGCAACCATGGCGTAAGCGCGACCTGGCTATCCGACCAGGCGAAGATGTCTCGTATCTCGATCCGTGGCCGCCAGCTCACATGGCGCAACGTGATCGCAACAGATTTAGAGAGAAGGTGGAGCTCCACTCAACTCAAGCTTGGGAATAGTCAGGCTCTAGTCCTGATGGGGGCGACCTTGCTCTTCCCTAACAAAAGCGAGACATTGACCCGGCCATCGGCGTCAACTGTCCGCATATAGACTGACGCGGCGTAGCCTCGCTCCGACGCGTCACAAAAGCCATGCAGGCTGGCTCGATATTTCCCGGGTGGCAATATTCGACGAGGCAAGGCAATCCGATTGACTTCCTTAATCGATGAAAACAACTCGAGCCAATCATCCAATGGAGGACCAAACAGCGGCTCGTCCCACGAGACGCCCAAAGTCCAAAGTCTCTGAAGAAGACACTTTGCAGAGAATATCACTGGACTGATCCAACCGCTTGGATCAAACATACGGGCTATTACGGACAACACCGTTCTCTTAGTCCAGACCTTTGGTATTTCCAAGTCCACTTGAATGTAAAAATATCGGTTAGCGGCTGGTACTGCATGCCCAGCACCGCTATCCTGTTGGGATCATCCACATCCTCAAACAGGTGAGGGTTCTGTTGGTGATCCTCCGGGATCCCTTCTAGAACTTTAGGCTCATTAGACAACCACTTACGTAGCTCGTAGCCACCTGTCTTCAATATTTCAATCAATTCATCCCGCAGTAGGAGGGCCTCCTCAATACTTTGGGCTCCGGTGCACACGTCATCAACATACAAGTCACGTGACAGCACGGAAGCCCCACGGGGAAAGCGGATCCGTTCCCGCTCTGCCAATTCAAGCAATGATCTGATGGCGATATAGGGACTAGATTTCAAACCATACGTGTTTGTGTTGAGTTCATACACCGTCACAGGATCCTCAAGGGCGCTCACGCCAGAGTATCAACTGGAATCGCCTGTCCTCAGGATGTATGACTGTCTGGCGGAACATCATCCGGATGTCCGCACCAAAACCACTTGATGTCTTCTAAAGTTCAAGATGATGTCAATTATGTCCCTATGCAATTTGGGACCCGAATGCAAACACAGATTCAACGAAACCCCGTTCGAAGTGGTGCGGACCCATCGAAGACGGTCCTCAATTTGCCCGTTGAGGCCTTCACCACCGCGTGGTGGGGCAAAAAATAATGCTCAGTTGAGCTCCAATCAACTCGAGCCGGAGACATGTGACCCAAATCCTCGTACTCGCGCATAAATTCAATATATTTATCGCGAAGTACGTGGTCACGCTGCATACGTCGCTCCATGGACAGCAGTCGTTTCTCCGCAAGCGCCCTACTTTGCCCTAGGCTAGGACGAGAGGCAACAAAGGGTAACCTAGTTACAAACCGACCGGAGGGCAACCTCTCCGTGGTCGATCGAAAAAGGGCTTCGCACTCAGCGTGTTCCGGATCCATCCTGGAACTCATAGGTGGCTCCTCCACCTCCCAAAACCTTTGCATGGTCTTGGCCAAGGACGCAGATGCGACGACCGGTGGCTCCTTCCGCGGTGCCATTATCAAACACAGGGCCCATCAGGGCAAAACCAAAAATCGTAGACACTGCCATCAGTGAAGACGAACCCAGAGCCTTCTGTGTACCCAACAAAATCCAACCCAATACGTCCGAGCCCGAGGAGCAAGTCCACTGGGCCGGGATGAAGACAAAGGGGTCGGCCAAATCCAGACCCGAAACCAAAGACAACACACCCGGCGGTATGTCTGTCGAGGGGTGCCAACCCGCAATGGTATCCATTACCATAGCCGAAGTCGTGATCCTCATTGTGGAGGACTTCAGCGAAGAAAAGGTGACAAGTGTCTGGCCCGTCAGACACTTCACTTGTATGCCACCAACTCCAAGAAGTGGCACAGGCGAGTCCTCCACGACTAAACCTAACTGGTGTGCCACTCGAGTGGTAACCAAACTGCTTTGAGCCCCTGAGTCCAACAGAGCTCTCAAATTAATGGCTTCCCCACGACCCCATACGCGGACCACCGCGGTAGGGAGCAGAACCGTCCGCGGCTCTGTCCCAGCAAGGGAGCAAGCTAGTTACGGGCTCCCCACTCTCCAAACCAGGGCGCGCCACCGACCCGGATAATATGGCGGGCGAGTGCACATCCCCATCTGAGGGCATAACCGCGGCCCGGCCATACATATGGTACGGCGGGTGGTACTCCAGCCGTGGGTACTCGTGCAGCGGCGGAGAAAACCGCTGCGGCTGCATGTGTTGGGCATTGGTAACCCGCGTGGAGGGGGGTGTCCCCACTCTCACGTCCGATCTAGGGCCCCCGCCCATGGGGGCCCTATCCGGGGCCTGGCCAGCTACATACTGGCCATGACCTTGGGGCGCGTGGTCCCGGTCCGCCAAGACCCGCGCCGGTACGCGACCCCCTCCCGAGGGGGGGGTGCGACGAGCGAAGCCGCGTCCTCCGTCCGATGGTGGAGGGCTTCGCGCAGGAGCGCCCCCGCCCATAGGGGACCCCTGCCTCAACAACCGGGGGCCATCACCGTTCCGGTTCATGCAGAGCATCACGTGGTGCAGCCCACGGCATGCACTGCATGGTATGGCCCTGGGACAGTCACGTGCATAGTGACTGCCTGCAAACAGTAAAAGCAAAGTTCATGCCGCCTTGCCATGCGGCGCCGATCTTGTACTGGCAGTCTCTGCCAGTCCCTGCATTGCAGCAGGCTGTGGCCCATCCGGCCACATTGCAGGCAGTCCGCGTCCCTCGCGACTGCTGCCGTGTGTGCAACCCGCACACCAGCTCCACGCGGTGGCGGTTGCCGTCCCTGTTGGGGCCTACGTTCAGGCGCTCTGGATGGCGCTGAGTCCGTCATGGTATTCTCAGCCGCCCGTGCCTCAAACTCCAAAAACTTCACCAAGTCAGTGAATGTTGGTAGGGTGGTGCTATCCCGTTCCGCATTCTCGCGCTCAAATCGCGAGCGGATGTCATTGGGTAATTTGCCCAATACAATGTGCCAACAAGAGTTAAAAAAATGACGTCACCCGCGCCGCATCGGCCGCAGCGTCCGATGTCGATAGTTAGTGACGTCATCAGCTACGGCTCGGGGAATTCGGCCGTTTTAGGTATTGCGGCGCAGATAGGTATGCAAGGTTACAAATAACTTCATATTAAGAAATCAAATGCGGCGACTACGGCGCCTGCGGTGCAACACAAGTCTGCGTTCACCTTAACTTCTTGCCATCATTGTAAGTCATACCACAAAGATATTTATTGAGAAAAAAACTAACTACTGATAAGTTCTTTCACCACGCAGTGTGGGGCGGCTGGTTGGCGGTGCGTGCTCACTCTAGCGAGGTTATTTCCAGCGATTTCCACTGTTCAAAATGTATCATGTATGTAAATGGATAAAATAAAAATAACGTAACTAACTTCGTTTCAGTTTTGTTGGGGAAAAGAGAAAAAGATTCCAGGAATGATCAACATATGATACTGTAAGTTCTATCACACGGTGGAAGGTTGTCGGTGATTTTCCAAAGACAGTTAGTAGGTACATAATTATTTTATTGACATAAGCCGATTTCGGCCGTTTAGCAGACAATAGGTTACAAGTTATCCAAAACAGTTAATAAGTGGTGGTGAAATTGCGCAATATACACAACACCACACGCACATAAATCCTTTTTAAGGTTCCTTACATCGAAAGGAAAAAAAAGGAACCCTTATAGGATCACTGTTTTATAAGATTGAAGTTAAAAAACTTAACAAAACCTAAAGCATTATAACCCAGAGGTATTCCCACACAAATAACATTGTATAACACGATAACATTCTATAAAAGTCATTTGCTTCCGATTGTTAAATGACACTAAACCCTCACAATGGTTTTATTTAGGTACTTGTTGTTTAAAATCGTATACTTAAGTATCATTCTGTAACCTCCTGGCGTTCTTCCGCTACCTTCTGGTTTCGCTCGGATGTTATAATAAAGTTATGATTTTTATCATGTTGCATAAAATGTAATTATAATATCACGAACGATTTACTACTTTTGTTACAATTTGACTAAGAAAGTAGGATAACAAATGTTATATGCAATATTATCTAACTGCTGTGTGAAAGCACCTTAAAACATTTTTTATGGAACTAGGTATGTATGTAGCTAAGAAGTGTCTAATGAAATAATGATAAAGTACCTAAGGTTATTAAAGAGGTACAAACCTGCGGCTCCTCAAAAATGTGGTGGAGCGTATTCCATAACGGATGGGTGCTCCGATAAGAAGTCATCGGTCGGTTGATAAGACCGTACAGGTACACGAGATCGAGAGAGTACTAGGGTATTATATTATCTGTGACGAGATCTACGCCTCGGTCCATAGTGAATAGTACTTATTCCACAAAAATAACAACGTCTTGAAGGTGACATTTCGGTACCAAAACAAATAAGTCAATAACAAACAAAAACAACAGTCAAACTTAAATGAACAACAAATCCAACAATGAAAAATAACGAAATAACTGTGTAAATCACACAGAGAGGCATTTTACTTCCGCATAGAAAGAACGCAGGTATGCCAAACTGAGTGCAGGAGTTGGGGCTATTTGGGGGTATAATGTGGCGTGGCGCGGGGTGGTGCGGGGTAGCTTGCGGGCGCACCTCCCCCGCCGTCCATACCACCTCGCCTCACCCGCCAGCAGTGTGTAGGTGTTTTCGCTCGCATCTTTAAAAATGATTATGTATTGTATTTTATTGTTTTAATATATACAAAATGTCGCAGTCGGATTGTATTACATTACGGCTAGCCGTTTTACAAAACAGGGCCGTTTTTGGTAATGCGGCAGTTCAACTGATTAGCCGGATTGTCACCAAAGAGCATGTAATCACTACACGTTTTGATTGTCACTGCGATACGTTCTTCAATATGGCGGCCACGGAGTAGGTAAAGCGGCAATGAGGCATGATTTCCTAGTTTTTAATATCATTTTCATCAGTTACTAAAATATTTTATTAATATTTACCCAGTGTTATTCTAAAAAATTACAGATTTATAGTCTCTATTAAAAAAAAATGGTAATCACGTGGTCAACTATTAACGCTTTATATCTCAGAAACCCTGACACTTTACGAGGGTTGTTTTTATTAATATTTTTTTGTTGGTATTGATGTCAGCTATCGATTTGCCAAAGGTTACATGGCTGGCCGCGATTTTGAAAAAAAAAACAAAATGGCGGCAGTAGGTATCTGCCACGCTCCATAGTAAAATCTTCAAACCCCTTTTCAGCTTCCTACGCCCAGTAGATTTGGCTGTGCGTTGTCTGTCAGTCACATCACATGGAAAGAACGGTTTTATATAGAATTTGCAATAGGACCGGTATGCGTCAGAATGGGATGTGTAAATGTCGTGATTTATTTAAAATTGATTTATTTAAATAGATAGAACTTGCACTTTTTAATACGTCATATTTGTTTGTTGATTTGAACAATGTTTTAAGTTCAATTTTGTTGTATTGTTTTTGGAACTATTAGTATATGACCCAAATAAAAAATTTAAAAATGTATGTTTCGTTCAGGACGTGGCCTCAGCATTAAGTGGGAGTGGA
>CM031579.1:362220-733147 GCA_018467065.1 Ephestia elutella
AACGGCTCCTCCCACCAAAAAATGACCAGGGGTGAGAGCTTCCAAGTCATTTGGATCTGGAGATAGCGGACAGAGAGGACGAGAGTTGAGGACCGCCTCAACTTTACAAAACACTGTGGCCAGCTCTTCAAAAGTTAGAGCCGTTTCTCCGATAATGCGGCGGAGGTGGGTCTTTGCGGATTTCACAGCCGCTTCAAAAATCCCTCCCCAATGGGGGCAACTTGGGGGACTAAACTTCCAGGTTATTCCCTTTTGGGCAGCAATTTGACTTAAACTAGTACAATTTTTATCAATAAACACAGAAACATCCTTAAGATAATTTACAGTTCCTTTATAGCTTGTGCCATTGTCAGACCTAATAAGGGAAGGTAGACCTCGACGCGAAACAAAGCGATCCAACGCGGCGACGAAGGCCTCCGTAGTCAGAGCCGATACCACCTCCAAATGGACAGCCTTGGTGGCCAAACAAACAAATACACACAAATAGCCCTTCACAATACGGGCATTACGAACGGGAGAAGCCTTGATCGAAAAGGGACCGGCAAAATCGGTTCCAACGCCGTCAAACGGTCTCGAAGGTCGGATTCGATCAGCGGGCAAATCACCCATCTGTGGTTGCATCGTGGATGCCTTCAACCTATAACATGCAATACATCGAAACAGGACACTACGGATTGCTCTTTCGGCAGACAAAATCCAAAACTCGCGTTGCAAAATAGCCAACAAAGCATTGCACCCAGCATGGGCGTTACGAATGTGTCGATCAGACACCAAAAGCTGCACCACGGGTCCGCCCTTGGGCAACAACAGAGGATGGCGAGTCTCATATGGAAGATCCGCCTTCCGGAGCCCGCCTCCAACCCCGAAGAAGCCCATCCGAGTCGATGTACGGGTTCAAACGAGCGACCGCGCCCTTCAACTTAGCGCGTCCGTCGCGCAAAATACGAAGCTCTGACTCAAAAACCGTCCGGTCTGCACGACACGGACCCAACGTAACAATGCGCTCCGGCGCTCTTCTGCACCTGCAATCGGCTCCAACTGCTTTGCCTCAGGTTTCTACAATTATGTATGAAACGCTTAATCCAACTGGTAACACCCAGAAGCTTAGTCCAAGCTACTTTCATACCGAGCAAGTAGCCAATCCGGCTCCGACGTCGTCTCGGCGACTACAGTATGTACACGGAGCCCAGCTCAAACTCAAAGAAGTAACATCTGTCTGACAGACAGGCCAAGATGTTTCTGATCCCATCAGCCACTCTGGACCCCACCAGAGCGGGTGTGACACCAATTCTGGTGCCGTACAACCTCGGGAAGCACAGTCCGCTGGGTTAAGCTCTCCCGGCACATGTCTCCATGTTATATCAATTCCAATATTTTGAATTTGGGACACCCTGTTTCCCACAAAAAATCTCCAAGGTATGTGGGGCCGCGCGCAACCATGCAAGCGCGACCTGGCTATCCGACCAGGCGAAGATGTCCCGTATCTCGACCGTGGCCGCCAGCTCACATGCAACGTGATGCAACAATTTAGAGAGAAGGTGTGCTCCACTCAACTCAAGCTTGGGAATAGTCAGCCTAGTCCTGATGGGGGCGACCTTGCTCTTCCCTAACAAAAGCGAGACATTGACCCGGCCATCGGCGTCAACTGTCCGCATATAGACTGACGCGGCGTAGCCTCGCTCCGACGCGTCACAAAAGCCATGCAGGCTGGCTCGATATTTCCCGGGGGGCAATATTCGACGAGGCAAGGCAATCCGATTGACTTCCTTAATCGATGAAAACAACTCGAGCCAATCATCCAATGGAGGAGACCAAAGCAGCGGCCTGTCCCACGAGACGCCTTTACAAAGTCCAAAGTCTTCTGAAGAAGACACTTCGCAGAGAATATCACTGGACTACGATCCGAACCGCTTGGATCAAACATACGCTACCAGGCTATTACGGACAACACCGTTCTCCTTAGGTCCAGAACTTTTGGTATTTCCAAGTCCACTTGAATGTGGAATATCGGTTAGCGGCTGGTACTGCATGCCCAGCACCGCTATCCTGTTGGGATCATCCACATCCTCAAACAGGTGAGGGGTTCTGTTGGTGATCCTCCTCAGGGGATCCCTTCTAGAACTTTAGGCTCATTGGACAACCACTTACGTAGCCTTCCGTAGCCACCTGTCTTCAATATTTCCAATCAATTCATCCCGCAGTAGGAGGGCCCTCCCCTGGCAATCACTTTGGGCTCCGGTGCCACACGTCATCAACATACAAGTCACGCCTTTTGACAGCACGGAAGCCCTTACACGGGGAAAGCGGATCCGTTCCCGCCTCTGCCAATTCAAGCAATGATCTGATGGCGATATAGGGACTAGATTTCCAAACCATACGTGTTTGTGTTGGGAGTTCATACACCGTCACAGGATCCTCCAGGGCGCTCACGCCAGAAGTATCAACTGGAATCGCTTCTGTCCTCAGGGATGTATGACTGTCTGGCGGAACATCATCCGGATGTCCGCGCCAAAAACCACTTGATGTCTTCTAAAGTTCAAGATGATGTCAATTATATCCCTATGCAATTTGGGACCTGAATGCAAACATAGATTCAACGAAACTCCGTTCGAAGTGGGTGCGGACCCATCAAAGACAGTCCGCAACTTGCCCGTTGAGGCCTTCACCACCGCGTGGTGGGGCAAAAAATAATGCTCAGTTGAGCTCCAATCAACTCGAGCCGGAGACATGCGACCCAACTCCTCGTACTCGCGCATAAATTCAATATATTTATCGCGAAGTACGTGGTCACGCTGCATACGTCGCTCCATGGACAGCAGTCGTTTCTCCGCAAGCGCCCTACTTTTGCCCCTAGGCTAGGACGTGTAGCAACAAATGGTAACTCCTAGTTACAAACCGACCGTGGAGGGCAACCTCTCCGTGGTTTGATCGAAAAAAGGCTTCGCACTCAGCGTGTGTTTCCGGATCCATCCTGGAACTCATAGGTGAAAGCTCCTCCACCTCCCAAAACCTTTGCATGGTCTTGGCCAAGGACGCAGATGCGACAACCGGTGGCTCCTCCGCGGTGCCATTATCAAACACAGGGCCCATCAGGGCAAAACCAAAAATCGTAGACACTGCCATCAGTGACGACGAACCCAGAGCCTTCTGTGTACCCAACAAAATCCAACCCAATACGTCCGAGCCCAGGAGCAAGTCCACTGGGCCGGGATGAAAGACAAAGGGGTCGGCCAAATCCAGACCCGAAACCAAAGACAACACACCCGGCGGTATGTCTGTCGAGGGGTGCCAACCCGCAACAATGGTATCGCATTACACATAGCCGAAGTCGTGATCCTCATTGTGGAGGACTTCAGCGAAGAAAAGGTGACAAGTGTCTGGCCCGTCAGACACTTCACTTGTATGCCACCAACTCCAAGAAGTGGCACAGGCGAGTCTTCCACGACTAAACCTAACTGGCGTGCCACTCGAGTGGTAACCAAACTGCTTTGAGCCCCTGAGTCCAACAGAGCTCTCAAATTAATGGCTTCCCCCCCACGACCCCATACGCGGACCACCGCGGTAGGGAGCAGAACCGTCCGCGGCTCTGTCCCAGCAAGGGAGCAAGCTAGTTACGGGCTCCCCACTCTCTCCAAACCAGGGGCGCGCCACTGACCCGGATAATATGGCGGGCGAGTGCACATCCCCATCTGAGGGGGAGCATAACCCGCGGCCCGGCCTTACATATGGTACAGGCGGGTGTGTACTCCAGCCGTGGGTACTCGTGCAGCAGCGGCGGAGAAACCGCTGCGGCTGCATGTGTTGGGCATTGGTAACCCGCGTGGAGGGGGTGTCCCCACTATCGTCCGATCTAGGGCCCCCGCCCATGGCGGGCCCTATCCGGGGCCTGGCCAGCCACATACTGGCCATGACCTTGGGGCGCGTGGTCCCGGTCCGCCAAGACCCGCGCGCCGCCGTACGCGACCTCCCTCCTGGGAGGGGGGGGTGCGACGGCGAAGCCGCGTCCTCCGTCTCGATGGTGGAGGGCTTCGCGCAAGGGAGAGCGCCCTCCGCCCATGAGGGGGACCCCTGCCTCAACAACCGGGGGCCACCTCCCCGTTCCGGTTCATGCAGGAGCATCACGTGGTGCAGCCCACGGCATGCACTGCATGGTATGGCGGTACTCGGGACAGTCACGTGCATAGTGACTGCCCAAACAGTAAAAGCAAAGTTCATGCCGCCTTGCCATGCGGCGCCGATCTTGTACTGGCAGCGTCTCTGCCAGTCCCTGCATTGCAGCAGGCTGTGGCCCATCCGGCCACATTGCAGGCAGTCCGCGTCCCCCGCGACTGCTGCCGTGTGTGCAACCCGCACACCAGCTCCACGCGGTGGCGGTTGCCGTCCCTGTTGGGGCTTACCTCTCCATGAGGGTTCCAAGGGCCTGCGTTCAGGCGCTCTGGATGGCGCTGAGTCCGTCATGGTATTCTCAGCAGCCCGTGCCTCAAACTCCAAAAACTTCACCAAGTCAGTGAATGTTGGTAGGGTGGTGCTATCCCGTTCCGCATTCTCGCGCTCAAATCGCGAGCGGATGTCATTGGGTAATGTGCCCAATACAATGTGCACCAGCAAAAAGGACCATTGGTCCACCGGCAGCCCCAGTGTGCGGAGCGCGTTACAGGCCACTGTAACGGGCGTGAGCAACTGCAGGCGCAACTGTGCCCTGTTGGCCACCTTGGGCAGGGCCATCAACTGTGCAGCGTGCGCATCCAAGCTAACAAAACGTAAGTTTTTGGTAGCGGGGAGTTCAATAATAACTCCCAAGCCGTCATCGTACTGGTCGTCCTCCACCTGGAGGTGCTGGATGAGCGACCGCGCTTCATCCTCAAGAGTGTGAGAGGAGGTAGGCCATCTTCTGGGCCTTTCGACAAAATCCTGTCGTGCTACGACCAGGGACTCAAACATATTTTTATATGCTACCCACCTCCTCCATCCTACCCCCAAAGTGGGACAGCTGAAGGGTGGGGAGCCGACCAGTAACCGCTGGTCCTTCCTGTCTAACAGGTGTGCGAGGGGCTGGTCCGCCAGCCGTCTCGCCCTTATTGCGGTCACCGCCTCCGCGATATCATCGTGCAGACCTCCAGGATCTGGTCCATGTCCGCCATGTGACCTGCGTGAGACCTCCGGGGCAAGTTCGGCTTCGGTAAGCACCACCATGCGGCCGCTCTTCTCCGCGCTAATCCCAATCGTGGAGTGGAGGTGATCCGCTCACCTTAGCAGTATGTCAGCGCCCTCCCTGTCCTTCCGGGACAGGAGTCCTCCGGCCGTCACAAACCATCTCAATTCGTTGGCGAGTGTCGCCCTAGCATTGGAGGCCTTCGCCATCGCGTCAAGTCACAAACAAAAAATAACAAAAGGTAAATAAAAAAACAACAAAATCAAAACAACTTCACGAAGAACCGCGGTAGGTAATGAGAAATGGCACAAACCCGGAAACGCACGGTACAAACCGCAAACAAATACAAAAAAGGTTGCGCAAATATTCTTTATACAAACAAACTAAGAAAAAATCTAATAATTTTTACAAACAATTAATTATTTTTTACAAACGAACAAATAGAGGGTAGATAAACTTACGCTCTGCTACCAGAAGAAAATGTGCAGAGCAACTACGCTCTGCTGCCAGAAAATGTGGCAGAGAGAATCCGGACAAACGAAGCGGCGGGAAGAATTCAGTACCGGAACTTCACCGGGAAAAAACCACCGGTAAAAATAAGTACCGGGAAAAAATCTCCACGCGGCACCACGTTTGCCCGACTAAAACCTAACTAACTTAACGCAGTCTGCTACCACCGTAGCTTATGAAGGGAGCTACAGGGCCCTATATGATAACCTAACCTATAAATTAATTACACTTAAAAAACACTTACCAAGCTAAATCTTCTTTCTCTTCGGATCCAAACTGGAGTGTCTTCGGGAAGGGGGAATTCCTAATCACCCTACCTAAACCATGAGATCTCAATTCCCCAGAACAACTAAATAGATTTCTTCCCGTAGTTTCACTCGGGAACAGCCAGATGTGAACAGCCAGCCACGTTTCACCTCTCACAAGGAAAAGTCACAATAACAGAGTTTTTCACAAACACAAATTCAATAGTTATTCAACAAACAGGAAATTCACAATTATCACTCAAACTAAACAACAAGCAAAAGACGCGAGACCGCTCCGCGTATTAAAATCAAACCGATATCGCCCTGGACAATGCAATGGCGGACCACACGCGACGCCATCCACGCTAGCAGTGTGAGAACCCCAAAACGCCTGGCGGCGATAACAGGAAACGCCTGCGTTTAGTTTTACCCAATATATTACAAACACTTAAACAAACTCATTTTATTAGCTGAAGTTCGAATACGAGTTATTTCGATTGGTCAGTACCACTCGTTGCGTTCGAGTGATGTTGGCCTGTGGTGTGGCCCTCGAATAGCACCAACCCATCTCTTCCCGTGGGTGTCGTAAGAGGCGACTAAGGGATTAAAAACACCGGAGGATGGGCAGCAGCATCTTTCCGCGTACTATGCCATCACACTGCGATCGCCAACCCGCCTGCCAAGCGTGGCGATTACGGCAAAACCCCCCACGGATAAAATCCTTGGGGGAGGCCTTTGTCCAGCAGTGGACGTCTTTAGGCTGAGAGAGAGAGAGATGTTCGATCGAAATATTTCGATTGTGAAGTTCTGAGAATACGCAAAATGTGTTGTTTGCCTTCCCGAAAAAAATTCGAATTTCTGAATTTTTTTACGAACGTGAACTTTTTACGATTTACGACGTTGCGTGCGCAGTAATTGGGTTTGGCTCCCCAAGGTATCTATAAATATCACTTTGGGGACGGTCTGCCTCAAGTGATTACGCCATATTTACTGTCATTATTAAATTTGTAATAAGTATAATAGTAACCTTTTGTGCTTTGATAGTGTGCAAGCAATACCTTCTGGTAACTCATTACATGCATATTTTTATGTTAAAATTCGTCGTCCATAACTTATGTAATGTAAATCATTTACTCAAAAATGCATGTAATATGGTCATTATTTTGATAACCTTTGTTTGAGCAAAGTCGACCTTTGCCGTTCTGCGTTTTTCAAATAGCGGCTGACAAAGTTTTGCTGGCCGCTCTAACAAGCCGGCAAAACATTGCCGGCCGCTATTTTGATGTTTCAACATTTTAAAAATCGAATGCAAAAAAGATTTTGTTTAAAACACAGCTGTTTTGTATTTTATAGAGATAGCAGATTATTCCATATTCGGCTGTATCAGTTCCAACTTCCATTGCCTAAAAAAACAAAGAAGTAAATGAAAAAGCGCGGTTCAGCGAAAATTTTTGTTTTTATTTAGTGCTCTCAAAGCGAAAATTCTTCCGATTCAATGTGTTTAACATCGTCAGGACATTAAAGATGAAGCTAAATTAGTGATTGAAAATTGGATACCGCGAAACTCGAAG
This sequence comes from Ephestia elutella, assembly GCA_018467065.1. NCBI lineage: Eukaryota > Metazoa > Arthropoda > Insecta > Lepidoptera > Pyralidae > Ephestia > Ephestia elutella. The sequence goes on from CM031579.1 coordinate 369,699, forward strand.
GAAAAATATAAGCTTGCATATAGAAAAATTTGTGCATCAATCCGGGAAAGTCGGTGTTGAATTTAGTAACTGTACTTTTCTAGTAATTGTCATTTTAATTTAATTTCTAGTTAATTAATAGTATTTTTATTTAAATTACTTGCTGGTTTTATTTAGATTTGGGTACTTGCATATTTTGAGTAAAGCACTATACAAGCCTTGGCCCACAATGATTGCTTCGCTGGTCACGCTATGATTGCCTCTGCGCCAGCCAAATAGCTAACGCTTTCCTAAGCCTTCCAGCTTGGCCATCGTAGCAGTTTCCTTGCTTGTCAACTCGCTGTGTCGGCTCGACCTCCGGTCTCGGCCGACGTCTCAGCCTCTCGTCCATCAAGTGCTGCACGCTTTTGATCCTGGCGCTGTGCTCGGCCGCCAGCGTAGCTTCCTCGCCCATCATCAGCGCGACCCAGCAAAGTAGTCATTATAGGCCACGCGGCAGTAATGTACTATTACTTTATGCTCAGAATATCTGTGATTATAAAATGACTTTTTTCAGGAAACGCTCCCAAAAGCAGAGGGTTTCCAGCACGCCCTGTCCGCACTGGATGTCACAGTGACCAGTCCCTCAGTCACTCTGGGCATCACCTCCGCACAGCGAGCGTTAGAGGCCTGTCAGAAACTGGTGCACTCCACTCTCAGCGCCAGGAAGTTGTTGAGAGCCGGACCTTTCAATTATTTTATTGTTCCGGAAGTGAGTGTAGCTAATTTATTGTATGGGAGGGTTAACAATTTTGTCTCCTTTATTATTAAGTTTTTTGGAAACTTTTTGAACTCTGTTTTATCATTCAAACTTGCTCCGAAATACCTGTTGCTGGTGAATAAAATGACATCAATACATATAAGATTCTTTATTTGCTGACTGATTAACAGACAACACAGCCAAAACTACTGGGCGTAAGAAGCTGACCGCCTCTTGTCCACTTGCGCTTTAGAGGCGGTAGTAAAATTTTCTGACGACAACCCATATGACTAAAGTACTCTCATATAGAAATAAGATATGGTGAAAAAATTCAATGCGACCAGGTCTTTATACGACCTTGCTCTTCCAACTGAGCTATCGCATTTCAATACTGCACATCGAAAATCTGCACCATATCCAATTTTTATTGAAACGCATTAGGCATAGGTATGCGTCACCTAACCATATATATATACCATATATTTTTTCACCATATCTTATTTCTATCTGAGAGTACTTTAGTACTAATATTGCATCTGAGATGCTCAAAAATCCAAAAAATAAACCCATATGACTATTTAAAAGTGCGATTTTTAACGCAATTTAAATACTTACTACTTAATTATTTTTATATTTACTTAAAAAAAAAAAAATTATGTAATAAATTGACCCAGGGCACCCCGGAGTCCCGCTGGGCCCGCGGGCCGCTGTGGCTGTCGCTGTCCGCCCGCTGGGCACACGCCGCGCAGCCCCCCCGCGCCGCCCCGCTGCCCCTCGTGGCCAGCGCCGCGGTGGACGACCACACCTGCATACTGCTGGGCCTGCCGCCGCGCTACGACCAGGAGCCGCGCAAGTGAGAACTGATTGTGGTCATGTCCATCATTGGGGCCGGTACTGATACAGGATCACTGTGGCTGTCGCTGTCCGCCCGCTGGGCACACGCCGCGCAGCCCCCCCGCGCCGCCCCGCTGCCCCTCGTGGCCAGCGCCGCGGTGGACGACCACACCTGCATACTGCTGGGCCTGCCGCCGCGCTACGACCAGGAGCCGCGCAAGTGAGAACTGATTGTGGTCATGTCCATCATTGGGGCCGGTACTGATACAGGATCACTGTGGCTGTCGCTGTCCGCCCGCTGGGCACACGCCGCGCAGCCCCCGCGCCGCCCCGCTGCTGCCCCTCGTGGCCAGCGCCGCGGTGGACGACCACACCTGCATACTGCTGGGCCTGCCGCCGCGCTACGACCAGGAGCCGCGCAAGTGAGAACTGATTGTGGTCATGTCCACTCATTGGGGCCGGTACTGATACAGGATCACTGTGGCTGTCGCTGTCCGCCCGCTGGGCACACGCCGCGCAGCCCCCCCGCGCCGCCCCGCTGCCCCTCGTGGCCAGCGCCGCGGTGGACGACCACACCTGCATACTGCTGGGCCTGCCGCCGCGCTACGACCAGGAGCCGCGCAAGTGAGAACTGATTGTGGTCATGTCCATCATTGGGGCCGGTACTGATACAGGATCACTGTGGCTGTCGCTGTCCGCCCGCTGGGCACACGCCGCGCAGCCCCCGCGCCGCCCCGCTGCCCCTCGTGGCCAGCGCCGCGGTGGACGACCACACCTGCATACTGCTGGGCCTGCCGCCGCGCTACGACCAGGAGCCGCGCAAGTGAGAACTGATTGTGGTCATGTCCATCATTGGGGCCGGTACTGATACAGGATCACTGTGGCTGTCGCTGTCCGCCCGCTGGGCACACGCCGCGCAGCCCCCGCGCCGCCCCGCTGCCCCTCGTGGCCAGCGCCGCGGTGGACGACCACACCTGCATACCGCTGGGCCTGCCGCCGCGCTACGACCAGGAGCCGCGCAAGTGAGAACTGATTGTGGTCATGTCCATCATTGGGGCCGGTACTGATACAGGATCACTGTGGCTGTCGCTGTCCGCCCGCTGGGCACACGCCGCGCAGCCCCCGCGCCGCCCCGCTGCCCCTCGTGGCCAGCGCCGCGGTGGACGACCACACCTGCATACTGCTGGGCCTGCCGCCGCGCTACGACCAGGAGCCGCGCAAGTGAGAACTGATTGTGGTCATGTCCATCATTGGGGCCGGTACTGATACAGGATCACTGTGGCTGTCGCTGTCCGCCCGCTGGGCACACGCCGCGCAGCCCCCGCGCCGCCCCGCTGCCCCTCGTGGCCAGCGCCGCGGTGGACGACCACACCTGCATACTGCTGGGCCTGCCGCCGCGCTACGACCAGGAGCCGCGCAAGTGAGAACTGATTGTGGTCATGTCCATCATTGGGGCCGGTACTGATACAGGATCACTGTGGCTGTCGCTGTCCGCCCGCTGGGCACACGCCGCGCAGCCCCCGCGCCGCCCCGCTGCCCCTCGTGGCCAGCGCCGCGGTGGACGACCACACCTGCATACTGCTGGGCCTGCCGCCGCGCTACGACCAGGAGCCGCGCAAGTGAGAACTGATTGTGGTCATGTCCATCATTGGGGCCGGTACTGATACAGGATCACTGTGGCTGTCGCTGTCCGCCCGCTGGGCACACGCCGCGCAGCCCCGCGCCGCCCCGCTGCCCCTCGTGGCCAGCGCCGCGGTGGACGACCACACCTGCATACTGCTGGGCCTGCCGCCGCGCTACGACCAGGAGCCGCGCAAGTGAGAACTGATTGTGGTCATGTCCATCATTGGGGCCGGTACTGATACAGGATCACTGTGGCTGTCGCCGTCCGCCCGCTGGGCACACGCCGCGCAGCCCCCGCGCCGCCCCGCTGCCCCTCGTGGCCAGCGCCGCGGTGGACGACCACACCTGCATACTGCTGGGCCTGCCGCCGCGCTACGACCAGGAGCCGCGCAAGTGAGAACTGATTGTGGTCATGTCCATCATTGGGGCCGGTACTGATACAGGATCACTGTGGCTGTCGCTGTCCGCCCGCTGGGCACACGCCGCGCAGCCCCCTGCGCCGCCCCGCTGCCCCTCGTGGCCAGCGCCGCGGTGGACGACCCACACCTGCATACTGCTGGGCCTGCCGCCGCGCTACGACCAGGAGCCGCGCAAGTGAGAACTGATTGTGGTCATGTCCATCATTGGGGCCGGTACTGATACAGGATCACTGTGGCTGTCGCTGTCCGCCCGCTGGGCACACGCCGCGCAGCGCGCCGCCCCGCTGCCCCTCGTGGCCAGCGCCGCGGTGGACGACCACACCTGCATACCGCTGGGCCTGCCGCCGCGCTACGACCAGGAGCCGCGCAAGTGAGAACTGATTGTGGTCATGTCCATCATTGGGGCCGGTACTGATACAGGATCACTGTGGCTGTCGCTGTCCGCCCGCTGGGCACACGCCGCGCAGCCCCCGCGCCGCCCCGCTGCCCCTCGTGGCCAGCGCCGCGGTGGACGACCACACCTGCATACTGCTGGGCCTGCCGCCGCGCTACGACCAGGAGCCGCGCAAGTGAGAACTGATTGTGGTCATGTCCATCATTGGGGCCGGTACTGATACAGGATCACTGTGGCTGTCGCTGTCCGCCCGCTGGGCACACGCCGCGCAGCCCCCCCGCGCCGCCCCGCTGCCCCTCGTGGCCAGCGCCGCGGCGGACGACCACACCTGCATACTGCTGGGCCTGCCGCCGCGCTACGACCAGGAGCCGCGCAAGTGAGAACTGATTGTGGTCATGTCCATCATTGGGGCCGGTACTGATACAGGATCACTGTGGCTGTCGCTGTCCGCCCGCTGGGCACACGCCGCGCAGCCCCCCCGCGCCGCCCCGCTGCCCCTCGTGGCCAGCGCCGCGGTGGACGACCACACCTGCATACTGCTGGGCCTGCCGCCGCGCTACGACCAGGAGCCGCGCAAGTGAGAACTGATTGTGGTCATGTCCATCATTGGGGCCGGTACTGATACAGGATCACTGTGGCTGTCGCTGTCCGCCCGCTGGGCACACGCCGCGCAGCCCCCCCGCGCCGCCCCGCTGCCCCTCGTGGCCAGCGCCGCGGTGGACGACCACACCTGCATACTGCTGGGCCTGCCGCCGCGCTACGACCAGGAGCCGCGCAAGTGAGAACTGATTGTGGTCATGTCCATCATTGGGGCCGGTACTGATACAGGATCACTGTGGCTGTCGCTGTCCGCCCGCTGGGCACACGCCGCGCAGCCCCCCCGCGCCGCCCCGCTGCCCCTCGTGGCCAGCGCCGCGGTGGACGACCACACCTGCATACTGCTGGGCCTGCCGCCGCGCTACGACCAGGAGCCGCGCAAGTGAGAACTGATTGTGGTCATGTCCATCATTGGGGCCGGTACTGATACAGGATCACTGTGGCTGTCGCTGTCCGCCCGCTGGGCACACGCCGCGCAGCCCCCCCGCGCCGCCCCGCTGCCCCTCGTGGCCAGCGCCGCGGTGGACGACCACACCTGCATACTGCTGGGCCTGCCGCCGCGCTACGACCAGGAGCCGCGCAAGTGAGAACTGATTGTGGTCATGTCCATCATTGGGGCCGGTACTGATACAGGATCACTGTGGCTGTCGCTGTCCGCCCGCTGGGCACACGCCGCGCAGCCCCCCCGCGCCGCCCCGCTGCCCCTCGTGGCCAGCGCCGCGGTGGACGACCACACCTGCATACTGCTGGGCCTGCCGCCGCGCTACGACCAGGAGCCGCGCAAGTGAGAACTGATTGTGGTCATGTCCATCATTGGGGCCGGTACTGATACAGGATCACTGTGGCTGTCGCTGTCCGCCCGCTGGGCACACGCCGCGCAGCCCCCGCGCCGCCCCGCTGCCCCTCGTGGCCAGCGCCGCGGTGGACGACCACACCTGCATACTGCTGGGCCTGCCGCCGCGCTACGACCAGGAGCCGCGCAAGTGAGAACTGATTGTGGTCATGTCCATCATTGGGGCCGGTACTGATACAGGATCACTGTGGCTGTCGCTGTCCGCCCGCTGGGCACACGCCGCGCAGCCCCCCCGCGCCGCCCCGCTGCCCCTCGTGGCCAGCGCCGCGGTGGACGACCACACCTGCATACTGCTGGGCCTGCCGCCGCGCTACGACCAGGAGCCGCGCAAGTGAGAACTGATTGTGGTCATGTCCATCATTGGGGCCGGTACTGATACAGGATCACTGTGGCTGTCGCTGTCCGCCCGCTGGGCACACGCCGCGCAGCCCCCGCGCCGCCCGCTGCCCCTCGTGGCCAGCGCCGCGGTGGACGACCACACCTGCATACTGCTGGGCCTGCCGCCGCGCTACGACCAGGAGCCGCGCAAGTGAGAACTGATTGTGGTCATGTCCATCATTGGGGCCGGTACTGATACAGGATCACTGTGGCTGTCGCTGTCCGCCCGCTGGGCACACGCCGCGCAGCCCCCGCGCCGCCCCGCTGCCCCTCGTGGCCAGCGCCGCGGTGGACGACCACACCTGCATACTGCTGGGCCTGCCGCCGCGCTACGACCAGGAGCCGCGCAAGTGAGAACTGATTGTGGTCATGTCCATCATTGGGGCCGGTACTGATACAGGATCACTGTGGCTGTCGCTGTCCGCCCGCTGGGCACACGCCGCGCAGCCCCCGCGCCGCCCCGCTGCCCCTCGTGGCCAGCGCCGCGGTGGACGACCACACCTGCATACTGCTGGGCCTGCCGCCGCGCTACGACCAGGAGCCGCGCAAGTGAGAACTGATTGTGGTCATGTCCATCATTGGGGCCGGTACTGATACAGGATCACTGTGGCTGTCGCTGTCCGCCCGCTGGGCACACGCCGCGCAGCCCCTCTGCGCCGCCCCGCTGCCCCTCGTGGCCAGCGCCGCGGTGGACGACCACACCTGCATACTGCTGGGCCTGCCGCCGCGCTACGACCAGGAGCCGCGCAAGTGAGAACTGATTGTGGTCATGTCCATCATTGGGGCCGGTACTGATACAGGATCACTGTGGCTGTCGCTGTCCGCCCGCTGGGCACACGCCGCGCAGCCCCCGCGCCGCCCCGCTGCCCCTCGTGGCCAGCGCCGCGGTGGACGACCACACCTGCATACTGCTGGGCCTGCCGCCGCGCTACGACCAGGAGCCGCGCAAGTGAGAACTGATTGTGGTCATGTCCATCATTGGGGCCGGTACTGATACAGGATCACTGTGGCTGTCGCTGTCCGCCCGCTGGGCACACGCCGCGCAGCCCCCCCGCGCCGCCCCGCTGCCCCTCGTGGCCAGCGCCGCGGTGGACGACCACACCTGCATACTGCTGGGCCTGCCGCCGCGCTACGACCAGGAGCCGCGCAAGTGAGAACTGATTGTGGTCATGTCCATCATTGGGGCCGGTACTGATACAGGATCACTGTGGCTGTCGCTGTCCGCCCGCTGGGCACACGCCGCGCAGCCCCCCCGCGCCGCCCCGCTGCCCCTCGTGGCCAGCGCCGCGGTGGACGACCACACCTGCATACTGCTGGGCCTGCCGCCGCGCTACGACCAGGAGCCGCGCAAGTGAGAACTGATTGTGGTCATGTCCATCATTGGGGCCGGTACTGATACAGGATCACTGTGGCTGTCGCTGTCCGCCCGCTGGGCACACGCCGCGCAGCCCCCCCGCGCCGCCCCGCTGCCCCTCGTGGCCAGCGCCGCGGTGGACGACCACACCTGCATACTGCTGGGCCTGCCGCCGCGCTACGACCAGGAGCCGCGCAAGTGAGAACTGATTGTGGTCATGTCCATCATTGGGGCCGGTACTGATACAGGATCACTGTGGCTGTCGCTGTCCGCCCGCTGGGCACACGCCGCGCAGCCCCCCCGCGCCGCCCCGCTGCCCCTCGTGGCCAGCGCCGCGGTGGACGACCACACCTGCATACTGCTGGGCCTGCCGCCGCGCTACGACCAGGAGCCGCGCAAGTGAGAACTGGGGGTCTAAAACGGCCACTTTGATGAATCGGAATATGATACATTTCGCATTTCCTAAATATTTAAAAATGAACCTTTTAAGTGTTAGCATAAGGTTCATTTTTAAATATTTAGGAAATGAATAATTGATCATATTCCAATTCATCAAAGTGGCCGTTTTAGACCCCCTGATTGTGGTCATGTCCATCATTGGGGCCGGTACTGATACTCCTGTACCTAAACTCCATTTTTACACGACTGACCAAAAAAGGAGTGTTATGTTTTCAGGGTTCATGTATGTAAGTTTCTTTATTCCACCATAAGTCCTGAACGGCTTAACAGATTTTGATGTGAGAGGTATTTTTAGATTCCTTGCATTCCTCCGAGTGACATAGGCTATGTGAGTTGTCAGTCGTGTTTTTATTTTTTAATAATTAGCTTGTTTCTTACTTGTCCTATTATGTAAACAATCTTCACAGTACTTTTTTTTTAATTTTGTTGAAAATAAATCAAATATTAGTTCAAACCTAAACATTCTAAAGTAAAACATTTATTAACCACAAAAGTAATTTCCTAAAAAGTCTATTTTAATTTATATTGTTGTAAAATCATAAAAAGACATGGTAAGATTGTTTACATGATAGGAGAAGTAGGAAAAAACGGAGTTTACTTATATTTAAAGCGATGTCAATATTTGGGGCGGATATTTAGAACCAGTTACAATACCACGTTTTTTTCTTTACGCAGTAGACAATGGCAAGAGTCAATGGACAAAAAAATCAGCTGTTCCATACTATATTATGGAACAGCTGATTTTTTTTCGGCTCATATTGGCGAGTACTTTCACTAGTAGCAAGGATGCCAATGTTCAAAAAATCAGTATCACCTGTACAATTATACTTACTGTTTCCCCGAACGGCCACATTCCTAAACGGCCATATTCCTCGAACGACCATAACCTAGAAGGGCTACATCCTTCGAATTCACTTTGAATTTACCATTTTTATTTTTCCACTAATGTAAATAAAACTAATTTGTTATTTGTCAGTTTATTCGGCGCGGCGTTCGAGCAGGCGGCTGCTAAGTGCGGCGCGGCCATTTCCCTCAACTTCGTGGACTCCTCCGTGGTCACGCTGCCCACGGCGCAGCGGCCACAGTTCTTGGACGCGCTCACCGCTTTGCTCGCTTGAACCACGGTGAGTATCACAAGCGTTTTCAAAAGATTCCGAAATACTAGAGTAGTTAATATTATATAGGTGCTCAATTTAAAATTTGACGTGATAAAGTACCTTTGAGGGACTAATTTCTAAATAAATGGTTTCTTTTAGGTACATGTAGAAATCATTGGTATGTGCCGCTAAATTGAAATTTGTTTGTGCACTTGTGCGCCCGCCCCACTGTGCGCATACCCATCGGAACAGAAAAAAAACTATCGGTACCTCTTATAATGATTCTTCAGTTAAAATCATGAAGAAATACAAAGAGGAACTGTGACATTTCCCTAACCAAAGTTATATGAGGGAGGATACGCGGAAGGCTTGCGGGGTACTCAATCAGGGTAGCAGACAACCATAAAGCATTTAATTTTCGGAGTCTTGGACAAAGTTCGACTACTCAACAATAGATGTCGCTAGCTATGGAATTGCTTACTACCTATTTGTTTGTTACTCTCTTCTATTCACATCTTATCTACTCAACCCATATTTCTGAAAATTCCCATACACATAAAAGGTACTGAGAAGGGTACTTTTATCCCAAAATTACCGCAATAGCGACTAGATAATTGTGAACATTTTATTTTTGTAACGTATGTGTCTTTTTGATATCAATAAATAAATTATCTAATACTAGCGGCCCGCCCCGGCTTCGCTCGGATGGACTATATTTGTTTTTTGTATGATATTCACGTTATTACCCCCTACTAAAATAAATACATACCTACGAAAACGCGCCCGATCTGTAACCTATACTGCGCCTCGCGTCTTTGCATATTTTAGAACTAACATACATCGTACTCGCATACTACGACATTGGCACAGAATTAATATTAGTACTACGTAACATTGGGTACTTTAGAACTACTATACATCGGCATTTCATACTCCGCTCTCATATACTTTAGCACTGGAATACGTAGGACGAAGATACTTTAGGACTAACGTACATAGACATTTCGTAGCGGAGTTCGTCTTTGCTGGCGCTAGGTGGTTTCGCTGCGCATTGCCGTTGTTTAGATAGTTCGTAGTATAAAACAAATTATACACCTAAAACCTTCCTCATGAATCACTCTATATATTAGTTAAAACCGCATGAAAATCCGTTACTTAAGTAGTTTTTGAGTTTATTGCCAACAGACAGACGCCGCGGTATTAGATGATATATGATACATATATCATAATCATAACATATTTGTTTTATAATTTTACTAGCGGCCCGCCCCGGCTTCGCTCGGGTGGACAATATATTTGTTTTTAGGGTTCCGGACGTTATAAGATCACTTTGTTGTCCGCCTGTCTGTCAAACTTTTTTCTTAGGAACGTTTAAAGGCCGATTTAGAATACCTACTCGGATCCACGGTCTCTTTCAGTAAAAAAGTCGGTAAATGTTGCTAATTGTCGCATAACAGCGATTTCAGACAGCAATTAAAAACCTATGGAGTACTTCCCGTTGACCTACAATTATGAAATTTGGCAAAAAGCAAGTTCTAAAAGTACTTATCTATACATATAATAATACAGTTAAAATATTTTGTCTGTACATTTAGTATTTTTGACTGAAATGGATAGAGGGACACTTAAAAAGAATAATAGAAAGCAAAAATATTTTTTTAGAATTTCTTGCGGCAGCAACAGCGGCGCGGGATTGGCGGACTCCGCGAGTATATTTTCAAACGTTTTCACCATGAGTTTTATCAGAGAAGCTTTTATTAGCGAAATATTACATAGACCCCCAATATGGATGTCGAAACATATGTCTATCAATGTGCTGTAGCAGTAGCGGATGTAGGGGGGGAGGGCACGGGGGCGGGGGGGACCTGCTGTGGAGGGAAATTCCATAACGGTGCATTATGAAATTTTTGCCCATCTGCTCTTTCTGCAGTGGCGTAGTGAGAACCGAAAGTCAAACGTTACCACACTCATTGTAGTGTAGTCATAAAACTTATTCGGATGTTTCCTATAATCTTGCTATAAATTACGAAATTCTCCGTGAAACTATTTTCTTTGGTTCGTGCACAAACAAAAAGGGATAATTTCCGACTCTCTGAATACGTCCACCTAAACCGCTCCGCTAACCGCTACTTACAGTACGTGACGTGCTTTGCTTTTCGCCCCGCCCGCCGCGCCGCTTAGACTCCCGCGCAGCGCCCCGCTTAGACCGACGCTATCTATACTATTATGTATTCTGTGCCGACGCGCAAAGTCGTAAACCGGCCGTTAGAGCTATAATGTGAGATGCTTTGTGTGTACGGAACCCTCGATGCGCGAGCTTGACTCGCACTTGGCCGGTTTTTAGGGTTCCGTGCTTCAAAAGGCAAAAATGGAACCCATATAAGATCACTTTGTTGTCAGACTGTCCGTCTGTCTGTCAAACTTTTTTTCTCAGGAACGCTTAAAGGTATCAAGTTAAAATTAATACTGAATACTCGGATCCACGGTCTCTTTCAGCAAAAAAATAACCAAAATTATACGTCAACGCGATTAGGAGATATTACCGTAAATGTTGCGAATTTGCGATTTCAGACAGCAATCAAAAGCTATGGGGTACTTCCCGTTGACCTAAAATTATGTAATTTGACAATAAGCAAGGTCCAACAGTACTTGTACAGTAATAAATCTGAAAGTTGTAAATATGTTGTTGTAAGTCTAAAAAAAAAGTGCTACAAACTTATTTTTTCGCTCGATGCAGTATGAATCCTTGGGATCGAACTACAAAGTTAAGTTGAAATTAGTTGGTCTTTTAGTTAGAGCTATAATGTGAGATAATATGTGAATGAATATGATATTTACATTATTACCTCCTAAAATAAATAGATACGAAAATGCGCCCGCAGTACTTATATACCTACTGCGCCTAGCGTCTTTGCGAGTGCAAGGTGGTTACGCGGCGCATTGGATAACTCGTAGTATTTCGTAAACTATTGATCCAAATTACATGCAGTAAAAAGCAAATATTAAATATATTAAGTACTTGTGATGATAGACTTGTTTAATTTGATAAGGATTAATAAACTGTGGTTATTATCACCAGTTAAAAAACACCTAAGGATTTTAATTATTTTTAAAACATAAAAGTGGTTATTGTGGCTGAAATATAAAAGCTAGATATATGCTATCGCGGACTTTTTTGTAGACCTATTATAGATACACAATTCCTCCATACATGGTTTTGATACATCTCTTAGGGATTGGACAGCGTTTTCGATGAAAGCTGCCGGGCGGCTAAATTTTTTCCGACTTCCTTAACAATTATCGTCATATTTCAACTAATATACACAAAACCTAAACAAATTATACACTAAAACCTTCCTCATGAATCACCCTATCTATTAGTGAAAACCGCATGAAAATCCGTTGCGTAGTTTCAAAGATTTAAGCATACAAAGGGACATAGGGACAGAGAAAGCGACTTTGTTTTATACTATGTAGTGATAGTGATTATAACAACTCTCAGACCTCAATACACAGGCTCTTTGTATTAAAATGGAGAGTATATCGTCGATAAACTAGTTAGGGTTTCCAGTCCATGTGATAAGCAAGAATTTGAATTTGTTGTTATGCTTTTTTTTCAGATTGAACTGTTGCAATCCCGCCGCTTTCTTGGTTATGACCGATTTCGAATTCGACCGAGCGCGACGTAACGGTGTTTTTTTAAAGATTTACGATGTTACTTCTGATTCCAGCATTTAGAATAATAAATCTTAATCAAAATCTTGTAATTACATTATGACAATAATTTTAATCTGATTTTCAATTGAATTTAATGTTTAAAAAAATAAATCAATCACAAAATTAAATGAATTCCACGAATACTCAATACATAAAATGTTTGCAGACTTTAATGAATGATTCTAGGATAATTTAGTTTAATATTTATTGATAATTAGATTTTGTAATGGAATAAAATAAGTGAACAAAATAACATTGTTTTAATTTTTTAAAACAAAATAAAAATATTCTACATATAATCTATATGTAAATCTAAATAGTATAATAAAGTTTACACACAACAGGTAGTCACAGCTCATTCGATGTGACACTAGCAGCAGCACACACCTAGCTGCAAAATCGAGCAGTTTGTGCTAAATATTTGAAAAGGAACCAAGTTTGGTTTAAACTTGAAAGTTTAGGGTGCGCGCTTACTAAACTCGTATATAATTGTTTTTTTGACCTGCAACATTCCATAACTTGTTACAAAATTTCATAATAACTGCATTACTTTTCATAAAATGTTGCATACACATGAGAAATAAAGAATCACAAGTTACTTACCACGAAAGGTATCTTTATAATTAAATATTAGATTAAAAATAAATTAATATAAAAAATTTAAGGAAAGAAACTGTTCAAAAACTAGTGGTCATGTACTAACAAAATATAATAACTATTTGCAGTGTAAGTACTGGACTAGATAGACAACTAGATGTAGTATTGCCCCATTTACTCCAAAAAATTAGATTTTACCCTTTACAAATCTAGTTATTAGATCTAATGCCCACTTTGGCTGATCATGAGGAACCATATGTCCTGCATTACGTACCAAGACTTCAGTGAGATTCCCTGCTTTCTTCACATACCCAGCAACATCATCCCTAACCCTCCATATAACTCTAGGTGCATGTTTATATTCATCAGCCGAAGAAAATTCAAGTTTACTCAAAAAATTCTCAGTCAATGGATAAGCTACAACAATATCCAACTGCCCATTGTAAAACATTATACGGTAATGAGACAATAATTCTGAAATATACGGTGCTACAGACTTCAATAGTTCTACAGCCAGATACATTGCAACTTTCTCCGCGTCAGCATTGAATGGGCGATTGCCAACATGCACACTACGTCTGACCTCATCACTTTCCAACAGTCTAACAAGGGTCTTAATATTAAAATCACCAGATGGTTGTAAAAAGTTGTAGTAATTATCAAATCCAGTACAAGACTTGAAGTACGAATTGTTTGAAGGATTTCCATCCATCAGCTGGTCCATAAGGAGGTCTGCTTGCACCCAGTTCTCATTCTTGATTGCTTTAGCGATACTTGATTGGTACTTCTCAAATACTTTCAACTGAACATCATCAATAAGTCCATGTTGATATAGATAGTTTCCATAATCCATCTGGTTGACAGGATCACAATACCCATTACCTATTGCTAGCCCTTTCAAGTTTATATTTTTCTCCTGACCATTGTTATTTTGTCTGTGTATCTCCAAAGCCAGTGCAGGTATGTACTTCCCTGCATATGATTCTCCAGTAATATAAAAATCATTGTTTCTTAATTTTGGGAAAAGAGTCAGAAATTGCTGGAGACTGCTGTACAACCCTTTGGAAATACAGTCTTCGTTTGTGCAGTAGCCTGTTTCGTGGTCAGTGAAGCTGAAGCCGGCGCCGACGGGGTTATCAATAAAGAGCAAGTGGTGGGTCAACGCCCAATGATGTTTTCGCATTACGAATCCACTATCGTCAGCTGTTATCGGTCCCAATTCTACAAATAACCCAAATAAGGAACTGGCGCCTGGACCACCTTGAAGCCAGAGCAGCAAAGGTGCCGATTCATCCTGAGATATAGGCGGGAAATACCAAAAATAGTGGTTAGAGTTGTAAGTTTCGTTGACGGTGAAAAATCCCGCGTAACTTCTGCATCCCTAACTTTTCGGTAATAGATACTTGAGAGAGACTTTGAGCTAGAGATATAGATCCATTTTTAAGATATGGGGTGAGTATGAGCGGATCCCCGGCGGCAGCATCTTCCTTGCTGCCTTTTAAAAACATACGAGGATAAACGTAGGGAAAAGCAAAGCCTGTTGCTTCTAAATACAAACACAAAAATGTTTGTAAAAATAATAAACGGTGCATAATTATTTTAAACGGCTATTTTCACTAAACACACAGAATACTAACGATAAAATAAAATAACAAAACAAATCTAAACAGTAAACACGAGTGCACGACCAACCAGCAGTCCGTCCAGTCAAGTCAACCGTCGTCCCGTCCAAGTAAGTACAAAAGTCTAGAATGTCTTATGTCACCTGTCACTTTGCTGTCACATTCTGTTTTGATATAGGTAGTGTTGTTGCAATAGCCGTGACGTGATCGATCGAAAATTGATTATAGTATCGATTAATTTGATAGTTAAATTGTCAAAAACCAATAGTTTCGAGTATCTATCCTATCCATAGTAAATGGGCGTTGATCAACGAACTAATATACCATAGAACTCTAACAACGCCAAAAAAATGGTTCCACGAAATATGAACCTAGGTGGGCGGGGCGTAAAATAGAAACCTCACTACGCCTCCAGTTCACCGTGGCGCAGCTAGTTCAACGGTTGTACTTGTACCTATCGCATAAGTGTCAATTGTACATATCTACGAGTAATTTCGCAAGTTTAATTAGCTAAAATATGCCATCGTGTGTCGTAAAGTGGTGTAGAAATCACACAGATATGAAGAACAGCTGAATTACCTTTCTTTCCTTTGCTGAGACTTCAAACGCCAAGCGGCTGGGCCGTTTCATTGAGCGGTAGCCGGCTGCCGCGGTGTGTTGACCCGGCCCCGTGACCTTGACGCGCCCAATCGTGTACTAGCTTTTTCTACGAGAATGTGTGAGTGTCTTGTTGTATTTAAGTACATTTGTTTGCGTAAATTGAACCAAGATTTGAGCGTTCGTTGTATGAGAGTTACACTTCCATATTTATTTAGAATTCAATGGCGTCGATAGTATCGATGCTAATGATAGTTTCTACAGTGTAAAGAAAATACGTCGATAGTTATTCTTCAAAACTATTGATACTATCGAAACGCGTTTATCGAAATACTACTACCGATAGTTTAATTTTCAAAGTCAACTATAACTATCGATACCAAACTATCGGCTATAGTACAATACTATTTAGAATGTCTGTTGTTGTTTCCGTTCAGAAACTGACACAGAGTCATAGAGTATTTGGAAATTGACGTGTGCGGTGCGGTGCACCCAAAATGTCATTCATAAAGGTAGAAACACACTTGGCCCGCAACGCACGCTACGCATTATGAAATCTGGACTCTTGATTTTGTATGGAAATATGTTAAATCAGAAACATACTTATCATACGCGACGCTACACACGCGTCTCACGCAACGTAAGATCGCAGATCTGTCGATCCAGATCGGCTTGGGAAATAATCATATGCCATCACACGCGTAGACCAAGTGAATTTCTAGGAACTTACGTTCGCAGCGCGTCAGTCATGAATTGATGTTTGTTGCGTTGGAATGTGTACAAAAACAAGCTAATGAGTGATTTTCCTTGACACAAATTAAAAAAAGAAATAGTTCCAAATGACTTCATAGATGGCGCTTAGTAAAAGCCGAGAGAAAAAATTCCATACAAAAAGCAAAAAATTCACGGAAATGCACAGAAATATTTTTTTTTTTTTAAATATAAGCAGAAGAAACACAAATTTCACACACACTCTGATGATATTTGATAATATTTGCATCCTGTTCATGATAAGGACTGTCACATAACTCTGTCCCTTTCCTTCCTTAGCATTGCAATGTATTGCAACACGAACCACTACACTGAAAGATTTATCATCCAAGCCGGATTTTTCATGCGAAATGATCCTTAACTGTCATATTTGTTGTGTTGTCACAGTTGTCATAAATATTTAAAATTATTTTTTACTGTTTTGTGCTTTTAAACTCAATAGAAATGATAAAATGCAACGTGTACAATATGTGGAAGTGTTTCATAAAAAAATATTCGTGGAATATCGTTCCTTCGGTAAGCAATACATGTTTTTTTGACGTGCCCAATGATAATATACAATTTCGTGTTATTTTTGAAACAATAACCATTATTAGACTTTTGAATGCTATTTATCAGCAATATCATTATTTATTTTATAAAGTAGTGTATTAATTATAACCATTTCATAAGAAATACTACAAGTAATTTAATAATTTCGTAAATAGCATAGATCATTTGACAGATCCAGTTTTGTTTACTATGGCTGGGCCGAATCAAGGCAAATATACGAATTTAGTACATAAATCTCAGGAATTCTTTCTTGAAGATTAAAATGCACATTTTATAAAAATACTGACAGTGAATTTTATTTCAGGACAAGGAAAATATGCCAGAAAATAATACCTCAAGAAAGATAACTGTTATGGGGACTATTTCTCTTACGTACTACGAGTACCAGGACAGTGAATGGACGCCAGCAACCATCAACATCATTGCAATGTTTCATTGCACGTGATTTTTAATAATTTAAAATAAATTTGATTGTTTTAATGACTAGTATTTTTTCCCAAAAGGAATAGAATTTCCCATCGTAAAAAGCTGATGCAGATCCGTCGGCATACCGCGCACGGCTTAAGATTCGGCGTCTCAAAATTTTTGGTTTTGCTACACCGTACTGAATATAATTAATTATCTTAGATCCGACCCTGTATTCTGTCGTTGTGTGAATAATAATCTTAGTGTGTGTTTTTGCCATGCAATTTCAAATGACATGTTCAGTCTGCTTACTATTATTATATGTCTGTGCGGAAATGGCATTTAAAAAATAAAACTTAGTAAAAAAAACAACTAAAAAGTATCTATATTGTGATTTGTGCAACTGTCAAACTGTTATGTGATTTTTTTTCTGCCTCTGGTTGACAAGAAAAAGCGCACCATATAGGTTCAGCCATTATTACGACTCGGCTTTCATAAAACGCTCTCTGTTGAGACTTTTTTGTACTGATTTTTTTTTCTTAATTAGCTGTCAGAAAAATCGCTCATTATTTAAATTCTTAAAACAATAAAAACACCACAGACAACTTATACAACAAAAAGTACATAAAACATACGATTTATATTCATTTTTGAAGTCGCCTTTTATAGCCCTTCATTTTGGTATCCCACTCGATAAGATTGATCAAATTTTATCATAACTTATGTCACTTGGAGGAATTCAAGGCATTCTAAAAATACCTCATACATACAAACATACTTACATGAAACCTGAAAACATTACACTCCTTTTTGGTCAACCGTGTAAAAATGGGAGACGAACAACGAGTGTGACGTCAGCAGTGTTGCCATGTACAGAATTCAAATTACGGTAGCATGATTTGAAAATTACGGTGTCCGTCATACAAAACGTCAAAATTTAAAAAAAATTACGGTGTTTGTGTATGAAAGTCCTAATGCTAAAATTACGGTGATTGTATGAAAATTGTCGAAAATATCATAATTTATTACGGTAAACGGCACTAAAATACGGCCATCTACCGTTATTACGGTGTACATGGCAACACTGGACGTCAGTGTCAGTGGGACAGGTGTGCACACCAACTCTCCCTCCCACACGTCGCGTGAGGTCGCGTAGCGTGTGTGGTGTACGTGGGCTTAGTTTGTCTCTCCCTTAATTCTTTGTTGTTTGGAGGTTACAATTTGTTTACAATTTTTATTTTATGATAAATCCAACTCAACTGATAACAACAATGAGGTCACGCTAACTTAGTGGAGCTTTTATATGAGCGTTACTTACAGTTATTATCTTAGTTTTAGTTCAGCATTTAGCGACAATGGGTCGTTTAATCGGGTGGATCTTATTTGTTCAAGTATTTTCGTTTTCTTATTGCTTCCTGCACAAATATCCCAAGATATCATTCGGATATAATGACGGTGGTGACGCTGGAGAGGCGCTGTTTCTTACACCTTACATCGAAAATGGGAACGTAACTGAGGGGCGTCGGCTCGCACGCGTGCCCTTCACAGAGAGCCTTCGCATCAAGAGTTATGCCGGCTACTTCACCGTCAACAAGACTTACAATTCCAACCAATTCTTCTGGTATTTCCCCGCGATGATTCCGAACAATAAACTAGCCCCCGTAGTATTGTGGTTACAAGGAGGTCCTGGCGCTACTTCTTTGTTTGGTCTTTTTACTGAAAATGGACCATTGAGAGTACGTAACAAGAAGTTAGAAAGGCGCAAGTATAACTGGGCGCTGAATCACCATCTCATTTACATTGACAACCCTGTAGGAACAGGATTCAGCTTCACAGACAACCCTAAAGGATACTGCACAGATCAGGTCCAGGTGGGAGAAGAATTATACTCCAGTGTAGTGCAGTTCCTCCAGCTGTTCCCGGAGTTGCAGCAAAATAAGTTCTTTGTGACTGGAGAATCTTATGCTGGTAAGTATGTCCCTGCTCTGGCCTATACTATACACAAGAAAAATCTTGATGCAAAAATTAAAGTGAATTTGAAAGGTATAAGCATAGGCAATGGTTTAAGTGACCCGGAACACCAGATGGTGTATGGAAAGTATCTGCAACAGATTGGACTCATTGATTTTAACCAGCAAAAGGTTTTCGAAGAATATCAGGATAAAACAGTAAATTACATTAAACAGGAGAAATGGGTGGACGCATTTAATACATTTGATACTCTATTGAATGGAGATCTTATAGATGGTAAGAGCATTTTCTACAATATGACAGGCTTCACATTATATTTCAACTATTTACATACCAAGGACTACACCGGCTACGAAGACTTTGGCACTTTTATCCAACAAAGTGCAACACGTAAACAAATCCATGTTGGGAACTATCCTTTTAATAATGGAACTATTGTAGAACAACATTTAAAACAGGATGTCATGAAGTCTGTGGCTCCGTGGATTTCAGAACTCCTAGATCACTATTACATAGTAATTTACAATGGCCAGTTGGATATAATTGTTGCGTATCCCTTAACAGTTAATTATTTGAGGAATTTGAATTTTACTGGGGCTGAAGAGTATAAGACTGCCAAGAGATACATTTGGGAGGTGGATGGAGAGATTGCAGGCTATGTGAAGCAAGCAGGGAAGCTTGTGGAAATAATGGTGAGGAATGCCGGCCACATGGTGCCTGGGGATCAGCCTAAGTGGGCGTTGGACTTGATTACCAGATTCACTCATGAAAAAACCTTCACTGGCCATCATAGTAACAGGAAGCATGCTATGAGGCATCCTCACTTTACATGAATTTACTTAATTGCGGGAAGTCTGATAAGTCTGATTTTTGAGTCCTAAATCAATTATTAAAGTGATAAATGTTTCTCGAATTAATATAAATTATTATAAGAAAGGCAGTTTATAAATATAAATTGTCCTTTAACATTAATAAAAACAGCAGTAAATGTTAAAACACAATGATCATTCATTACATATCTCTAAGAATCTCAAGTTACATTGAATGTATAAACAAGAAACTTGCAAGAAATTATGTTGTGTTACTCACGTCAAGCTTTTGTAATTTGATCAATATGTACAGTGTTTGTTAGTACCTATGTAAGAGTGTTTGTTGCTAAGCAATATTCTGTTACCTTAAATAAATACCTATATTTTATGTAAAACAGATTTGTTTTATTGTTGCCTGACTTAATGCAACCGTTTTTAGGGTTCCAAAAACGGAACCCTTAAATTTTGCTATGAAAATGCCAGAAATATGACTGTAAAGCTCCAATGACGTTTTCAATTTTGTTTCACATTGTACCTATTCTGCCAGCTGCCACTTCAAAGCCTTTTGTTTTCCCCTCAGTTGAAAGCATTGTTTTATATATAACTGTATTATTGTATGTTGACCCAGTTTAGCCATTCAAAACAACTCGGAGGTTTTATTGCAATACATACCAGCTGTATGTATATTGTAATATATGTCGAGTAAATTCTTCCTAAATTCGATCCATTTCCGCTTGTCCTACATATATACAGAGTTGAAAAATACGTGGCTTCGTGTGAAATGCATATTTTGGTAAGCCAGCATGATCTGTTGGTGCATCTTGAGTCTGTTCCCAATGAGTGAGGGAACTTTATCGAGTGTCAAATTAGTACCCGGAGCAATTCTATAAATCTAAGGGGAACTCCCATTAGGTCCGGAGATCAGCGCGTGCAAGTACACAATCAATCAATTTAAGAACTTCGTTCTTGTCGGTGGAGTAGTAGATATTAATAATAATAATTAGTAAATAAAATCTCAAGCTTCATTACAATATACTTTTGCATGCTACGCGGCTTCACCCGCGTGAAATTTGGCTTGCCATAAGATAGGAACCATGCTGCTACCTCTGACATCATGCATTTATGAATCACTAGCCGCGCCCCGGGGCTTCGCTCCCGTGGGAATTTCGAGATGAAAAGTACCCTAAGTGCTATTCCCGTTATTTTTCTACACGTGTACCTACCAAATTTCATCGAAATCCGTCTAGTGGATTTTGCGTGATTGAGGAACAAACATCCTCACATACAAACTTTCGCATGTAGGAATATTATAATATTAGAGGATGACATTACAATCGGCTGAGTAGGAAGGTGTACCAGCAAATAACTTGCTTTCATAATAAATTACATAGATATGATAATTTTTATGCATTTTACTACATAACAGAAGAGACCTTGCTTTTAGTTATTTTTGGAATGGATGAATATAGCTTGCATGCGCTGCATTCACAGAAATAGGAATACCTAGATTCTGTGATATCATTGCATATTCGAAGTATTAATGTAAAGTACCTACTTAGGCACCTATTTACTAACCACACATTCCATAGTTAAGGAATTAATCTAATTCCAGTTGATAGGAATCCTAACTACTTATTTATTAGGTAGGTACCTAACTGAATTCTTATGAATTTCATACATATATATGGATTTCGTAAAACATATTAAACTCAGTTGAAATTATTATACAGCTTATGTATAGAGCGATAATGAGTATATTTACCCAATTTTTGTTTCTTCAAATATTGACGATTTGTCAATGTTTCTTCCATAGTTATCCCGGTATATCATACGGAATCAACGAAGAAGGTGATGCTGGCGACGCATTGTTTCTAACACCGTAGATCGAGAGTGGCAAAGTGGACGACGGGCGGCGGCTAGCGCGCGTAGCCCTCACAGAAGATTTAGAAATTAAGAGCTATTCCGGTTATTTCACAGTCAACAAGACTTACAACTCTAACCAATTCTTTTGGTACTTCCCCCCGACGCACTGCAAACAATCCTGCAATCTGTTTCATGAGTTTCTTTCGGCATTTCTTCTCAGCAGTGGTCGTTCCGAAATGCTAGTAGTTTGTAGCTTTGAGACATAATATATTATGATTAAATAATTAGTTATCGACGTGAAAAAGAGCCTTCTTTGAAGGCCAAGTTTCAATAAAAAAATTTGACTTTGACTTTATACTATCATCATAAAAGACGCCAAAGAAAATTTCGCAAGTTTTGGGTTCACCCGTACATTCGAAATAATGTGAACTGCAGATTGTTAGTTGCAGCACGAGAGCTGCATGAAACAGATAATAAATTTTTAATATTCAATGTTTAATCTTTCATTTTTATTAACAAAAATACAGGAAACTCTAGTAACCAGAAGCGCGGCGACCGGCATGCTGCGTCACCCGTGATCAGTTGCTAACTCGTTACGAACCGGTTGGTGACTAGTAGCGTCATGTGCGAACCTCATATAGTACGGGCAAGTTAGACATTAACCTCAAAATATACAACATAGTTTTGATTTTTGGCACAAGTGTTCATTAGAGTCTTAGAAGCATCTCCTCAAAAGTCCCCGGCCCTAGGGTACTGGTTGCCCCTCCCTCAAATGTGTCCATGACCGTTGTTTTGAAAGAGATAGGAAAAAACTGTCAATGACAAAAAAGAACATCATCAAATTATCTATAAAATGGTTTTTAGTTCATTCCGATAGGACTGATAGTTTTGGATTTATGTCTATATATCCTGCACGAAAAAAATGTTTTTTGCAAAATCTTGGTATTTGTACTGATTTTATACAAAAACCACTGAAGTTATGATAAAGTGGTGTAGATGAAAATTAATGTTAATAAATTTATCTATAAAACAAGACCCATATCTCATCTCTGATAGTTTTTTAGAAAGTAATAAAAACAATGGTCAGGGACAAATTTGAGGGAAGGAGTTTGTAACTCGTTCTTTTTAAGTAGCTTCGTGTGCGGACGGCCTAACTTCGCAGGAATTGAAATGCAATTGATAGAGTTTACAGAAAATATAAACATACTTAGAATTTTTATTTTTGAGTGTACACTGCCTGCACATAGTCTCAGGACTACGTGCAGGCAGTGCATCATCCATTGTGCAACATTATCAGGTCAGCCTGATAATGTTAAAACAAAACAATATTGCTATCTATCATCTGTCCTATACTTAATTTTGTACTTTCAATTAAATTTAACAATTTATGAAATTATGAATTTAATATGGGGATTATTGTGATTGAAATAATACAATAAAAAAATTGAGTACAATACCAATGTCAGTTTAATTACTCATTATCCTAAAAATATTTGGACACAATCAAGTGTAGACTTAGTATTATACAAACCAAAAGTCTATCAGACAAAATAGTTCTTAGTACATCAACAAAAAAAGATCACAAACTCGATCAACAGATTGATGGAAAAGTCAAAAATGATGTCATTTTTGTAGTTAATTAGTATGGGAATGAAATACTTATGAGTTCTTAATCTATCGTCCTTCAATGTAAGTAGACAGCTCAATTTCTTCAGGCAATTCTGTTATATTCACATCAAAGCGGTCTTGAACCTCATTCAGGATTTTGGCATCATTCTCATCAGATACCATAGTTATTGCGAGACCTTTTGTACCAAATCGACCAGCACGGGCCACACGATGCAAGTATGTGTCTGAATCTTCAGGCATGTCATAATTGAATACAATATTGACTCGTTCAATATCCATACCACGACCAAAAAGATTGGTGGCAACTAGAATACGCTTCTGGAAATCCTTGAACTGCTGGTATCGTGACAGACGCTCATCCTGTGTCATATTGCGATGAATGCCAATTGCCGGGAAGTTCTGGTCAGTCAGCAGTTGAGCGAGAGCTATGCAGCGCTGTACAGACTTGACAAAAATCACTACTTGGTTAAACTCTAGCACATCCAAAAGCTCAAATAATTTCTTGTTTTTCTCATTTTCCTTGAGCTTGACATAATGTTGTTGCAGCCCGTGAAGTGTCAGCTTGGCTTCATCATCCACATACACTTCCATAGGATCCTGCATAAACTTCTTGCAAACCGGCCGTATCTCCTTGCTCAGGGTAGCCGAGAACATCATCACTTGCTTGCCATGAGGAGTATTCCTGAATATCTCCTGTACATCCCGCCTCATGTCTAGAGATTCAAGCATCTTGTCACACTCATCCAAGATGAAATGCTTAAGGTGTTTCAAATTCAATTTCTTACTGTTCACTAAAGCTAGAATTCTGCCCGGAGTACCAACCACAATGTGAGGGCAAGCGGTCTTTAGTACCTCCTCGTCTTTTTGAATCGGCATGCCACCGAAAAACACCGAAACGCGAACGCCCGACATGTATTTCGAAAATCGCTCGTACTCCTTGCTGATTTGGAATGCTAGCTCCCTCGTATGGCACATAACTAGCACGTATACATGGTTTTCTGAAGGCTCCAATTGCTGCAAGGTCGCCAAAACAAATACAGCGGTTTTTCCCATACCTGACTTTGCTTGGCAAAGAATATCCATGCTCAATACGGCCTGCGGGATACACTCATGTTGAACTTCCGAAGGATGTTCGAAACCGCAATCCATTATAGCACGTAAGATCTCAGGTTTTAAAAGAAAATCTCGAAAGCCGGAACTGTGGATAGATACGTAGGACCCTTTAACCTCTTTTTTTGGCGCCGCTTCTGTTGCTCCATCGGCGGTCTGTTGATCTGCCTGTTCTTCGTCCTCGTAGTCGAGAAGATCGTCGTTATCGGCCATGTTATATGTTTTAATTACTAGATTTAATATGTAATAGTTTACGTTCTTATTAAAAGCACGTGAAATTTCTTTTGAAAACCTTTTTCACAATAATGGCGTCTTTGGCGTCAATAAAATAGAGATGGGGCATAATGCCACCAGAGAGCGTAGGGATGCAAACGATACATCGATGTTTTAAAAAATCAAGGTATCGTTCATAAACATCGATGTTAAAACATCGATGTCGAACTACAAGAAAACATCGATATATCGTTCATTAAAATCGATGTTTTATGGTCGATGTTCGATTGCAGCGCCTTCTTTTTGTATTGTACGTAATTATACAAAAAGATAAAAATAGTAAAAAAGTTTTGTTTAATTCATATTTGTCTTTCTGATATTTGTTTAATGAGGATCAGTACAGTTGTAGCAAATTCAATAAAACTAGTACCCACGTTATTCTTTATGACATAAGAATGATATATCTTTTTGAATTATCCTAATCGGACCATTACTTACGAAGATATTATAATAAAGATATGCCGTTCCTGACGCTGAAAGTTAATGTGCGCGAGTGCGTGTGACGTCACTCTGACGTTTGGAACCGGCGCAGTCGACCACGGCGACGCAGTTGGTCTCTATTAGGCAATTTATTTAAGTAAAGCATTGTTAGAAAGTAATTTTATTTATTATTTACTTATTAAACGTACAAAATATGAGTATGTACTAATAAAGTAGAAGCTGGTTTTGTGCAAGCTCAATCAGATAACCTTCCAAAAGTGGATTATTTCATGATATTTATTTACCTAGGGCTTAGGTAATCATTCTAAGTTCAAAAGCGCTGAAATCCGTGGTTGAAAATTACAATGATAAAGGTGCTGCTTAATTTATCTACGTAGGTACATAGGTAATTTTTTGGTACTTATAAGTAATTTTTAGATCCATACTATTAGTGGTAGGTGTAGGAAAGAATAAATATCAAATATAGGTTACAGGGTCATATTCAGAACTTATGAAAAAAGTATTATATTATTATTTATTTGTCATTATTGTATGTATATGCGACTATACTGACTTGATTATATTTTTGCTTTTTAGCTTTGTACCAGAAGGGCAGGTAACAAAAACGCGTGTTCTCTAGTGTGTAAAGTCGGATGAACCGTTTAATGAATATATCATAGTTAAAAAGTAAACACTTGTAGAGAACACGCTAACATAAACCTATTGTACTATAAAATGGTTGCGCAAATTAGTTAGCGTTCCGTTTGGCAATAACAATAAAAATTGGTTAAGTACCATAAAAATAAGGTAATTTTTCGAAGTCATTCAGCATTTTTGCCAGTTTTTATTTGGAAATTACTTTACGATGCTTTCGTAAAGTACCGTAAGGATCCGTGGGAATGCCACAGTGTTTATAGTATATTGATAAACGAATGTTGTATAGTTAAAGCAAAACTAACGACTGGACAAAGTAAAGCATATTACATGTGATGAAAAAGAGGAGACGGTTAGGACGGAGATGTAGACTGTGCTGCTCAAAAAGCCATCTCCCGCTGCAAAAAAAATGTTGCTGAGCCAAACCAAATCTGGCTACTACGAAACATCTAAGAAATGTATAAAAGCTAAAGATTCCCAGCTCAGTTACTGTTGAGATGAATAAGATGGTTTTTTGCACAATACAATATTTTACTTTCGTTGGCAGGCAGGATCGAACAGATTTTGTACCGATTAAGCAACTATTCCTCAAATATCTTTAAAAAGATTAGTCTAAAAACAAAAGTTCTCGGTTAAAACTTTAATATAGCATATATATTAACTAATTACATAAAAAAATACATATGTTATCGCTGAAAATTTTAAGTTTACGACTTGAAAGCTGAAATTTTCTCTAAATTTAAGGTGCCTTTATGAATTAATTAAGCCGAAAATATGTATTTTTATTCAAAAGTACACGGTTAAAACCTTAATAAAGATCATAATCTATATCCTGTATTTTTTACACGACTGACCAAAAAAGGAGTGTTATGTTTTCAGGGTTCATGTATGTATGTATGTATGTAAGTTTCTTTATTCCACCATAAGTCCTGAACGGCTTAACAGATTTTGATGGGAGAGGTATTTTTAGATTCCTTGCATTCCTCCGAGTGACATAGGCTATATAACGTCATTATAAAAACAAAATGGCGGATTATATATGAGATAAATAGCAGACCAGAAATATAAAATTTGATCAATCTTATCGAGTGGGGTATCAAAGTGAAGGGCTTTAAAAGGCGATTTCGAAAATGTATATAACTTATATGTTTGTATGTACTTTTTGAGTAAAAACTTGTCAGTCGTGTTTTTTATTTTTAATAATTAGCTTGTTTCAACTTCGTAAGTAAGCTCTAATTCGGTAAATTTCTTCATAAAAAATGACAATTATTTCGAATGTGGGGCACTCGCTTTAAAACTAGATTTTCTGGCATTTAAAAGAAGAGTTTGTACATTTTGGGACTATATAATCTTTTATACATAGTTAACATGATGAATTAGAAATAAATCGGACACTTAATTTGTTTTAAAGTTACAATTAATCAAACAAAACACTGCGCGCCTTATCGCTGCCAACGACTTACTGGCGGCGATCGTCCCAGTGACGTCACAGCCTCCGCGGCGACCGCTCAGTAAATTTCGCTAGTAATTTGGTCATAACTTCGTCAATTTTTGTCGTAGAACAAAAATTTTTGCGCTGTATGTCATAGATTTCTTAGCTCTATAAAACTGCATTCTCAGCTAAAAACGGTACGGATCCTCATTTGTCTTTCTACTACTTTTCATATCCTAATACGTTATAGATGTATCATTTAAAGTAACTAATTATTTGACATTGTCAGTAATCATGATTACCAAAATTAATCTACTTAGGTTTGTTTTGGTTTTAAGGCTTTTTCTTATAAAAAAATATTGATAACCTACTTAGGTTATTAATTTTTTTTTAAAGAAAAAGCCTTTTCTCCGTATTTTAAGGCTGTATTTACTGACCCTGCTAGTAATTAAAGAAAACATCGAAAAAACATCGATGTATCGTCTTAAAATGTCGATGTTTTCAACATCGATGTTGCACTTTAAAAAAATATCGATGTTTCTTTATCGATATTTTTTATGAACGCTGTTGCATCCCTAAGAGCGACTGAGTCTAGTCGATTACAACTCGCAGAATCGAGTAATCAATAATTGAATTCACATTAATTTGATTCAATGTAAAAATATATTATTACATTATTACCCATACATATGGCATGCATGTTATTAACCGTTTTCATAATTATCATGTATATTTCTCACGTTACTATTGGAGAAATTGAATTTTTGGAGAAATGTTTGGAGAAAAAATAAATCTCGTGGAGAATTTTGAGTATTTTTTTTAGGTCTGGGACGCCTCCTGTCATTGTAATGAAACGAACATGCATCTTATAAATGTGCAAGATCGTTCCCGAACGTAGACTTACTCTGTACGTTTTCGAACGTTCAAATAATATTTACTCGTACGTTTCTGGTTCGATTCCGTGAATTCCTTCAATGTTGTTGTTGAAAAAAAAAAGCTCATCAGCCGTTAGGAACACGGGCAAAAAACCGGTTGGGCCTTTGGGTAAAATTAAAGAAAATACCTAGTATCGTTTTGGAGAAATATAATTTCAATTTTGGGGAGAAATAGAAAACTCCATCTGGCAACCCTGTGGTTAAGTCCGATATGACTATCCTAGTGTTTCCCCCCCCAAAAAGTTGTGATTGGGGCACAGGGGGTGAAAATGTGTGGGTGTTTGATGATACTCAACTACGCAAAATCTACTGGACGGATTTCGATAAATTTTGAAACACTACTAGAAAAATACAGGATACAGCACATAGGGTACTCTTTAACCCGAAATTCCTACGTGAGTAGGGCCCCGAGGCGCTGCTACTATAGCATTTTTCATAGGTATGGAAAATTTGCTGAACCCCGGGGCTCCGCTCACTTGGGAATTTCGGGATAAAAATCGTGTATGTGAATTTTCAAGACTTGCTCTATTTGTATGCCAGATTTCCTCAAGATCCGTCCAGTATACTTTGTGTGTTTGAGTTTGAGTGATAAAAATTGCAAGTTTGTATGGGATTTTTATCATTTATGATAATATATACTAGATGCGCCCCGAGGCTTCGCTCCCATGAGAATTTCAGAAAAAAAGTAGACTATGTGCATTTTAAGATTTAACTCTTCTCGTGTACCGAATTTCATCGAAATCTGCTCAGTAGATTTTGTGTGATTGCGTAACAAACATACATCCGACATGGCATTTATACTAGCTGGCGACCGGGGCTTCACTCTCGTGACAATTTCAGAATAAAAAGAAGCCTATAGGTATACTTTTAAGGTTCGGGATAAAAAGTACCCTATGTGCTATTCCCGGTATTTTTCTACCCGTATACAAAATTTCATCGAAATCCGTCCAGTATACATTTTGATTGAGTAACAAACACATCTTCACTAACTCATATCCCTTTCGCATTAATACACAGAATACATAGGTATAGTAAATATAGTAGGGTTATCGAAATACAACTACTATAATATATCGATTATCTATCTTCCCCATACTGATTTGATGCTGGAATTCGGTCGGTTCTAAAAACATCCCATCACTCCTATCCTGGCTGCCCCGCCCCACATTCCCAATCTCGTCTATGTGCCCAACTGGTTTCTCGAGCTGGGGATTAGGGATTCACGTCTGAGTGGAGCACTCCTCCACGGCACGAGAACGAGAATGTACATAACGTCCAGGCTCAGCTCTCTCGTGGAAAGTGCACCCCTCGGAGGTGGACCCAGCCCTAAACTCTTGCAGTTTAACCACTGGCTGGGAGGGCACAGAACAGAACAGAACAGAGTAGGGTACATTTTATCACGAAATTCCCCGGGAGCGAAGCCCCGGGGCTCAGTAAGTGTAAGAATAAATTTCCGCAATAGTCAGCATTTGTACAGTGTACTTAGGTAGGCAACTTCGGAACCCTACATCGATGATGACGATCCCGTGCGCAAGGGATTTGTAATTTTGTAATTTTATTGTCCAAAATACTCTTGGCATCACCGGCAGCCACCTCATCCATAGTAATAAAATTACACAGAGGTATAACCAATTTTGTGGTAAGGTAACGGCACTAATGCCCGACTGTATATACTAAAGGAAGACACTCTCTAAAATCCGCGTTATTTCTAAGGATTATAAATTAATAACACTTTGTTGTTGATTTCATATGATTCTTAGTCTAACTATGAACCATTTTCAAAAAAGTCATGCCTCGTTTCGGAAAAAAAAAAAATTGTCAGTTGTAGTAAATAATGCCAGTCACTCATGGCGAATTTCACGCCATCTTAATTATTAAGTTAAAAGGAAGCTGAAATTTTGAGGGTATGTTTTAAATCCAATTTATACATAAAAGAATTACTTTTTTATATTATTGTGAATATAGGCATGTTACATAATTAATAGTGACAGACATTTTTTTCTTAGTTGTACTTACTTTTTTCTAATAAATTATGACATGTCTACTGTTAGGTCTTTGAAAATAGTAAATACCTAAAAGAAGACATGTGTATCGTCCAGAAGTAATCACTTGCTTCTGGTAAAGGAAAACATCGCGAGTAGACGTATTCACTTGCTCACTGAGTTTAGTTAACTAGTGTGCATACCTCAACTACCGCTAGATGGCGGTAATTGGCAAGTTTTGTAAAATACCGTATGTACCGTAACCTTTCCTATTCCTTGGATTTTTCACAAGTCCTAGGCGACTTGTGAAAAATCCGACACCAGTGTCTGATTTTTCACAAGGCACTGACACTGTAGGAAAGGTTACGGTTACGTCCCAAATTTTTTGCAAAATGTTCTTTAGAATTCCAAACATAAAAGTGTAAGATAAAAAAAATTTCCTAATTTCGTGATAGTGAATTGATCAATGGTAGTGCTAAGAAACTATGATAAATCCTATCACATACATACCTAATATATATATGTTCATTTAACACAAAAAATTGCTTTATTTTACACTTTCATATTTTGAATGTTAAAGAACATTATGTATAAAATAAAATTTATGCAAAAGAGTCATTTTGCGTCATAACAAGACATAAAAATGTATACTTAATTGATCTTAAGCGGTATGTCTATTATTAGGGAAAAAGAGTGTCTACCTTTAGAGAACCTATGTCTTTTATTAGCGATCATGACAACTTTCAAAAAATATTTTATTTTATTTTATAATATATTAATTATTGAAAATGATATAATAAAATATATTTTTTTAAGAGTTAATGTACTCACAGGGCAGTACATTTGTACTTTATTTTGATTAAAAGATATATTTCCATTAATTTAAAGTTTGTGTTTCCTAATAGTGTCTAGCATTAGTGCCGTTACCTTAATAATAACATCGATAAAATATTAATTAACATAATAAGAATGCGTCACCCACATTCAATATGATCGTGTTGGTGTTGCTGATAATGCACAGATAACATCATTCCGTTTTTCCGACTGAATAACATTTATTTACTAGCTTTTGCCCGCGGCTTCGCCCGCGTGTCTTTCCCAAGGGAACAGCGCTTTTTCCCGGGATGAAATGTCCTTCTCAGTACTTCTAACTATGTGTAGGTATGCGAAATTTCAGGAGGATTGGTTAAAAAGATAAAGGTTAACAGGTAACAAACAAATAAATAAACAAACAACCTCATTTTCGCATTTATAATATTAGTTAGGATATCTACATGATTTTCTTAAGTTACTATTATAAAAATGGGTTAACTTTAATTATAAACAATAATTGAAGGAAATTACCTTGTTCTATTTAGACCATATTTTTTATCAGAATACGTGCCATGATAAAACCACATATTAAAACAGAAACGTGAGGTCTAGTAGTTGGCCATAGGTTATCTAAAGTCCATTTATCCATAATTTGTCCTATTATGTAAACAATCTTACCATGTCTTTTAATGATTTTACAACAATATAAATTAAAATAGACTTTTTAGGAAATTACTTTCGTGGTTAATAAATGTTTTACTTTAGAATGTTTAGGTTTGAACTAATATTTGATTTATTTTCAACAAAATTCAAAAAAAGTACTGTAAAGATTGTTTACATGATAGGACTGGTAAGAATAAATGGAGTTTTACTGAAAAACTTTCGCGTTTAGTGGACCACGATCACTTTGATAATTTGGGATATTATGTGATACATTTCCTCATTTCCTAAATATCCACTTAAAAACCTTATGAATGGTTGAATAATATTAAATTAAAACAAGTAAGTACTCTTATGTTTATTATTTTATTTTATATTATTTACTTTACAAGATTATTTTATGGAAAATAGAGAAATTACAAATCGCAAACAACATCTTTGGACAGGCATTGAATGTAAAAAATCATGTCTTTTATTTAAAAAAATAAAACAATATAGGTACCTACCTAAGTTATTATTTAACTAGTTCTTTTATTGACTACTAAAATATTGTGTTTTATTTTTTATGAAGAGTTTTTTAACCCACCATTAGTACTCCATAAATGCCGTACTAAAATTGTGAGATATGCTATTATTGAAATCAATAAGTATGAAGAAAGATAAAAATTATAAGAAAAGTAAATATAAAATTTAATTGGGTAGGTATGAAAAGAAGGGAATTTAAAAATGAAAACAAAATTAAAAGTTTGTCCTATATGAAACCTTAATAGTAGGTAATCAATTATACCTCTTTATTTTAGAAACGAAACTTCATTAAAATTAAAATTTAAAACCTTTAACGTTAACCAATATTTAAATTTAAAAACGGTAGTTAATGTTAAAGGTTTTTAATTTATGGGAAAAAAAATCGTTAATTGCTTAGATGTTTGGCATATCGTTAGAATACGAGTTAAGAGGAATGGAGTTGTTTAAGTATTATCTAATTGACACATATTACACTTTTTCTCAATCAAACATTTGTAAAAATTCTACGTTATCGCTATTTACAACATATAAAACCTAACAAAAAGTCTATTTATTACTGGCTATAAGTACAAATCAACAATAAAGATTTCCATTTTACGAAAAAAAAAACACGAATAATTTAAGGCCGCTATGACGTTATTGCGTTTGTTTCAATCGTTTTTTATTAAAAATATATATATTTTTAATAAATAACGTCGATCTTGTGGAAACTTGCAGTCTAGTTTATTATCAACTAGAAAGTATGTGAAATGAAGAAGGCAATGGCAATGAGAAATACGACTAGTAAGAAAAAAAACTACATGCGAATCTAATATAATGGCAGTTTTAAACTAGTCACAAGCTTCGCAGTAGCAAATTTTAGGTGTCTGCGGGGGCGGTATAGCGTGCAGGGGGGGGGAGTCACACCCCGCCCCCCGCGTGAGCACTACGTTCAGGGCCGCCATCCTATTTGATTCATATTGTACTAATTCGAACTAACATTTCACGCTATACGGTTTGAGAGGTTTAAAAACAGCATTGCCGCTCAAGTAGGCATCTACAAAATTTTGTACAGAATCCGTGGTTATTTCGTCTCCAAAATTCATGGTCACCAAGCGTTGCTTCGGGAAGTCTATAGCTGTCAGCAACGGAACAGCGTCGTCCAATCCAATATGTTCTCTTAGCATATCCGCACTGTCAGTTCCATCGATGCCGATGTAAAACATTGTGTGTTTGAAGGGTTTCTTCTTGACTCTGGAGTGTTTGGAAGTGGGGTAGTCGAAGTCCATGGTTTCGTCGTCTGAAGAGTTCTGGTAGGGACAGAAGCCTGGGAACTGGATGCTGCACTCTTCGTAGTAGGACTCTGCTGAAGCAGTCAGCACTGATTCGGCGAATTCGATTTCGGAATCTTCATCGTCTGAAAGACAAAACAAATCCGAGTGTTAAAGATTTCGTTAAGGTTTTAGAGTACAAGCGAGGTTGCATAAAATTACTTTTCTAAATAAAGAAATGATTACGAGGTAAATTCGGATATCGCACCAGCATGGCATCATCAACTTGTGCCGTCCACGCAGGCCACACACCGACGGCGCGAAACAAAGACAAAATATTAAGTGCTCCCGACCCGTGGTCCAACGGCTATGCCCAACAAGTTGTACTACGGGTAAATAGAACTATCCATGGCTCAACTGTCAAATTAGCAAACTGATCAGGAAATCCTGATTTAAGTTATCCTTACTCACCGACAAACAAAACGAGTGCCGGATGACGCGCCATCTTCAGCAGCGACTGCTCCGTCAGCACCGACACCGGCCGCGGAGCCCACGGGAAGTTCTGCAAAAACAGATAAGAACAGGATAATTTATATACTTGCATTGAGACAATGATAAATAATAAATACATATTGAGACATTGATTTATAGAATGTGCTAGCTGATTCTTTTCCCGCGCAGATTGTAAAAGTCAATCGAGGAAAAAGGGCTTTATACTGGGGATTCTTCCACTCATAGGACAACCTGTCATTATACCTGAATCTATTCCATCAGAGAGCCCACTATTCAGCTAAGCGTGGTCTTCCAGTTTCACGACTCTTGGCTCTGTCTACCCCGTAAGGGATAAAGACGTGATTCCATGTATGTATGTACATTGAGACACACTTAAGACACAGGACCTCTCCTAGTTCAGGTGCCAGCATATCTACATACACCATACACTATAATCTATTGTGCTTAGATCACAAAACAGTTATTTAGCTTAAATTGTAACTGATTATGGTGAGAAAATAATTATTATATTTATTGAGAAACGTCGAATGAGATATTTTAGACTAGCATCTGCCTTCGTGTAATTGCGTTTTTTATATCAAAGTTTATTTAGAGATTTTCGATAACTTTCAAGATCAGTCCTAGAAATTTAATGATAATGATGAGCTTTTGGGACCGCATTTAACTTGCTGACATCAAGACGAAGAGGATATTCAGATTTTTTATGAATCTTTGAAGAGTCATAGAGAGAAAGAATTGTTTGTATTTGAATTTAAAGGAACTTACTAGCCCTAAAGGGTCAGTCGTAAGATGCTGCCTTCCATTCTGGGTAAGCACCTTCCCAGTGCCATCAGTCACCACCACAGCCGGTATGCCAGCCACGCCCAGCGCTGCGGGTAAAGCCAGCCTCACGTCCGATGAAGACCACGGCACGGACAGAGCACCGGCTGGTGACACGGATTGGAAGGTGCGGTTGTAGGACTGTTCGCTTCTGGAATGAAAGATAAAACATGTGAAGTATTTTCTAGCATAAAATGAATGGATGATCACCTATATATGGATGCAACTTTGTTATACAAATATAGATGGAGTCGCTAAGACTTAAGAATGACGCAAAATAGTTTAGATCATAGTTCTTTAGATTTCAAAAGTGGTAGAAATGCTGGTAGTTTATTGCTTCATAAATTATATTATTTTTCATTCTGTAAAATGATTAGAAATCAAAAGCCATCATCTCTATAATAAAACTGTAAGGTTTTGGAACCTGAGATGTTAACAATAATAAATTGCACAAAAGCTTTCAAGTTTAACTGTTAAAAGCTAATTTAAATCTCTTCCTAGATAAATTAACGCAAGATTTACATTCCATTTATTTTATCAGTTTGACTTGAGATCAAAATTATGCGACCAGCCCTCTCAGATTATTCCAAGGTCGAATGGAAATTTCTGAGTTCTGCAGGACCTTTTAACATGATAGCTTAAAGTGGAGTGTTATGTTTTCAGGGTATGTGCGTTTCTTCCACCATAATTCCTAAACGTCTTGTAGATATGGAATATGGAAGTATGATGTCCTTAGAAGCTTTTCGTTATTCTGACTATCTTGACAAACATGACTATGTTTAACATTCTACATCTAGTCGTGTTTTTAATTTTTTAAATTAGTTATTCTATTAGTTTATTAGTTATGTACTTTTACTATATGTATTTTTTTTGTATCATTTTTATTAATTTATTATTTTTCAAAGTACTTTTGTATTTTAGTAAACACTGATCAATTAAAACTAAGTACAGTTACCTGCAGATAAACCTAACCCCCCTGAGATAGAATTTGGTAAAACAGGGGCTAATAGGTTACAATTTCAAACAGACTTACTTAATTGTAACATTGACGGCAATTCCTAACATCAAAGTCTTCCTGATACAGAGAGAGCCGTAAAATTTAACGAGCATATAAAAAAGACATGAAACAGTAAGTACTTATATTACTCTAGAAGTTATGAATTGAGCTGTTCGTTCATATTTGCTTTTTTATTACAGCAAATGTGATATCATAATTTTTGTTGGCATTTTTGAAAGAAACACATCATATTTAAGTAGTTACGTTATCTACATGGATTTTTTTATAATAGGACGACAAGCAAACAAGCGGCTCACGTGATGGGATCACCGCTGCCCATGGACAACTGTTATATCAAATCTTGAATCGGTTCTCACCAACGTGTATCATTGTGCAGGTTGTATTACGTGTCTATTGACAGTTAAATAGCTGAACATATGTTGTAAAGTGACGTCTTTGAAGAAAATGCTGCAGTGGAGTTTGTTGCGCCGCCTCTTCTCCACTTGCGCTTTGGAGGCGGTGGAAACCTTAGAATTTGACGATTAGCCCGGGAAGTAGTGTCATAACGTGCAAATTTTGGTATCGGAAGAATTCACTTGGCACAGGTGTTATATACATGAAGTTAAGCTAATTTAGCCCGGTAGCCATCCATCCCCCCCCCTGGTGGGTAGGTAAGGGGGGCATTCAAAGGTACACGCCGCCGCGCTTTTGTTAAAAAATCATAGGTATCAGCTTCTATTTACCTACCACCTCGAGTTTGGTGTCATTTTCTAGTAAATCAGGCATGAGGAATTCATTTTTGAGACATTTAGTATATAGTTTAATAGAAAAAAAGGAAAATATTGACGAAAATATCAAAATCGGTTAGTTATTTTTTTTTATTCAACTGTCAATATTTTTGAAAATCCTGAATTTTGTGCAAATAAAAAAATACTATATTAAAGAATATTTATCTAGCTTTTAAAAATATATACTTTAATATATAAAGTTATCATAGATGTTTCTGAAAAAAAATCGGACATGGTACGCGTCGGTGGCTAGGAACTTTTACAATAGTCTAGTTTCTCATCCTTTTGTTGACATATTAATTTGGTTTTATAACCAGAGCTTAAATTCATGTATATAACACCTGTGCCAAGTGAATTCTTCCGATACCAAAATTTGCACGTTATGACACTACTTCCCGGGCTAGATTTAAAAGTGCTATTTTTAAGCCTATTTAAATAAAAACAATTGACTTTGACTTTAACCGATTTTAGTGAAATTTTGCATAGAGATAGTTTGAAGATGAAGGAATACATTTCAATTCACTTTGAATAAGATGTTTTATTACGATATTCTTGACCGAGTCAAACGCAAAGAGTAAAAAGCTACTTAGTTCTTGATTTTAATAAATTACGTTTACTACAAATTAATATTTTAATTTATTTACTTACTGCGATATCCGCCATAATAATAAGGGCGGCTCGTAGAGGTCTACGAGCGTAGCAATATGCATGCTACGTTGCTACGAACTTAGTGTCGTAGCAATATGCTACAGTCGTAGCAAAGTTCTACGAAAATCTTAGAACCAGATTCACATAATTTATTCTCTCGAATTTATTCAAGTGCTTGGAGCAAATAAAAAAAAAACAATTGCAATGAGAATTATCCCAAAGTTCAAAAAGTTTTTAACAGGTATTTATGGCCAGTGCGTGTTTTATTACTCTACGTTATTTAACATTAAATAACGGCCCTGTCAAACAGTTTAATGTGAAAAGTTTGTCTGGCTTCACGCGACTGTAAAATTAAGTAAAATATTGTAGCAATAAACGTAGAGGAAACTAATTTTCTTTTTAACTTTGACTTTAAAGTAAAATGTAATTGCCAGTAGGGATAAACGTAAAAACAAGAAAGTTGGAAGCACAACTTGATAAAATTAAATAAGTATTTCAAAAAATTAAATCACTAACAATAATCGTTGATTGCAGTAATATTTGTTTTATTTTTAACTAGCGACCCGCCCCGGCTTCGCACGGGATATAAACCTTCCTCTTGAATCACTCTATCTATTAAAAAAAACCGCATCAAAATCCGTTGCGTAGTTTCAAAGATTTAAGCATACAAAGGGACATAGGGACAGAGAAAGCGACTTTGTTTTATACTATGTAGTGATAGTGATTTTCAAGGTCTAGGTTGTACTTTCTTCAATGAGGGATTTTCCGTGACACAAATTAAAAAAAGAAATAGTTCCAAATGACTTCATAGATGGCGCTTAGTAAAAGCCGAGAGAAAAAATTCCATACAAAAAGCAAAAAATTCACGGAAATGCACAGAAATATTTTTTTTTTTTAAATATAAGCAGAAGAAACACAAATTTCACATACACTCTGATGATATTTGACAATATTTGCATCCTGTTCATGATAAGGACTGTCACATAACTCTGTCCCTTTCCTTCCTTAGCATTGCAATGTATTGCAACACGAACCACTACACTGAAAGATTTATCATCCAAGCCGGATTTTTCATGCGAAATGATCCTTAACTGTCATATTTGTTGTGTTGTCACAGTTGTCATAAATATTTAAAATTATTTTTTACTGTTTTGTGCTTTTAAACTCAATAGAAATGATAAAATGCAACGTGTACAATATGTGGAAGTGTTTCATAAAAAAATATTCGTTCCTTCGGTAAGCAATACATGTTTTTTTAACGTGCCCAATGATAATATACAATTTCGTGTTTTTTTTAAACAATAACCATTATTAGACTTTTGAATGCTATTTATCAGCAATATCATTATTTATTTTATAAAGTAGTGTATTAATTATAACCATTTCATAAGAAATACTATAAGTAATTTAATAATTTCGTAAATAGCATAGATCATTTGACAGATCCAGTTTTGTTTACTATGGCTGGGCCGAATCAAGGCAAATATACAAATTTAGTACATATTTTATAAAAATCTCAGGAATTCTTTCTTGAAGATTAAAATGCACATTTTATAAAAATACTGACAGTGAATTTTATTTCAGGACAAGGAAAATATGCCAGAAAATAATACCTCAAGAAAGATAACTGTTATGGGGACTATTTCTCTTACGTACTACGAGTACCAGGACAGTGAATGGACGCCAGCAACCATCAACATCATTGCAATGTTTCATTGCACGTGATTTTTAATAATTTAAAATAAATGTGATTGATTTAATGACTAGTATTTTTTCCCAAAAGGAATAGAATTTCCCATCGTAAAAAGCTGATGCAGATCCGTCCGCATACCGCGCACGGCTTAAGATTCGGCGTCTCAAAATTTTTGGTTTTGCTACACTGTACTGAATATAATTAATTATCTTAGATCCGACCCTGTATTCTGTCGTTGTGTGAATAATAATCTTAGTGTGTGTTTTTGCCATGCAATTTCAAATGACATGTTCAGTCTGCTTACTATTATTATATGTCTGTGCGGAAATGGCATTTAAAAAAAATAAAACTTAGTAAAAAAAACAACTAAAAAGTATCTATATTGTGATTTGTGCAACTGTCAAACTGTTATGTGATTTTTTTTTCTGCCTCTGGTTGACAAGAAAAAGCGCACCATATAGGTTCAGCCATTATTACGACTCGGCTTTCATAAAACGCTCTCTGTTGAGACTTTTTTGTACTGATTTTTTTTTCTTAATTAGCTGTCAGAAAAATCGCTCATTAGTTTTAAATATATTTCGTATAACTCGAATACATCACCATCTTAGAAATTGCGACGTATTTCCTATAGTCAGAATCAAGCAGTATTCCCGCCAGAACTTGATTAATGGCGCAAGTTCAAAGTCACGCGATGGTTTACAATTTATCAAGAGTTTGCGATATCGTTTGTCTTATTTTTTGTGCAACTTTTTGATAACAAAAGTTAGGATTCCAAACTGTTTTTATTCGAATTAAAGCTGGACTCAAACCATAGTTTATCTTGGAGACTTGCTCGGCTTATTCTGTACTCGACTATAAATTATAATCGTTATTTTATTTTTTTAAAGAAGAGATTTTTTTGTTGACACCACCCATATGGGTGTTTTTTATTCACTTCTTTCAATTATTTTATTTTAGTGAAGCCGCATACTATGCGGCGGGGCGGTTATAACGAAAATATTTTTTCTCATTCTTCGTTATTTTCCCTTTCCCTTTGACTAATGAAGTTACATTTATTAGCACATTTTTCATATGGCAACATTGAAGCATAGACATAACCATAAACAAAACAATATGGCGGTTCGCAGACCGTTGCGCGCCAAATCCACCACTAGAATGATGGCGGACTGCGTTGTTTCCCGCCGTAACTCTTTTTCGCGCCATTACACAAGGCTTGAATAATGTTTGTAGAATGCCACTGTTGCTACAATTATCTGTGTTACAGTATGTTCTGTTCGTATATAAGATGAAGCTGAACATTTTTAGTAAGTACGTAAGTACCTAAATGCAATGATCTTTTTCTCCTTTCAGTTAAGTCATCTGAGAATGGTCTATATGGTCATTCAACCTTACCTTACCGTCGTCGTAGTATTCTAAGCCAAGTAACGGTCATTTATGTTTATGTATGATCTTGCAATACTGGGTTTACTTTGCCATCATATCAATTATTTAAAGCGGCTCTATCTTTGGCCAACATTGGTAGGTACAAAGATTGCCTAAAACAATAATTTTACAAAGTTGAGTATTTACTAAAACAGAATAAAGCAGCATAGGTATAATGACTTCGTAGACCAACTAATCATCGCCACAAATATCCAAATCTCGAAATATTTTTCCGCTCACTAAACGATCTCCGCTCTCCCGCCATCCATAGACAATTTATTGTTCTATTTCAAATCTGAATAGGTAATGGCAGACGACCCGGACGGTCCGGATCACCGGATAAATTGCTTTCGGAGTGTTTATTTTATCCCCCTAATATGATAGTCTAGTAGCGCAGTAAATAGACGAGAATCAAATTACAAACGGTCCAGTAATTGTGAATTTTTTGAAATGTTGTGTAGGATTATTGTGAGTATTCAAAATAAAAAGGGCACAATTGCCAAGTTTCCGCGTTCGTAGAAATCTTAAAAAAACTAAAAAAAAAAAACTTTCTTCAGATTTAGGCTCATATTTTCGTTTAGATGCATTTTTGTTAGGAAAGTGTTCTACAAAATTTTGTAGATAATTAAATTTCCTATTATTTACATTTTACATTTTGTATCTAGGACTGATAGTTACCGAGATGTGTGCTCATAAAAAAAATTAAAAAAATCTTCTTTTACTGAAATTTGTCAAACTTTTCACTTCAGAACGCTGTAATCTAGTTATGGCATATTTTAGGAGAATAAGTATTGGAACAAAATTTGTAGGGAATTTAATTACCTACAAAACGCATTTGCAATTTTCTTAACCAACCCTGCAGAATGGGGAGTAAAACTCAATATTAATACTACGGAATATTGCTTTTTTTGTTATAATATTTTATTTTCTACTAACTGCGCCTCGGGTCTTCGCTCCCGTGGGAATTTCAGGATATAAAGTAACCTATGTACTATTTCTGGTATTTTTCTACTAGTATACCAAATTGAATACAAATCCGTCCATAGTTCATTGAATAAAGACCAAAATAGAGCTAAGGGTAGGGTTTACTTACAAATGGTTCAATAGTTCTGAATTTTTGATATGCTATTTAGGATGGTTATTAAGTGTTTAAAATGCAAGAGGCACAATTTTTCCCCCTTCCACGCCCGCCATATGTTGGAAAAACAAAAAAAATTGCCACTTTATTCAGATTTGCGCTCTCACCTTCGTTTAGATGCATTTTAGCTACATTAGAGTTCTACACAAAGTTGTAAAAATAAAT
Source organism: Ephestia elutella (assembly GCA_018467065.1). Lineage (NCBI taxonomy): Eukaryota > Metazoa > Arthropoda > Insecta > Lepidoptera > Pyralidae > Ephestia > Ephestia elutella. Next base: position 411,195 of record CM031579.1, read on the forward strand.
TTCCTATAATGTACATTTTATATTTTGTTTCTAGGACTAATAGTTATGGAGATGTGCACTTTAAAAAAATCGCATTTTTGATCGCATTTGGAAATATGTCAAACTTTTTACTTCAGAGCGCTGTAATTCATTTATGGCCTACTCTAGGAAAATATATATTGGAATAAAATTTGAAGGAAATTTAATTACCTACAAAACACATGTAATTTTTTTTAACCAACCCTACGGAGTAGGGAGTAAAAGTAAAAGTTAAAATATTACGTTTTTGCTATCATATTTTATTGTCTACTAGCTGCACCCGGGGGCTTTACTCCCATAGAAATATTGGGATAAAAAGTACCTTATGTGCTAGCCCTGATATTTTTCTACTAACATACCAAATTTTATCGAAATCCGTCCAGTAGATTTTTTATGATTGAGCAAGAAATATCACAACCAAACTTTTTCATTTTAAAATCGGGTTTCTTTCCAAATTTTTATTGCTGATGAAGCAAATATTATCTAATATCTGTACTTGATAATGTCTACAGACACCTTTACAGTGTCCCGACCAGGTACCGGTTACTCACCTGCAATGAATCACACTATAAATGGGAAAGTTTGGATGTGATATTTGTTGCTTAATCACACAAAATCTACTAGACGGATTTCGATTAAATTTGGTATACTAGTAGAAAAATAGCAGGACTAGCACATAAGGTACTTTATATCCCGAAATTTCCATGGGAGCGAGGTTCAGTTAGTAAAAAGTAAAATATTATAGCAAAAAACAATTTCCGTTGTTTTATCATTTAGTTTTACTCTCCACCTTGCAGGGTTGGTTAAGAAATATGCAATTGCGTTTTGCAGGTAATTAAATTCCCTACGATGTTTGTTCTGCTACTTTTTCTCTTAGAATAGGTCATGACTGGATTACATCGTTCTAAATTAAAAAAGATTGACGAATGTTTGAAAAATTAGATTTTTTTAAGGCAAAGGATTTTATTTACTCGGAAACTGTCAGTCCTAGAAACAAAATGTAAAATGTAAATAACGGAAAATTTAATTTTCTACAACATTCTGTAGAACACTTTTTAGCGAAAATGCGCTTAAAAGAAAATATAAGCGAAAAACCGAACAAAGTGGTGATTTTTTTTCTATTTTTCCAATTTGGCGGCGAGTGCAAAAGCTATTCAATTGTGCCATATTTATTTTAAATACTTACAACCATCCTAAACAATAATATTAAAAAAAATGAGTTACTGGACCGCACGTAATTAACCCCTAGGGAAGGTTCGCTCTATTTACTGCGCTATAGGATCTATTTGTTTTTCTTGCTTTTAAATTTGCTAATAGCCCGTGATTGAAACTAGAACTTCTCTAACGAATATAGGTATTTTCTATAACCCATCTAAATAGTTATTCCGTTAATCATGCATATCTCAATCTTCAACTAAAGAAATTGCCTTCAGCCTAATCGTTTAGTTTTGGACCGTTAGTAAATACAACAAAATATTTTCTCATTTTCATTTGTTTTGAGAGCCACGGGTCCATGCCATGGGGATTCGGTCCTTTGAGGCTTTCATGGGGCCAAAGCCAACATGATGAGGCTTCTTTGTAACTTTTTATTCTAAAAGTGAGATAGCTGCATCTTACGCGTACTAACTCGAAGCACAAGGCAGTCAGCAAAAAAAATAAAAATGAAAAATGTTTTATTGACTACAATACAATACAGTTAATTACAATTAAACAGGGTAATGTTCACAAATATTACCTTGTATATTAATTTGATCGCATCAGTGTCAGGTTGAGTATAAAAAGGGCCAAACAAAAGCAGCAAGATCTTGGACTACAGTTTATGCCTCTAATCTGCAAGGGTCACCCGGAACCACTATATTTTTATCATCGATAAACTTTATCGATTTTATGAATCTTATGAGAAAAATATTTAAATACTAGCTGTAAGCTCGCTACACCGTAGACCTCATCTCTGTTTTCGAGCAAGATTGTGGTCAAGAACAAATCCATTATTTATTTTTTGGATTTTTGATTTGATATAAATATAGTTGAAGATCCGGGGTCAAAGTTTGTATGAAAAACACACCAGATATGCTTTTTGCCGCAGGCGTAGTCGCGGAGCAACAGTTAGTAATAAATATTTAACTAGTATCTATTGTGGAAACCATCACATCAAACATTTGAGTTTCTCCATCGTCCCCAGCTCAGTATAAGGTGCTATAAGGGAGCACACCCCCCCTTTATGGCCAGTTTATGACCTTATTTACTCTCCCACCCTCAAACATTTGCTGAAATGGGCGTCCGTAGGCGTCGCGTGAAGGATTGTCATTGTTACTGTTCCATTTTCTTTATTGAATTGAGGAATATTAAGAAAATAAGAATTTATGGAGAAAATTTTGATTTTGATTGTGAAACCAAATAAATAAAATAGACGCTTTAGACAGAAACTAGCCTCGTCGTGTTGTCTTGTTACACTACTTTATAATCTACTAGCTTTTGCCCGCGGCTTCGCCCGCGTAAATTTCCCACGGGAACAGTGCTTTTTCCCGGGATGAAAGGTACCCTATGTCTTTCTCCGTACTACCAGCTATGTGTATGCGAAATTTCAGGAAGATTGGTTTAGTAGATAAACCGTGAAGAGGTAACAAACAAACAAACAAACTCACTTTCACTTCAATAATATTAGTTAGGATTAGGATTTTGATATATTGTGATTTGTCCGTATTAATTATTTTGTAACTACGTAAGAGAACCTCTTATCGGGAGAGAAATTTATTCTGTATCGATAGAGAAAATCGTAAATAATTTACGAATTACATGGATAAAATTACTTTACTGACCCTTTTACTGAGGAAATATATCCTCTTAATCTATCGCTGGTTGACTTGAACTGGAAGAGATCCCTTCATGGGATAAATCCGCCATTGTATATTTACCTTTTTATTTAAACATAACATTATGTTCACTATGTACCTATCCTTAGTACAATAAAGATACTACAAACAAACAAAATTAAATATTAATTAAATTTTTTCTAGGCTATCTAGGCTAGCCAACACAGTCAAAAATATATAGGTAAGTACCTTTACCTACCTTTACTTACCTTTCTTTTTCGTTGCCTAAAACTTCGATCAAGTATAAAAAAACTTAATCATGAACAAGTATTTTTTTATCCTTGATCGAAGGCCTAAAACAAAAATATACATGACAAAAGTTTCATTGTAATTCAAATTATACAATTTTTTTCTCCACATCCAGTGGGTGTCTAAAGACAGAAGGAAATGTAATAATTTCGCAAACAATTTCATTCCGCGAACAATATCATTCCGCATTGCGGTTGCGGCGTTCGCAACAGACAGACAGACATAATGTTATTCATGAAGGAACGATGTGCACTGAATAATATTAAACCGAAATAACCGGAATAGCTCTTAAATTCCTGTCTTCTGTGAGGGTTACGCGCGCTAGCCGCCGCCCTTCGTCCACTTTGCCACTCTCGATGTACGGTGTTAGAAACAATTCAAACAATGCTTCGCCGGCATCACCTTCTTCGTTGATTCCGTATGATATACCGGGATAACTATGGAAGAAACATTGACAAATCGTCAATATTTGAAGAAACAAAAATCTGGTAAGGGGCCGTCCATAAATTACGTCATCGATTTTTTCAGATTTTAGACCCCCCCCCCTATAATCATCCTATCGTCATTTCTTAATGACCCACCCCCCCCCCTTCTCCCAAAATTGACGTCATTATTAGTTTGACAAAATAAAACATTGCAGATTTGAGAAAATTAGGGTATTATATGATTAAAACACTTGGTTATAGAATCACCTTTTATTATTTTTACTTTTGGCAATAATCATTGATATAATATAACTACTTATTTTTTACTTTTCTTTGGATAACTCCCACGGAGTTTTCACCCATTCTTTTAAATTCTGGATCACGGGTAATATCTCCGTATCCTCCCGATATTCGTTTTGGCTCGATTCATCCACGTCTTCAACCCACTCAACGTCAAGTTGTAGTTATTATGTTTATTATCAATACATAGTATAAAACAAAGTCGCTTTCGCTGTCTGTCCCTATGTATGCTTAGATCTTTAAAACTACGCAACGGATATAAATGTATAATACCGCCGGGGCGGGCAGCTAGTATTTTACTAGGTGTGCTGGAAGAAATTTATTTTTAGAAATAATCTTTTGTACGTTAAAAATAAACTATAAATAAATAAATAAGAATGACGTCAATTTCGAAACACCCCCTCCCCCCATCTATCATTTACCGTCATCCGCAGACCAACCCCCCCCCCCCCCTAATTTAGAATGACGTAATATATGGACGGCCCCTAAAATACCCATTATCGCTTTACAATAAAACTGAGTTGAATATGTTTTACGCAATTCATACCTATATATATGTATGACATTCATAGGAATTCAGTTAGGTACCTATTAGTAAGTAGGTAGTGAGAATTCCTATAACTACCTAGGTATTTAACATTAATATGGTCAATATGCAATGTTATCACAGAATCTATTCCGATTTATGTGAAGGAATAAATATTTGTAAAACGTTCGATACCATGAGGGCAACGACCTCATAGTAAAAAATTATCAGCTTGCCAACATATTTCGATTGACCTATGTTTCATTTCTGTTGGTGGATGGGGACGAAAATGTGAATGAGTCAAACATACTATTTCATCCAAACTTTCGCATTTATAATTTCGTGAAGTCTCTACAAAAACCTTAACAAAATCTTTTAAGGTCTTCAAGGTTCCTTGTTTTGACTCCCTGTCTGTTTGTAACAATCATCGTATCCCCTCAACCCCCCGTCAAGATCGCGGGGTTAAGCATAGTTGTGCAATGTGCCGATCAAATGTGTGGGGCTTAGTTAGGCTGCGGTCTGAGTGACAGGCGACAGCGTTTTGAAATCTTATTTTCCGTAGTTTATCTAGATTTATAACATAATTCAACTTACTTTAGGGTTAACATAATTTAAATGTTTTTGTCAATGTTTTCAACGATGAATTACCATCACCAAAGCCAGAAGAAGCCCACTACTGGACATATGTCCAGTATGCACCTACCTACACTGGCTATTGCTGAAAATCAATGGGTGCTCATTGAGCACCATTATCGTTGAGCTGTGAATTTTGTATTGCTTCAACATACATACCTAGCATGTGTGCCATAAACTATTATTTTCTTTTACGTTTGTTGGTGTTTTAAGTGTGTTATTGTGGTAGGTGTACCTGTCTTTTTGCTGATGTAGGAACTTAGAATGGAGTAGGTATGTGTCTTGGTGAAATCAATGTTTTTGTTTTGCAACGGGCAGGTTCCTGCTGTCTGTCTGTCTAATTTACCTAATAATACGTAGTACTTATATTAATTCTGTGCTAATAGTGTTTTCAGACGACCCGAAAATTTTCTCATATTTTTTACACATTATACCATTTTAACATAGAAGTAGGAAGGATACATTTGAAGTAGTTATAGAAATAAAGAGGAGGCCTTTTTCCAGCAGTGGGACCTAGTAATAAAAAAAAATATATATTTTTTATTTATTTATTTAACAATAAAAAAAAACATCACATATTTACAGTACACTATAAACTTAAATTAAGTTTTTCTTGGAGTTAATACCATTTGGATTAGACCGTTCGTTACTTCCGCTTGACTGTACATAATCTAGTGTATGTATAAAGTTAATAAATAGCCCCTCAGGCATGTTAGGCGACCAAGACTGCTTCATGAGTTTCTTTCGGCATTTCTTCTCAGCAGTGGTCGTTCCGAAATGCTAGTAGTTTGTAGCTTTGAGACATAATACATTATGATTAAATAATTAGTTTTCGACGTGAAAAAGAGCCTTTTTTAAAGGCCAAGTTTCAATAAAAAAAATTGACGTTGATTTTATAAATAACAAAATATAACGAAGATTGTATTACAAAATGAACCACACAACATCGTTAAGACAATTACCATCTCAAATATCGTATCTTCTTCCACACAAATCCTGGCTTGGTGGTTTATTAGGATTGCGCGTGGAAGTCCTCAGTTCACATAAACATGGCACCCTCGCTTGAAGAGCTTGGTTTTAATTACAGGGGTGCAGTCGAAGTGTGATCGCCTTCAATGAGACTTAAGGAGGGGCAAGGTTCGAGTGATAGCGGTTAGCGGAATTCATATTTTAAAACTGTGTCATCATGTTAACCTTTTTATATGTTAACCAAGATATCAATAAGTATCTACACAATGTTGTAAAAATAAATTTCCTATAATGTACATTTTATATTTTGTTTCTAGGACTAATAGTTATGGAGATGTGCACTTTAAAAAAATCGCATTTTTGATCGCATTTGGAAATTTGTCAAACGTTTTACTTCAGAGCGCTGTAATTCATTTATGGCCTACTCTAGAAAAATATATATTGGAATAAAATTTGAAGGAAATTTAATTACCTACAAACCACATGTAATTTTTTTTAACCAACCCTACGGAGTAGGGAGTAAAAGTAAAAGTTAAAATATTACATTTTTGCTATCATATTTTATTGTCTACTAGCTGCACCCGGGGGCTTTACTCCCATAGGAATATTGTGATAAAAAGTACCTTATGTGCTAGCCCTGATATTTTTCTACTAGCATACCAAATTTTATCAAAATCCGTCCAGTAGATTTTTTAAGATTGAGCAAAAAATATCACATCCAAACTTTTTCATTTTAAAATCGGGTTTCTTTCCCAATCTTTATTGCTGATGAAGCAAATATTATCTAATATCTGTACTTGATAATGTCCACAGACACTTTTACAGTGTCCCAATCAGGTACCGGTTATTCACCTGCAATGAATCACACTATAAATGGGAAAGTTTGGATGTGATATTTGTTGCTTAATCACACAAAATCTACTAGACGGATTTCGATTAAATTTGGTATACTAGTAGAAAAATATCAGGACTAGCACATAAGGTACTTTATATCCCGAAATTTCCATGGGAGCGAGGTTCAGTCAGTAAAAAGTAAAATATTATAGCAAAAAACAATTTCCGTTGTTTTATCATTTAGTTTTACTCTCCACCTTGCAGGGTTGGTTAAGAAATATGCAATTGCGTTTTGCAGGTAATTAAATTCCCTACGATGTTTGTTCTTCTACTTTTTCTCCTAGAATAGGTCATGACTGAATTACATCGTTCTAAATAAAAAAAGATTGACGAATGTTTGAAAAATGAGATTTTTTTAAGGCAAAGGATTTTTTTTTTCTCGGAAACTGTCTGTCCAAAAACAAACTATAAAATGTAAATAACGGCAAATTTAATTTTCTACAAAATTGTGTAGAACACTTTTCTAGCGAAAATGCACTCAAAAGAAAATATAAGCAAAAAACCGAACAAAGTGGTTTTTTTTTTTTCCAATTTGGCGGCGAGTGCAAAAGCTATTCAATTGTGCCATATTTATTTTAAATACTTACAACCATCCTAAACAATAATATAAAAAAAAATGAGTTACTGGACCGCACCTAATTAACACCTAGGAAAGGTTCGCTCTATTTACTGCGCTATTTAGGCTATGTATGGCTTTTAAATTTATGAAATTAATATCATAAAGTTAGCTTTATAATTTTAATTTCATAAATTTACAGGATGTAAATAATTCTATGATAAATACTGATATCGTGACATATAGCTCATTGCGTAAGTATTTCGATATTAGGTACCTAATCGCAAGCAACCATTTAACGATTGAGATTTCTATACATGTATCTTTCTATCCCCCTTTTCATTTGAAGTAGTCTATGTTCTTATCAAAAATCGCCATCATTAAAGCCTCAGCTCAATCAGACCTATCGTCCACCATTGCTGACGCCTGCCTTCCATAGACATTACATTTTTCACAATCAGCTGATCAGTCCTTTGTTCGGAGAAACGCGGACGATGCAACCTCTCTGATAAATTGTCTGTGCTCTGAGCCAAGAAATATGAATTATGTGCTGCTGACTCTATGAAAATGACTTTTCAGTTTGATTCAACTAAATCCATACAAAGTAAGTTTAATTTAAACAAAAATTAAAAAGTGTGTACCTACAGTCGCAGCAGTTCAACCTAGTCCATTTTGTGCAAGAGGGATTTTCCGAGACCCAAATTAAAAAATAAAATAGTTCCATATGACTTCACAGATGGCGCTTAAGTAAAGGCGAGAGAAAAAGTTCCTTACAAAAAGCAAAAACTCACAGTATTGGCTTTTTTTTAAAAATAAAACTTAGTAAAAAAAAAAACATCTAAAAAGTATCAATATTGTGATTTGTGCAACTGTCAAACTGTTAGGTGATTATTTTTATGCCTATGGTTGACAGGAAAAAGCGCACCATATAGGTTCAGCCATTATTACGATACGACTCGGCTTTTATAAAACGCTACATATCTGTTGAGACTTTTTAAATACAATTTTTTTTCTTAATTAGCTGTCAGAAAAACCGCTCATTACATACAATCAATTTATATAAGATAACTTGACTACACAGTTGATTATACCACTGTACCACGATTTTTTTAACACACATGCATACTTCGTTATACATTTTACAAATATATAACAATACAAAACAGAATTGATATAGAAACAAAACGCGATCGGAATTGAAATCGTAAAATCGAACAATTTATATCCGGCGCAGGTGCGCCGGATATAAATTGCACAGGTGTGCGGAAACAATATCAACTCGTAACGGAATTAAAAGATTAACTAATTAATCAATTAGAAATCGAACTGTGAAATGTTTTACATTAAACAAAAAAGTTTTACACAAAGTAAATAGTAAAAATTATAATTTTTCTATCTGTTAGCGTATAATAAGTAAGAAGTACCTACGTGAATGTATGTTCCTCGATATATTATTTTATTACAAAGAGCATACATTTACTAATGCGGGTAAAGCCGCGCAGAAAAACGAGTTAACTGTAATTTTGTAGTCTAATATTAGTGTCATCGATTTCCGCCTCTAATACCGAACAAGATACCAATTCAGACAGCTATAAATTTAACTAGTTAATTTGATCCGTCATTAGTAACCTATATTCCCTGAGGGGATAATGTCAGCATATATTACATAGCTTTTGCCTTAGATTCGCTCGCGTTAATTTCATTTTTTACTAATTTCAGCGTTTATTAGTGCTCAATGTTGTGTAAGTGAACAAGCAGAGAAGTTGGTAACTTCTCTGTAATACTTCAAGTTACTAAGTGCAAGGAAGGGTTTCATCTCTGGATTTATAAATAAGACCTAAAAAATAATTATTAGAAAATATCACATACACACTGTAAATTTACATATCACTTTCCAAACAACACACACTTACGTCTGATAATAAGTAAGTACCTATTTAAAATTATTAAAATGACATCCAAAAGCCGAAAAGAATTTGATATATTCATTTAAATTTGAGACAGAAGAGATAGTGGCGAAATGAAGGAGGATACGATACGATCATGGAAGTAATAAGTACTTTAAGTACTTATTACTTCCATGGATACGATATCAACCAGTCTGTCAGACAGCGTCAAATTTCATGGTTTTAGTTAGGATAGCATTTATTTATTGATTTTTATTTTGTAAAATGTTTTGATTTAATTATTATAAAATAAAAATATAACATTCTCGTAATTGGCATGTTTTCTGGACTAACTGCTAGTATAGTAGTCTAATCTCTCTCACTTTGTGGTACTACGAATTCGTGCACCGAGCTACGAGCGTAAAGCAGCCATCATTACCTGGTTCTTATTAAAATTCCTATATACGAGTATTTTTCAAATACTCCAATTTCTCTTTTTATTTTCAATATATTTGTGTTTTGTTTTACTAAAGTTTAAGAATTTTGTGACACATTTAAAAGCAGACAGGACATATAGAATTAAAGAAAAAGCATGTTTTGGTCACAGGGTCGGATGTGGATTAGCTAGGTACATATACTTTATTTTGATCGCATCGCGCCCCTCATGACATCACTGCCACTGTCGCGACAGGTACCCCCCGTCTACCACCCCCTTCGTCCCCCTATCGACAGGTGAATACGGGTATTGAACTCCAAACTTGCATGTTTCAAAAATACATTTTTGGTGATTAATTTATTGCTATGCAATCGATTAATTACATCAGAAACAATACAAGATTTAATTACAGTTCAATGCTGGTACAAGCGAAAATAAATAAAAGCAATAATAAGTAAAAAATTCTGAATAAAAAATTATCTGTAGCACCACAAAATGTAGAAAACTTTTCACTGTTTTTTTTTCGCTGTCTGTCTATGCTCCACTCTATACCGAAACCGTTTGAATTTAGAACCCTTTTAAGCGGGAAAGTGACACTGTTACTTAACATCAGACCGTTTTAGGGGACACTGACCCTTTTTTCGGAACCACCCTCATTTGTTAAGTACTTTTGATACCTATTAAAGCAAATGAAAAGTTAATTGGATTTTTTTTTTGTTTATGGAGGATGGCTTTTTGTTTTACTTTTTGTTATTTACCTGTTAATAAAATCTTGATTCAAAAATGTAATCGATGTATGTGATTACCATACAAATAAAGTCCGAATAGACTTTGTTAAATAGGGTATGGTAATCAAATTCTACTGCCCTCCGGACAGGCGGAATTACATGCGGGTTCCGCGAAGAACATACCTACATATATACTGTGTACTGTCTGTACTAAGTTGTTGGGTTTTGTAGAACCTCAGTTCCTTCTCTCTCTTCTTATCCAAAACGTTGTTTTATTTAAATGAACTATTTAGAGATCAGTTCAAAAACTTTTAGGAAGAGCTTGTTACCAGTTATTACCGGTACCAAATTCTCATATAAATACCGGGCCGCGCGCGGAAGTCCTTGATGCTCGAAGAAATACCGGGATATATGGATAACTTGGTACCGGCAACAAGCCCTCTTTTTAAATTAAACCCATTATTCAGTCTACGCAGACGAGGTCGCGGATCGGGCACCAGCTAGCAATTTATATCGATCGTGTGGCAACTGAAACTTTCGGGAAAATCCTCCTCATCCATCAATCACCCGCAGGCCCTGCAGTAACGGACAGACCGACATGACGATACAATATATTTTTCACTTCTCATGCTCTGAAAGTGCTTATTTGTGCAGGATATAGGCTGCACAAAATCGAATTTTGTGCACAAGGGCATTAACGTATCTACTCATAAATGTATCTATATTAAGGCACAGATAATGAACCATACAGCCAAACACGATAAAAAGTTCATAGATAGAATTTGTCATTTTATAATATTTACTTTTAATTTATTTGCCTTATGTGTTTTTAAGACATAAAAAATATTAAAATTTAAATTCAAGTACGGTACATATGTTATTTAATTAATTTAAGAAAAATATTATTACAAAATTAATTTTATAGTAGGCTGTATGGTGTGCAGCCCAAGCCTATCAATGTCGTAAGATTAAAAAAATAAAGCGGCGGGAAACAGCTCTTGAATTTTAGTGCGTTTATTAATTTCTTTAATTTGATTTATTTCCTCGCAATCGAAGTGAAAAGCAGAGTTTATAACTCGTCCACAAAACGATTTTTATCCTCGACATTACTATCAGCCCTCGCCTTCGGCTCGGGCTGCTAAAAGTCTCGGATAAAAATGATTCGTTTTGTGCACTTGTTGTAAAATCTACTATTTCACTTCTCATGCTCTGAAAGTGCTTATTTGTGCAGGATATAGGCTGCACAAAATCGAATTTTGTGCACAAGGGCATTAACGTATCTACTCATAAATGTATCTATATTAAGGCACAGATAATGAACCATACAGCCAAACACGATAAAAAGTTCATAGATAGAATTTGTCATTTTATAATATTTACTTTTAATTTATTTGCCTTATGTGTTTTTAAGACATAAAAAATATTAAAATTTAAATTCAAGTACGGTACATATGTTATTTAATTAATTTAAGAAAAATATTATTACAAAATTAATTTTATAGTAGGCTGTATGGTGTGCAGCCCAAGCCTATCAATGTCGTAAGATTAAAAAAATAAAGCGGCGGGAAACAGCTCTTGAATTTTAGTGCGTTTATTAATTTCTTTAATTTGATTTATTTCCTCGCAATCGAAGTGAAAAGCAGAGTTTATAACTCGTCCACAAAACGATTTTTATCCTCGACATTACTATCAGCCCTCGCCTTCGGCTCGGGCTGCTAAAAGTCTCGGATAAAAATGATTCGTTTTGTGCACTTGTTGTAAAATCTACTATTGTTCGGGTTACATCGATTTTGATGTATGGCGTGTCAATCGATTTTGATTCTATATTTGTAACTAGCCGCGCCCTGGGGCTTCGCGCCCGTGGTAATTCGAGATAAAAAGTACCCTATGTGCTATTCCCGGTATTTTTCCGTAAATTTTATCGAAATCCATCCAGTAGATTTTGCGTGATTGAGTAACAAACATCCTCACAAACTCACAGATTCACAAACTCACAAACCCACATCCAAACTTTCGCATTATAGTATGTATTAGTAGGATTGCGTGTAATAAATTGTATGTTTGATTTATGTAATATTGATTTTAGTCTTTTTACATAATATCTTTTTTTTACCGTATTATAGAAAAATGGATGGATTGTGTCAGGGAAAGCATAGGTAGGAAGGGAGTATCAAATGAGATAGCAAACGACAGATCGAACTGGAGGTAATTAACATACTGTGCCGACCCCACATAAAAATAGGAAAATGTCTAGGAAAAATTAAGACATATCTTTTTTTACTATAATCTTAGTTAAGTAGGTTCGGCACAGTATATTATGTATTTCTACTACCTTCTGTTTATTTGCTATTTCATTCAATAGTCCATATTTAACCAGGTATCATCCCCTTACCAAGTACACTTAAAGTGACAGAAAAAGGAAACCATTGAGGTTTTCATTGTCCGCCGCAGACCCCTAATGCACTGAGTGTGGGGCCGAAAGATAATTCTCACATAAAACTGAAACGCTGGGATAACACGACGCCATCTTAGAAGCTATTTCATAAGATGGCGGTTGGCTACTGTTGGGGTGAGATTTAAGAGCTCGCCAGAAAAGGAAGTAGATATTGTGCAAAGAACGCTGGGAAGTTTATTCCCATAAAAAGCAGCAAATCTAAATTTTTGTTCTTTCAAATGCTCAAAAAAACCTTTTCTATTTAAAAGCCTGGACCCAAATATATAATTTTTTATTCAAGGAGAGTTCAGAACTAGGTGTTAAGACTCTGTTGCTAGCATTTTAGTGCCACCACCGCGCACCGCCACCGATGCATGATTTGAAAAAGCTTTTTTTAATTAGTTCGCTTGCCTGCCACGTGCCAGATTATGCTTGCTTGAGCTTGATGCGCTATAACTTACTTATACTTGTAGATTTGTCACCGCCATGTTTGCATTGTATACAGGGTGGTGCACTCGGGCTGCCACTCTCGCCGAGTGCCATTGTCAACGTGAACTATTGTTACTACGTCTCCCATACGCTTTTCTTTCGTTTTCCCGCGGATTTTTATGATTTTACTACTGGAGGATGAATGTTTGCTACACAATAACGCAAAATCTACTTGACGGATTTCGATGATATTTGGTACACGGGTAGTAAAATACCAGGAAACTTTTTATCCGGAATTCCCATGGAAACGAAGCCTCGGGGCGCAGCTAATAGCTATATACGTTTTCTTACAAAACCTTACACTTTATCCCACAATAAACACCAAATAAAAGTGGAAGTTTACGAGAAAATATACGATTTTTGTAAATCTAAGTGTATTGTGGTTCGGAAAGCTATAAATCCAGGGATGGGAGAGGGATTCACCTGGATAGACCTGAGGGTTGTGATGGAGGTTGTGACAAATGGGATGAATCAGCAATTGATTCTTTCTGGCAAGTGTTATCACCATTTCGAGACGTTGATATTTGACACACAATTTCAAAATAATAATATGTAATACATTTTAGGGACACAATCCATACTTCCATACTAATATTATAAATGCGAAAGTTTGGATGTGAGTTTGTGAGTTTGTGAATTTGTGAGTTTGTGAGGATGTTTGTTACTCAATCACGCAAAATCTACTGGACGGATTTCGATGAAATTTGGTACAGAGGTAGATAATGACCTGGAATAGCACATAGGCTACTTTTTATCCCGGGAAAAAGCACTGTTCCCGTGGGAAATTCACGCGGGCGAAGCCGCGGGCAAAAGCTAGTTTTAAATAAAAATATCAATGCAAATTCATAACCGCTGAATGCAGAAACTTGAAAGAGAGGTTCTTTACTATAGCGTACTAGCTTTTGCCCGCGGCTTCGCCCGCGTGAATTTCCCGAGATTAAAGTTATTCTATGTCCTTCTCAGTACTTCTAACTATGTGTATGCGAAATTTCAGGAAGATTGGTTTAGTAGATAAAGCGTGAAGAGGTAACAAACAAACTTACTTTCACATTTATAATATTAGGATGGAATTTCCAAAATTTCTTCCTTATCCTAAGATAATTATTATTTATCTTAGGATAAGGTAGGAATTTTGGAAATTCCATCCTTAAAAGGGGTGAAAACAACTATAACGGTCAAAGCCACTGGCAAAAGCTAGTTATACTAAAAAAATCCAGTCCACGTCCTCACGGCCCCTAAACTGAATAAAGAAAACATATTTTTCCACACAATTACGACCCAAAGTAATAAAGATAAGTGGCTCAGGTGCGGGGAGTGAAATGTAAAGCAGATGTCCTGCCCGGCGAACACCGAGTGAGGGGAGGACTCTTGTACCTTATAGGACAGGTGAAATTCGAGCTATTTATGGCAAATATTAATAAAGATACTACTCTGATTAAACGTAGTATAACATACTTCCCACCGAAAATATTGTAATGTAAAATGTTGCTAAAATGAGATTAAAAAGTTATCAGATCTCTTGTAGAGCCAAGCTTCAAAACTCAACTCGCCGTAACTTCAGAAACTTTAGGTACACATTATATAGTGTCTTAGGTATATGTGGCTTGGCAATTTAGTTACTATTCTGAAAACAAAGTTATGTATTGTTTTTAGACTTTTTCTTCATTGTAAAGTCAACTAATTAATTTATTTAAGTAACTATTAAGATAAAGACGAATTTTCATAACTACTTAAATATTTGTAGGTACAACAATTTCCACTCCATTTTTAAGTCCAGACAATTTATCAACACAAAGGGCATTCAGCAATTCAGTATGTAATTCATTCAGAACCCTTCAGCGAGCGCAATGGCCGCCACAAAGAGACCTGAATAAAGGGTCAGCCATGGAAGTCTCTACAAATATACACTTGATTTTACTGAGATTTCGTTGGTGAAACGCCAATGACCTTACTTTAGCGCAAAATGCAAGTCGGGATCTTATTTTAACCGATATACAATAGCTCTAGCGATAAACGATAGCAATATTATTTAGAGTGACAAGAAGTGTCATTTGTCCTAATGTTGCCAGTAATTGAAAATTATTTTACTAAACTATGTTCTGAAATCGACGTAACGAAAAATAGAATTTTTGCGTCTTAATTTATATAGCAAAATGTAGTAAGTACCTACTGTCAAATATAATAGTAAAAAGAAAATACGAGAACTTAATGCTCATTCACCTCAGACGAAAGAAAAAGAAAAGATATGCATGATGACATACCTACAAAACATCGTGCACATATAAAGCCGGCGCTAGCAAAGAATTTGGCACAAAGATGGCCGCCTGCGCGTACTAATAATAGTGACAAAACATGGCGACCGACCGCATAACTACTGTTTGTATATAGATTGTTATGCCGGGTCTTTTCTTTTTACACGACTGACCAAAACAGGAGTGTTATGTTTTCAGGGTTCACGTATGTAAGTATGTATGTATGTAAGTTTCTTTATTCCACCATAAGTCCTGAACAGCTAAACATAATTATTTCCTCGCATTTCTCCGAGTGACATAGGCTATGTATGTGAGTTATGTATATATGTGAGTTGTCGATCGTGTTTTTATTTTTTAATAATAATTAGCTTGTTTACTTAGTCTATGTCACTCACTCAGATTTAAGACGTTGATATATTAGAATAGAAGTCGTTCTTTTATATCAATGCACCGATTTGTTCGATTTGATTTTAATATCAAACGATGCATTGAAATAATATTTGTTTTTTTATTGATTCTTCATCTCTATGATTTAGGTACATTTAAATCGGACAAAGTACATGCATGCACTTTTGCAGTAAGCATGGTTTCATTGCACAGCGTTCATAAAGAGTCATCAGAGAACACCATTTGCCTACCCTAAGAAAAACTTAAGTTGTTGTAACATAAAACTTTTTTCGCAGGTAATTTGCAAATTCCATTACTACCTATGTAAAATTTTATTGTACGGACGGAATAATATAAAGCCTATGTCCATAATAAAATACCATCAGTATTTGTGATTTTTTTTAAACTTCTAGTATTCACCGTATTATTACCAAGAAAAAGAAACTAAAACTAATACGGCCGTTTTTTTTAATAAATGAGCATAAAAATTAAACCAACACTTTTTAAAACTTTTACTATTCACCGTAAGTATTACCAAGAAAAAGAAACTAAAACTAATACGCCCGTTTTTTTTTTTTTAATAAATCAGCATTAAAATTAAACCAACACTCATTATTAGGCCAGTCGACAGGTAGTTTCAGATAGAAAAAGGTCGGAATTTAATGAAACTTGGAGATGTTGTTCAGGGATGGTTAATTAACATTTTGTCAAGTTTTGGACCTCGAGGACCCTGTGCAAAAAGAGGAGGGGGGGAAAAACTGAAAAAAATTCGACCTTTTGTCAGTTTTTCGTCAATATTTTTTTTTCCTTACATCCAACTGCAAAAGCATCCCAGTACTTTTTTATAGAGCGTTAAATTTCCCACAATTTTCACTAAACAAACTTATTTGTAAATCAATTCGTTACTGAGATATGGCGCTACAAAAGAAAAGTCAATTTTCAAAAATCGCTAAAAAATGGCGAAAATGCAGAATTCCACCTTTTTTCTTTATATATACCTATATCAGAATAATGATGAAGTGTTGTTTCTGTTATGGTCCCTTGTTACAATAACCAATATTTGAACCCCCCCCTCCTTCCCTACCCAACCCCAATTCTCAAAAGCTTATTAATTTTCTTCTGTAATTTCATTCCTCTTCCCCCCGGACCGCCGTAAGGTGTACTCGTGTTGTAAACCTTTATTGTTCTTTAAATAAAAGTATAATTAAAATTACTAACAAATTAAATCAGTGTAAAAAAATAGGAGAGCATAAACTACAAGAACATTGGACGTCTCTGCTGCTCTGCACGCACACACGGAAGTATCATACTTTGCTTCGACCTTCGCTTCGCCTACTGGTACGTGCGCTATTTATCATCTCTGTTGCACAACAGTAAATACAGTGCAAATCTACGCATCTGTCACCTTCCTTGCACACGCATCGACGAAGTTATAGCACCGCCCACCTGATCAGCGCAGAGTTGCGCGCCGGTGCTGGTATCTCCATCTCACCTGCTGCTTAGCGAAGTACCTGCGCTTGCGCATCTGCCGTCTTGCTCGCACTGTTGGGCGTCCCCGTATACTTACTTGACTAAACAAATCACGCTAGCTCTGGTGCAGTGTGTGTGCAGTTTACTCTGTGACGTTACCTAATAGCCCGGCCTACTAATATATAGTTCTCGCTCATCGGATATTTCCGTCTCGCATAATAGCGCATTTTGTACGCCGTGCGATTTCTGCTATCCTGGTACTTACCTCGGACTCGGATCGCGCTGAACTAAGATCAAAGAAATATGGATGGTTCACTTGATAATATTTCCGACAATGCAAATATAAACTTGGACAAATCCCCCTCGGATTCAGAAATAAACCTTAGGCATACACCTACGAATTTTGTATCGCTCAGGCAAAAAAGACCGAGGGAAGATGATTTTAGTAGCGAATTTTCCCGACTACGAGAAGAAATGCAAAATATGTTTTCAGACATGATGGAGGCACAGTCGCGAGAGTTCTCAAAAAATGCTGCAGCATTGCAGGTTATCCAAAACTCAAATAATAATATAGAAAGTTCTATCGCGTTTCTTATGGCTCAAAATGAAGAATATCAAAATAGAATTAAAATATTAGAAGAAAAAGCTAAGGAGGATAAAAAACATATTGCGATCTTAGAGGAAAAATTAGAAATAACTCAGCAGGACAGCAGGAAAACAAATATTGAGATAAAGAATGTACCAAAGAAACCTAGCGAAACTAAAGAAGATTTGGTGGAAATGGTAGTAAGCCTCTCAGACTCTGTAGGCTGCAAGACAGAAAGATCAGTTATTCGTGACATATACAGAATAAAAGCAAAGAAAAACTCGACTGAAAATACTCCAATTATAGTGGAGTTGAACTCTACTCTGGTCAAGAATGATATACTTAGGTCTTGTAAATCGTATAATATAAAACAGAAGACAAAGCTATGTGCCAAACACCTGGGCATGCGTTCCCAGGAAGACACCCCTATATTTGTGTCCGAACAGCTCACACCCAAGGCAGCTCGACTTCATTTTTTGGCCCGCGACCTAGTAAAATCCAAAGCATACAAGTACTGCTGGACCGCGTACGGAAGAGTATACTTAAGGAAAGAAGATAACTCCCCTGTTATTCTATTAAAAAGTGAGGCGCAAATACAACAACTCATTATAGATAAATGACTACTATTAATATTCTGCTTGTACTATGGTCGTTCACTATTCCTATTATACTTAATAGCTAAAACAGTAAACAAATATGTAAACTGGCATTTTTGGCTTATATTAGATATGTCTATGAGTAGATATATATATTACTTACATAACACATTAACAAACTTACACTTTATTATGACAAATATCATCCAAGTTTCTATATACTTATTCCTATCTCGCTTTGAATATACATATAAAATAATTAATACAAACCGAAGAAATATATTATTAAAATGCACGTATATAATAAGGCAAACGTACGTATACAATTGTTATTATTCACTCTTGACTTCTGCTTACAAATATACTAGAGTACTTATAAAACTACCTACTAAACATATAACAGTACCTACTAGAGAATATTATGAATTCACTTTCTTTAATTTTTTAAATACCCTAATAAAATATACAATGTTTATTTCTTGCAGTATCATACTAGAAACCGAGATTAACAACTTAATGAGTCACTATTGTTTTCTGTACACATATATAACACTCCAGTTTGATTACTATTTTCATTTAATACTTCAAAATGTGTGACACGATAAAAAATATAACCGAAATGGACAACTTTAATATTGCAAGCTCAGTTTCATGTGAAACTTCGGATCTTACTAAACACTATCAAGTACATAAAAGTGACCTGACTGTGATTTCTCAGAATATCCAGAGCATCTACAGCAATTTCGATGATTTTATGGTTAATATGTCATCCTTGAATTTTGAAACTGATGTTATTGTTCTAACAGAATGTCATATAAATGCAAATAAACCTATACCTACATTAAATAACTACACATCTTGTGCAACTACATTACATTTAAACAAAAATGACGGCGTCGTCATATTTGCAAAAGAAAAACTTAAACCTAAAATCAAAGAAGTGAAATTAACGCAAGCGTCTTGTCTGCAAGTCGATATTCTCAACCACACTATACTCGGTATCTACCGTTCCCCTTCTAACATAAATGTTGACGGTTTTATAAATTCATTATCTGAATACATAACTAGTCTCAATTCTAATTCTAACATAATTATTACCGGTGACATAAATATTAATATTTTACCTAAAAATAATGAAAAATTACATAAAATACAAAATAGAACATCTTATTTAAATATGCTTGCAGCTCATGGTATACTACCTGGACACACCTTGCCTACTAGGGAATCGAGCTGTCTCGATCATTTTATGCTGAGAATAAGTAAGAAGAAACACTCTGCATTTGTTGCTATTTTGAATACCACAATAACAGCCCATGCCACTACTGTTTTATTGATTAACAAAGTAAAAATAAATAAACAAATACATAAAACTACTACTAAAATTGATTTTGATAGCGCTCTAAGTTACTTAAAACAGAAAAATATATCAAATTTACTGTTTTGTGAAGACCCAAATCAAATAACAAAAATCCTTATAGATACACTTATGATTTCACTTAAGCAAAATACTACCACAATTAAAATTCCCAAGAACCAACGCACGGTTAAACCATGGATGACCAAGGGTATCCTGAAATGTATTCAAAATCGCAATAATCTTCAAAAACAGTCGCGTAACGACCCCGACAATATTATTAAGAAAACTACTTATACTAGATATAGAAATTTCTGCAATAAACTAATAAAGAAAATCAAAAGAAATTATGAGAGGAATTTAATTAACAGCACAATTAAAAACAATAAACTTCTATGGAAAAATATTAAATCGATAACTTATACTAATAAAAATAAAAAACTTAAATCAGAACTTATTGAAATAAAACCCACTCCGCTTGAATCGGCAAATTATATAAATAATTACTTTACAAACATTGGGAATCAACTTGCAAACCAAATCCAATCAACTATAGCCACAGATGATATAAATAAGTACCTAAATGAGCTACCTAGTCAGCCCCAATCCTTCGTTTTGTTAAAAACCGACTGTGAGGAAGTTGATAATATCATAAAAAATCTAAAACCAGATTGTGCTCCGGGATGGGATGGCATTCCCACTCGCTACATACAATACGTAAAGGATGAAATTACGCCTATTATAACTCATTTAGTAAATATATGTTTCGAGAAGGGTGTTTTTCCTACTATACTTAAACAGTCTATCATTACTCCAATACATAAGGGTGGGAAGGGAGATGATATTAATAACTACAGGCCTATATCAGTAATTACAGTTTTGGCAAAAATAATAGAAAAACTACTAAATATTAGACTTTTAAATTACCTTGACGCTCATAACATACTTTCAAACACTCAATTTGGTTTCAGAAAGGGAATCTCCACTGAAGATGCAGTGACTTCTCTGACTGCAACCATAACTGATAACTTAGACAAAGGTGTTAAATGTCTGTCGTGTTTCATTGACCTTAAAAAGGCGTTTGACACAGTCTCCATTCCCATCTTACTGGCCAAATTAGAAAAAATTGGAATTAGAGATAAACAATTAGATATTTTTAAAGATTATCTTTCGGATCGGATTCAAAAAGTAAAGCTTCATGACTGTATTAGCGAAGGATGTGGCGTAATCTATGGAGTTCCTCAAGGCAGTGTGCTAGGCCCAACCTTGTTTCTTATATATATTAATGATTTATGCGGCATGAAACTAAAGAATGCAAAAATAGTTTCATACGCGGACGATACCGCTATAATCTTCACTGGCCAAAACTGGGAGCACACTCGTATTAACGCTGAAAAGGGTATGGCCGAGGTAAACACATGGCTCAAACACAATCTCCTCAATTTGAATACATCCAAAACTAACTTCATATGTTTTAGTATCTATAACAGAACTCAACCTATCAATAATTTCGACATAAAAATACACTCATGTAAGAACATTCCAAACAATAATTGTACCTGTCCCTCAATTGCCAAGGTGAACCATACTAAATACTTGGGTATAGTTATAGATCAGAACTTATCTTGGTATCCTCAAATTGAGCAGCTCTCGGGAAGAATACGCAAATTCATCTGGTTGTTCAAGACTCTCAGACATATAGTTACATCAACCCTCCTAAACAATATATATATCTCTCTGGTGCAATCTGTAATTGCATATTGTATCCCGATCTGGGGTGGAGCTCTTAAAACTAGATTTCTGGAGCTTGAGAGATCACAACGCTCACTCCTGAAAGTTATGTATTTTAAAAAAAAGGACTTTCCCAACAGACACTCTCTATCAAACCTGTAATTTGTTATCTATTAGGAAGTTATACATACTACACCTTATATTAAAAAAACATAAAACCATACCTTTAAATGCTCAAACTACTACTAGAAGAAGAAGACAGGCTGTTGCACACGCTCCCCTAGTCAGAACTGAATTTGCAAGTGTCCAATACAGTACACGTTCTGCCTACTTGTATAATAAAATAGATAAAAAAATTGAAATTTACCATACAACATCTTATAAATGTAAATCAATGTTAACGTCTTGGCTTAAACAATTAAGCTATGACGAATTAGAGACGTTCATAAATAACACCTTAATATAGATACTTGGAAACTATCTGCCATACACTGATACATACAACTTCTCTTATAAAACACATAAATATACTAATATATATATATACATGTATATATATATATATATATATATACATATAATACGATACTTATATAATAAAATAATACATACATAAATATAATACCTATTAAAAATGACTAACTATAAAAAACAAAACAAAACAAAAAAAAAAAAAAAAAAACAATTAACAATTTTCTTTGTAATTAATTATTTTTATTATTTTATTTTTATTTTATTTTTTTCTCTTGATAATCCTTAGACTAGATACTAAGAATTATACTATTGTAATAACAATTTGCTTACGATTCTACTTGTCTTTATAGCGATATGGAAGAGCGGGGTCTACTGGCACAAGCATTCCTATGCTTAAAAGTAGACCCCAACAATGTGTTTATCTAAAGAATTGTAATTAATGAATAAATAATTTTGAATTTTTGAATTTTGAATTTTTGAATTCCAACCATATTATCATGTCGGTGATGTTGGTATTGATATTAGTTACATTTTAGACCCCTCCCCCTCCGTCCACTACATTATTATTCCAGAGCAGGTAAAAAAAGACAAAGTCCTTTCGTGAACAGAATAAATGTAATTAACAAAATTAAGGTATTCACAAAGCATATATTATAAGCAACAGAGATATTATTGTTGAAAGGTGCTCATACATAGGTACTAATTTGTATTTCGTTCAAATCAGTTGTGGGGGCGTTTTCACAGGAGTGGCCTGTGCAGTACTTGCAAATTGCTGAGCATCTAAGACCTGCTTTCTTGCAGCCACCAGCTCCAGTGCTACAGCCTTTGCTGCACTTGCAGGAAACAATTTGGAGGATGTTATCTGGCCCAGCATTTTTGGTTGTGGGGTTTGATAGTCATGTCCTCCCTGACGTGTCCGTCAACGGCGAATCTTGTAATCTCCGTAGATGGGAACGGATATGGCTAGCAAAACCAAACTTGGTTTTGAAGTTCCGGTTGCATGGCACACAGTGCAACTGACCTAAGTTGTTGTATGTGTACGTGTAGGAAAGCTTGGGACGGGTTTTTCGTAGGAGGCGTTTAGAGTCGAGATCTGATAGCCGATTCTATTCAAATTTATTAACTTCCTCTTTGACAGAGCTGGGCCGTGCTTGCCTCTGCCTCGCAAGCTCTTCCCAACGTTCTTTTGGAATCTCACATGCAGCTAGGTGACGTTTTAGGACATCTTTGTAACGCAGGTATTGTCCTCCAGCTTTGCGTTTGTCTTTATGCAGCTGTGAATAGAAAACAGACTTAGGCAGCCTAGCATCGTCCATGCATACTAGATGTCCACACCATCTTAATTGTCCCTGAATGAGGAGAGATTCTATGCCCATCATTTGAGTCTTCTGTAGGATAGTGGTGTTTGGAATTCGATCCTGCCACTTAACTCGAACTTGTACTTGCTGGTAAATGCGGAGGGAGTGGTAATTGGCAGCGTCCCTTGTTGGTGGTAGTGGTAGGCGGGCTAGTTGCAATTTAGCTTTCGTAACTAATCGTGTGAATAATCGGTACAGCAGGTCGTCTAGCCCGCCTACCACCGACAAGGGACGCTGCCAATTACCACTCCCTCCGCATTTTTCAACAAGTACAAGCGGGGTAAGGTAATTAACTTCTCCCATCAGTGTGGGGCTGGAGGCTAACCACTCGAGGGGTACTACCAAAAATGCTAGGCCAGATAACATCCTCCAAATTGTTTCCTGCAAGTGCAGCAAAGTCTGTAGCACCGGAGCTGGTAGCTGCAAGAAAGCAGGTCTTAGATGCTCAGCAATTTGCAAGTTACTGCACAGGCCACTCCTGTGAAAACGCCCCCACAACTGATTTGAACGAGGAGGACTCATCAGACATAATCGACGAATACGACAACGGCGAGGATGTCCTTAACAGCCTGATCGCTCAGGAGGACGACGAGCTGTTAAAAGCAGAACCAATGGCTAAGAAATTTCGACAGTAGCTGAAATGAGTACATATGTATGAGCACCTTTCAATAATAATATCTCTGTTGCTTATAATTTATGCTTTGTGAATACCTTAATTTTGTTAATTACATTAATTTTGTTCACGAAAGGAATTTGTCTTTTTTTACCTGCTCTGGAATAATTATGTAGTAGGGGAGGAGGAGGGGTCTAAAAAGTAACTAATATCAATACCAACATTACCGACATGATAATATGGTTGGAAATTCCAACTTGGAATGAAATTACAGAAGAAAATAAGCTTTTGAGAATTGGGTTTGGGTAGGGAAGGAGGGGGGGGGGGGGGTTCAAATATTGGTTATTGTAACAAGGGACCATAATAGAAACAACACTTCATCATTATTCTGATATAGGTATATGAAGAAAAAAGGTGAATTCTGCATTTTCGCCATTTTTTAGCGATTTTTGAAAATTGACTTTTCATTCGTAGCGCCATATCTCGGTAACGAATTGACTTACAAAAAAGTTTGTTTTGTAAAAATTGTGGGAAATTTAACGCTCTACAAAAAAGTACTGAGATGCTTTTGCAGTAGGATGTAAGGAAAAAAAAATATTGACAAAAAACTGGTGAAAGTTCGAATTTTTTTCAGTTTTTCCCCCCCTCCTCTTTTTGCACTGGGTCCTCGAGGTCCAAAACTTGACAAAATGTTAATTAACCATCCCTGAACAACATCTCCAAGTTTCATTAAATTCCGACCTTTTTCTACGAAAGTCCACTTTTTGCGACTTGTCGACCGGCCTATATAGCAAAGTTAAATAATATTGTTAGGTAATAATAAAAACAGAGGTACAATATTGCACTCATAAAATCGCTTAGGGTAATTTCCCCATTTCCGTATAATTGGTAAACATTTTTAGAATGGTAACTTTTCTCGTCCCAAACGTGGTTAGAGCTATCTTTAACTAGAATCCAATGTTTACCATAACGAAAACAGTATAACTTGCTAGTCCGGTAAAGTTAAGTTAGCGAAAAATATTATTCGGTATGGTTAACTGTGCAACGGCGCGAGCGAACAGATTCTCTCTTGTAATTGGCTGGTCGCAACCCAAACCGCCAGTTGGAAGGAGATAATCGAATGCCGCGCGGGGCGATTTAAGGAAATACTTACAGTGCTCATCAGTGCTGTCATCTAGTACTAACATCATAATTTAAAAATTTGTTAAAATTTCATGGAAATGTGCATTAAGATAATGTTATAAGTGTCAAATAATCAAGAAAACAATAAAATGAAATAAAAACTAATCCAAAACACGTGAAAGTATCAAAATACTATGAATTTACTTGTATCGCAATTGTGGTTACAGTTATCGGCGGCTCATATGAGGCCGATAGAATTCGTCGATTGTATTGTTAGCTATAACCGTAGATGCCTAAATTGACATTGGACAGACTTACAAATATGGTTATGAATGCTCGATAAAATCTTTGCGGCCTCTATTTTTTATTAAAAACGGTGAAATTGGTGTTTATAGTTTGTTAATATGATATTTTGGTTCATTATTGATGTGATAGTTAAGGATTTTGCATATTATATCGCCTCAAGAAAATTGCCACGAAAAGAAAGTAAGTTATTGCAAGCGATTATCTCAATTTCAAGCGATTATATGATTGATCAGACGTAAAGTTTGAGACTTGCGGTACAGGACGGGTAATCAAATTAAGGGTAGAATTTAGTTAGTCCGGGTGGAAAAAGCTGATGTGGAAATACAGATTAGATAGCCTTAACTTTACCACAAAGACTGTACTTAGCACAACAGCCTTTTTGCACCAAGTTTAGTTCATTTTTAGCACATACACACATACTTAGGTGGGAGACAATATATTTCTTAAATTTCATCTACGTATTTTGTATCTGGCTAAAACATATGATTTTAGTTTGTTTTTGAAATCCATAGATTTTGCACCCAACACATTAGTGGAAAGTATCTAGTTAATTCTATGATGTGCAGTACCGTACCTTATACAACGATGGATTCGTCTCCGATTTGTGGAGACAGCTAAAAATATTACAAATCGATATTGAAATCAGCATACAATTTATTCCGTCCAGAGAATCGAATAAGAACAATACGTTTGTATCGATCCTCCGATTTCTTCCATTGTTTGTATTTCGAACGTCGGCCATCTTAAAAAAAGATGGCGATCGGCGACGCCAGCTGAATGCAGGATATCAATTTGCGTAACGGTCCTTGATTGCGTCTTCAATATGGATTTTTATGTAAAGGATCTCTTGATACGATTTTTATAGAGAGAACGTATTTTTTTCTGTCTTATTAAATTCGCTTGATGGTATTTGTTTTATGGACGAAATCATTCGGTATTTCTTATTCGTCTAAATAGCACGCCAGTTTTTCTAAACAGAGAATGGTTTTCTAGAACGTATTGCGGCTGACGTTTCGGAGAAGTTGCAATAATTGTAACTATATGAAGTGTAGCCAATAAAGAGAGCAGCATAACAAAAGAAAATGACAAGTAGCAATTTTATACTGAATTATTACTTCGGATTATCTACATGTTTTCAGACATAGATCCTATAATAACAAAAAGAAACCGCAAAAGCTAAATGTACTCTTTAATCTTGACGAGATCTTCAACCAAGTTAACCCTACTAAGTTTAGTTGTTAAGCTGAACTACACCAAGTCCCAAAAAGCCAATTCAACTTGGTAAGTTTATTTACACGAGCAGTCAGTCTTGGTTTTATTTACTTGTGGATCTTGTAACTTGGGGTTTGCTTTGAGATAACAAGTAAAGCGTAGCCTACAACAACTAGTAGACGTAGGTAATAAAATTTTTACTAACGCAATAAAGCTGAAGAGTTTTTATGTATGTTTGTTTTTTGAATCTTTAGAACAACCAGAAAAATATAGCTTGCTTTAAATGACAGATTAAGTTATGAAGTATACCTATATTAGCTTGTCCGAAATTACAATTGGTAAGGAACAAGAAGGCCTCTTCGCGTTGGATTTGACGGGCTCAAAGAACCAAGTCTAATATACGTACAGTATATAGCATGCGGAATTGATTGGTAATTTTAATAAAGCATACCTGTCGCTGGAGACCAGTATGAGCTGCGTGTTGCTGTACTTGGCCCGTCGCTTGCGCACCGAAGCCAGCGCTGCGCAGAGGCTGGGCGAGAACGCTCGACACGGCGGACACTGCGATCAAAGATGCTAATTCAGAAAAGGTCAATAATAGAAATGAAGGCCTTTAGTAGGAATAAACAGAGATTATTCTTTCATAGTCTAGTGGAAGTAACAGATAGACGTGGAGAGCCTTTGCAAAGCAGCAATGTTCGCCCAAGGGACAGGCAGAATAAGAGATCCCATACAATACCATCGGCATAACCACGTCCACTCTGTCAAGAGTGACCGACCAAGAAGGAGTAGTCGGAAGAGGCCTCAGAGAGGTCGGTCCTGTGCATGATTTCGGATGAAAGGTGTGTTTATAATGGTGACATCAAACTGGAGATTAAATTTTTTTGCCAATAATTTGCTGTATATAAAAATACAGTCACTACAGCTACAGAGTAAAGAAAAGGTTGTAAAAGATGTTGCATTTTTTTGATCCACTTACCCAATGAGCAGCGAAGTAGAAAACCCTCACGCTATCATTCGGCAGTTCGTCATACAGCTTCGTCTTCTCCCCTTCCAGCTGGACTCCTCTCAGCAGCTCGTGTATTGGAGGGGCAGGCCACGGGAACCTCT
Organism: Ephestia elutella; assembly: GCA_018467065.1. Lineage (NCBI taxonomy): Eukaryota > Metazoa > Arthropoda > Insecta > Lepidoptera > Pyralidae > Ephestia > Ephestia elutella. The sequence goes on from CM031579.1 coordinate 439,185, forward strand.
CTCCAAGAGGGTCTGAGAGGAGGGCGTCGCGCACTGGTCGGCCGCCGATCACCAGCGTTGGGACTCCGACAGCGATGCTGTATTTTTGGGTCAGACGACGCTGAAAAAAGGATAAAAAGTTAGTTAAATAGATAATACGTTTATTTGCATCAGCTGAAACAACAAACATAACATAAATTAAAGTGCCTAAATATAGTAAAAAACCACTTGACGCTACTAAGTTCTATATATGCCATTCATTCCATATGATAGAGTATACTTGGACTTTTTGGGTCAGTCAACGCTGGAAAAATGATGGAAAGTTCAATATATGCCATAGGATAGAGTATAAAATCTTAAGCATGTGAAGCTGCAATACAAACAAAATTATGTATGTTCGTCGAGCTACGCTAAGTTGCTAAGTGCGTTGCTAAGTCGCGTAACGCTACGAGCACACGTATGCTCTTCTTTCCTTATAAATCATTATCAACAGATTATTGCGATTTCTGTGATTCAAATAGGCACTTACTTATTCATCCCTGCTATTTTCACTTTAATATTTAGTAAAGAAACTAAAATCTCAAGTTGAAAAGGGTCTCTAATCGAAAACTAAACTATTCAAAAGTCCCTGGCTCCAGGATATTACAAGTTTTCTCCACAGGGCGGCGGATCATTTTAATCTCAAATTCTTGGAAAATTCTTAGAGTTTGGTTTCATAAGATACCTGAGAAGTTTTGTATAATCTAAAAGTCTGACATGATGCAACTTACTATAAGGTTTTTTTTGTTCGGTAATTGAAGAGTCTCCATTATAGAAATAAAATATATAAAATTATACTTTATAATCATAAGTTTACTAATCTAACTGATCTTCAGCGATATTATTCTAAGTATAAGTAGTACTCTAGTAATATGTAAATATTTTTACAAAAAGTGCACAACGTCTACGGAACTCTACGCATGAGAACCTCATACAAGAACATGTGAACGTGACGTCATTTTCCATGAGGATGATTTGCAAAAGAAAACCTCATTTTGTCAACGCGCGAGTTTGCTCAGGGTGCGACGAGGAAAGCAATCAGGGTTCAAAAGGAACCATCAATGTGTAAGTAGGTATAGTGTGGTCGGAATAAAGATGTTTCAAGTTGCACTGCAAAATATTTAGGGTACAGAAGTGTAATGCTTGCAAAGTCTGCAAATGTGTCTTGCTTGCACGCGAATTGTAACATCGAATGAATCTTTCTGTGTTGCTCTATATCCTAAATCAAAGCCCAACCTAACTAACCTAGCTAAGTGAATGCAATAAGGTAATAGCAACGATTATATCAGATAACATTGGTGTCAGATTTTTCTCTAATCGCCCAAAGGCATCTGACATGCATGACCTGACAATACTCACTAGCACTAGTAAACTGATCAGTCTGCTGGTGTGCACGTTTCCTCGCGATATTTGCCTTCACCGGAAGCAGGTAGTGGTCAGTAAAAATAATTGTACATGACATAAGTCAGATGATCTATAAACTTAGAGGCTTATAGGTCGTTATGTGATGTCAGCACGAGACGTCACAACGTCACAAAAACCACCAATGCCTCAACAACCGGGGGCCATCCCCGTTCCGGTTCATGCAGAGCATCACGTGGTGCAGCCCACGGCATGCACTGCATGGTATGGCTCTGGGACAGTCACGTGCATAGTGACTGCCCAAACAGTAAAAGCAAAGTTCATGCCGCCTTGCCATGCGGCGCCGATCTTGTACTGGCAGTCTCTGCCAGTCCCTGCATTGCAGCAGGCTGTGGCCCATCCGGCCACATTGCAGGCAGTCCGCGTCCCCCGCGACTGCTGCCGTGTGTGCAACCCGCACACCAGCTCCACGCGGTGGCGGTTGCCGTCCCTGTTGGGGCCTACGTTCAGGCGCTCTGGATGGCGCTGAGTCCGTCATGGTATTCTCAGCCGCCCGTGCCTCAAACTCCAAAAACTTCACCAAGTCAGTGAAGGTTGGTAGGGTGGTGCTATCCCGTTCCGCATTCTCGCGCTCAAATCGCGAGCGGATGTCATTGGGTAATTTGCCCAATACAATGTGCACCAGCAAAAAGGACCATTGGTCCACCGGCAGCCCCAGTGTGCGGAGCGCGTTACAGGCCACTGTAACGGGCGTGAGCAACTGCAGGCGCAACTGTGCCCTGTTGGCCACCTTGGGCAGGGCCATCAACTGTGCGGCGTGCGCATCCGCTAACAAACGTAAATTTTGGTAGCGGGAGTTCAATAACTCCCAAGCCGTATCGTACTGGTCGTCCTCCACCCGGAGGTGCTGGATGAGCGACCGCGCTTCATCCTCCAGAGTGGAGAGGAGGTAGGCCATCTTCTGGGCCTTCGACAAATCCTGTCGTGCTACGACCAGGGACTCAAACATATTTTTATATGCCACCCACTCCTCCATCCTACCCCCAAAGTGGGACAGCTGAAGGGTGGGGAGCCGACCAGTAACCGCTGGTCCTTCCTGTCTAACAGGTGTGCGAGGGGCTGGTCCGCCAGCCTGTCTCGCCCTTATTGCGGCCGCCGCCTCCACGATGTCATCGTGCAGACTCAGGATCTGGTCCAGGTCCGCCACGTGACCTGCGTAGACCTCCGGGGTAAGGTCGGCTTCGGTAAGCGCCGCCATGGCCGCTTCCGCGTTGTTCAATCGTGAGCGGAGCTGATCCGCTCTTTCCAGTATAGCGGCCTCCCTGTCCTTCCGGGACAGGAGTCCACCGGCCGTCACAAACCATCTCAATTCGTTGGCGAGTGTCGCCTTAGCATTGGGGACCTTCGCCATCGCGTCAAGTCACAAACAAAAAATAACAAAAGGTAAATAAAAAACAACAAAATCAAACACCAATACATGACCAAGCTAAGTAAAATAACACAAATTTTGTTAACCAATTCGATTTGAAGAAGAAATATTCAGGTAACAAGTGTCTATTCTGTGATTTCTACATTTTAGCTCGTGCATGGGGGAGTATTTTTTTGGATTTCCTTAACTCATGGAGCTATTTTCCTGCACGCTTTTCACTAGGTACGCAATCTCTAGGGTTCTATGTATTTTACGCTTATCATGTTCTTTATGAGTTGGGTTTTTTTTATTTAATCCTGCTTAGACATTTTTATACCACCCTTTATATCGTTACTTTATAGGTAGTGAAAATGTGTGGGTTTTGTTACCTGATACAACAGAGTAAAAAAAGATAACAATTTTCAGAAAAAGTTAATTTAGGGTTCTTTGTCCGTGATAAAAATCGGTATGAAAATTAAATAAGCTACAATTACAAACATACAAAAAAGGTTTTTCACACAACTGACCGAATGAATGTAAATGTTTTTAGGATTCTTATGAAAGTAAACTCATTTCCATGATTTAATTTTTGATGTTAGTTAGAGGTATTAGAATCTTAATGTTATCCAGGGTGTCGTTGTGTAGAGAATGGCGGTTGTGTTTTAATATTTTTTATTAATTTATAGTCTAGAGCGACTATCGTATTTATATTGCAAGGTAGGTACTACGGCAGGGTCACATAATGGCATTAAGTCAAAGACGTTACATAACCAAAGGAATTTGCCACAGAGTACATGCTTAGTATGCAGCAGACACTTCAAATACAAAATAATGTTTCTTTAGGTCGATCTCTATGTGTTACTTACTAAGTTAGTCCACGACTCATTTAAAGTTAAAACTAGATTGTGATATAATTTTCTGTCTTTGAAATAAAGCTGACTAGTTAGGTCGACTTTTTTTTACAGAGCAGCCAACATGAGAAATATTTCGGTTTTGTGAAATCGCACAAATTCTCTCTTACAATTCTCTTCAAAGCTGCATTTTTTTTTAATTTATGGGAAGCAGTTAAATGGTGTAGGAAAGTCCTATCGCTGAAATTATGACGACGACGTCATCGCCTTGACATTCTTTTGCCAGTCTTCGGATTTTCTGTACCCTCACTATTTTGTACCCTACGTGAGCAGGGTTAGTTACACTTATGAAGGATATGGGATAACCCGTTCTGACGGACAAATTATTGGTAACATGGTTTTATGCTCAAAAGGCCCAAAAGAATTTATAGATATTGCTCTGTTAGATTTTTTTTCAAGAAATAAGCCGGTCAATATAATGTTTTGAATAAGATTGCTTGGGTCCAAATTGACTTAAATTTTTATTGACTATCTAAATTTTGATAGACCCTTCCATAACCATATATCTAGCTATTATGGCAAGTAGTCCCCTTTTCACATTTAGATCGGAAACTATTAAATTAGTACACGTACATCGTTATTACAGGTACCGGAGCCCTAAAACTTGCTAGGTACACCCTAGTAGAACGATCTCACGACCGTAGAACTTTTGATGTGATGTGATCCGGTCTACTGAACACCCCTGTAGTTCCGGTCATTACAGTACAACGTACCCTACCGGGAAAATTTATGTTTTGATGATATAACTGAGTCTGTCACCCCTTAAATACAACAGAAACCGCAATTTTATGTGCTATTCCAGGCTCTTGATTCTACTAAATTACAAACGTAAATACTTCGAGTACATAGCTCGTAGAACAGATAGCCGTTGGGGCAGAAAAGTTCTCGAGTGGCGACCACGAACCGGAAAACGTAGTGTTGGCAGGCCTCCCACTCGGTGGACCGACGACCTGGTGAAGGTCGCGGGATGCGCATGGATGCGGGCAGCGCAGGACCGGTCAACGTGGAAATCCTTGGGGGAGGTCTTTGTCTTTTGGCTGAGAGAGAGAGAGAGAGAGAGAAATACTTCGAGCAACAAGGACTTCCGCGCGCGGCACGGAAGGAGTCCGTGTTGCTCTATGCGTAAATATCGTGTGTTTCAAGCCAAAGATTGTTCTAAAGCATAGAAATCTTTAGAGATCTTGTCGGTTTAGTACGATTTCTATAGTATTGAGATACGATATCTACATTTGTAATTAGTGGAATCGGCCCCTAGGTTATATGCTACCCGTGTGCCAAATTTCATTGGAATTCGTTCAGTAGATTTTGCGTCAAGGAGTAGGTAACAAACGTCCTACTCTCTCACATACAAACTTTCGCATTTACATAGTAGTATTTTCAGATATAATTATATGATTTGTAATAGTAGGTGGCCGTAGTAGGATTATAGTGGGATCTACCCACGAAGTAGATATATACTCTGTGGATCCTCCGAGACCTAGTGTCGTGCCATCACGTCGACTATTGTATATTCTGTTAGTTACAATAGTCTGGCAACGCAATCACTTATAGCGAGATGCATTTACTGATTGGACTGGTGTACCACTGCCACTGAGTCTATTGTGATGAATTTTGATCAAAGAGTTATTTTGATAAGCAATCAATGATTTATTAAAGTGTAAATATAAAGTAATAAATAATTCGAATCGAGTGGAAAAATTGCTTTACTTTCATCTTTCGATCTAATTAAAAATACTTTAAAATTTTGGAAGTTAGAGGTTTTTTTAATTGGAATTGTAAATAGGTAACATATTTACAATTTTGACTACAATTTCTGATACACTTCGCTAGTTACGTATTTTTACCTACGTTAGTAAAACCGAATGTCTGTTTTAAATTTCGTAATACAAACATCAAAGCTGAATGAACATGTCTTTCGTCCTGCACTTCGTAGAACGGATCGGATACTAAGTGTCGACGGCCGTCTTCCGGCGGTGAAGCTATTTATACCACTAATCGACCAAACCCCAGTGCTGGCCATTGGTAGGAGACATCCATATTACCGGTAGTGGTAGGTTAATTGACTTATTCAACTTACAAATAGACTGTAAGTATATTAAAAGATTTCATATTCATATTCCTTTATTTGCCAACTAAGTGCCATTTTGGTCTTAAAGCAATAACTAAAAACATTGGTACTCACAACTTAGTAACCTTTTACAGGTATTTTGTTTGTTTGAACGAGTTTATCTCTTGAACTAGTATTGGTCAAGTTGGATCCAGTAGTTATGGAGATTAGCACGTTCAAACAACCAATTAAACTCTTCAGATTTTTTATGTTATATTAAGTAGTAAAGGATCGTGTTATTCATTCATTTATCAAAGTCCTAAGACATTATTTTCTTCCACCAAAATAGTGAACCATTGTCAGAATGTCCGGCAAAACAGGTCGATTTTGGATAAGAAGTCTAAGTACCTGGGGTGACCATCAGACCGAGAAGCGGCGATGGAGCGTACCGATTTACTTCTTAATTTGCCGACCCTACTGTTGTCCGGTATAGCAGGGTCGAAAGTCAGAATATTTACCTCTATACTAATAAACCTTCTAAGTTACTCGTTTTTGGTGAAGGAAAGCATCTTGGGGAAACCTGCTCTCTAGTCGATGACTTTATTCGCTAGTGTTTGTAATATAGGGCAATTAAAATTCACGCTATGACCTCAGCCGTGAGGATTTTTCCTGAAAAAAAAATACTTAGTGGAATTTACTAACTCAATGTGAAAACCTATAGCGTCTTTTTTATCTCGAATTTCCCACGGGGGTGGAACCACAGGGGCTCAGCTATCTTTCACAAAAAAATAAACTAAAAATGCAACGAGCTGCGTAAACCAAGCATGCACTAAATGCATGTTTCTGTGTAATGCAAGCTTGGTAGCGGCAAAGAAAAAATACACTAGTAGCGGTGAGGTAAACGCAGCTCGAGTGGATGGAGGGCTCTGAGCTCTGAGGGCCCTTGAGGAGACGACGACCTGCTCCTTGGGAAAGTACACACTTTTTAGAATGTTCGTGGTGAGACATGTATACCTTGTACCTTCATAAAATCTCTTGCTAAAATGTAATCCTCGAAAGTTTGAATGTGACTCTCTGAGGCTGTTTGTTTCTCAATCACGCAAAATCTACTGGACGGATTTCCATGAAATTTGGTATGCGGTTAGAAAAATACCGGGAATAGCACATAGGGTACTTTTTATCCCGAAATTCCTACGGGAGCGAAGCCCCAGGGCATGGCTAGTCTCTACATAAAATATGATTTGTCTATGTCGTATATGGGATATTATGAAAAATATGTATGAGAAGTTTTATAGGTCCAACAGAATGCCTGTCTGTCTTTCGGTCTGTTTTGCGTGAAAGTACTTGATAAACACCCAAACAAATTCTATCCCAATATTTTTTTCACGTTTTTAATACTTACTGATAGATATGATTCCTCTGCGTGGTTTATATTCGGAATAAAAATAAGAAAAAAAGAAAGTTCAATTAATTTTTATTATAACGTCCAGCTACATAATATGTAATAATACCTATAATAGTCCAGCCATTCCCATAACCTCCGAGTAGCTACTATCATCATTTGTATCTGACAGGATTACCCCTAGCCCCATCCTGCCCCTAGCTCCTAACGATGGGGACAGCCCAACTTACATTATCTACCTCATAACGGGGATATATAATCTCTTATGAGAGATAAAAGTATAAATGTCTTAGAGATAGATAGGTTCTGTAATTTTTTTGACTACCACCAGGTAGACAAACATGCCTATTTGCCTATTTAATAACATGGGTCACATGGCCCACCTGATGGAAAGCGGTCACCGCAGCCTATGACACATCTAGTTAGTTCATATTGGTAATAAATAAATAAATAAAGGATAATTTCTATAGAAATAAGTAGAACCTTTGTACTTAGTTTTCCTATGTTTTATGTTTCCTTTGTATGTATTTGTTGTGTACAAAAATTAATAAATAAAGGCATAATAAATAAATAAATATGGACAAATCACACAGATTGAGTTACCAGTTTCGAGACTTGTGTTATGGGATACTAACTAACTCAACGATAATATAATTATAACAAATACATATACAGTACAATAATATAATATATTCAAAAATTAAAACATAATTACTTTCAATACAAGACTAATAAAACTTTTTTCAAAAAAAAAAATGAACCGACTTCCATCATAAAACTTAAAATCATGAAATAACAATAAAGAAAAATGTATTGGCATGCTACCTACTGAATGAGGTGAAGTCGGTGCCAAGTGCAGGAGTAAGGGTGTTATGGTGGTATGTATACACGATTCTAATGTAAAAGATTAGGTATTTAATTTTTACGGCACCGACTTCACCTCATTCAGTAGGTAGCATGCCAATACATTTTTCTTTATTGTTATTTCATGATTTTAAGTTTTATGATGGAAGTCGGTTCATTTTTTTTTTTGAAAAAAGTTTTATTTTATCATTTTTAGTGCTTCTACACTTATTTTCTTTAATAAAAACTTAAACTTTTCTTCTGGCCGAAAATAAAGAATTAAATATTCGAAACTTTTTATGTCAGTTTGATTCGAAATGTCAGAATATGTCAAATTGTCTATTATTTTTGGCACATAAATAGACCGAGAGTCCGCGACGATCAAACCCTCCTTTATTTTAAAAATGATGAATGTTTCTCTGCGTGGTATATACGGGTAAAAAATATTAGCGACTAGGTATGAAGTTTGGATCTTAGTTGCTTATGCAGGTAATATGGCTAGCAAGGATGATTTTTATAGGTATAAAAAGCTCCCTTGGGGCCTCTCAAAGTAACATAAAATTCAAATTTTGTAATAAAACAAATATAACTATAATTTAGTAAAGTTACAATATCTGGCAGGGGTTTATATCTGCACCAATGGCCTGGTAATGGATGGCGTGATTTCCAATATTATTCGGAATAAAATCTTTAAAAACTTTACTTTGAGGAAATTGAGCTACCACTCTATATGCTATTGCTACAAATTATCTGCCTAAGTAATCATGATCCAACTTTTATAGTCGCTAATTTTCTATGTTGGGGACATACACAGGAAATCTTGAGTTTTAATAAAATAAAGAAGGGCATGCAGTCGCGGGCTTTTGCTCTATAATGCAATGTTGATATTTTTATATTTTGTTAGGTATCTTTTAAATTACCGAACAGATTCTGACGTGGTTAAAATGGGACCAACTTGGGAATAGACTCTTACGAATAAAAAAATAATTTCGGAAATCAGTCCACAATAGGCGGAGAAATCGGCGAACATACATAAAAAAAAAACATACATACATCGAAACATATAACCTCCTCCTTTTTTGGGAAGTCGGTTGAAAATGTCTGGAACTAGTTTAAAACCATTAACACAGTTAGCACAATCGATATGGTTATAGGAATTTCGTTACACCTTGTATAAAGATAAATATCCAAGACCCAGGCCAATCTGAAAAAGATTATTTTCCATTTTGACCCGATGAATTAAAAAAATGATATAATGACTTACTTCGAGTAACTAAACTTTCAAAAGATTTGCCTTTCCAAGAAAAGTTTTGCAAATATATTTTTCATCCCCTCTGAATGGATTCTGCAGGATATCTTTGCTGGATATCTTTGCGGGTTTCCTGTTGCGGAATAAGTAGGTTTTGTGGACTTTATTGGCATTTATAGACTTGTAACTTGATATTTTTTTGTATCTGTCTGTATCATCGAAATACAACTACATACTTACTTATCTCGATGGTCTGTATCAATTTTCTCTCCCATGCATTTACATACATTATCACACCTTTTGACCGTGGGGGTAGGTAGAGACTAGCGATTTCCACTTGCTACGATCCTTACAGATCTCTCTCGCTTCCTCTACACTCATCACCCTCTTCATACATGCTCTCCGGTTATGGGTGCTGCTTTTCTCATGCATTTAATATGAAAATTACAAACACTTGCCTGAAAACAGTACCCCATTGTACCCCAAAAGTGTAGTTAGGTATATATCCTAATCGATTTTCGCATAAACCGCTTACCACCGGTTCAGTGAACTGAATACGGCTGATACGTGACTTTTATGTTTTGTGTCTGAAAAGAATGATGGAACAGGACAGACAGACATAACAGGCAACATGAGTATAATAATATGATAAGTCTATGGGCAACATCGACCCAAACGAAGTTTCAAATGGTGTAGTTGGTTCAAAGAGCTAGATTTTTATTTTTTTATTTTACTTACAGACAGACAGCTGAGGATCCGGATGTCAGTTATGGTTTATTGTGAACGTTTTTGGGCTTCATTTGACAATCAAGTTTATAGGTCTATTATTTTTTTCTATTTTTATGAGGTGGTACTCTTCTTATCTGTCAGAATTATGTCCTTTGAAGTTAGTTTGTAGAGTCCGATTCATTTTATAGTTCCTCTCGCACTCTGACGTTTTGTTAGCGGCAAATCTAATAAAATAACATTATAGCTTTTGCCCGCGGCTGCGCCCGCGTGAATTTCCCACGGGAACAGTGCTTTTTGCCGGGATGAATAACATAATAAATTACTAGCTTTTGCCCACGGCTTCGCCCGCGTGAATTTCCCACGGGAACAGTGCTTTTTGCCGGACTGAAAGGTACCCTATGTCCTTCTCAGTAATTCTAACTATAAGTAAGTACTTAGAGAAGATAGATAATGTTAATGGAACAAAAATAAAATTACCCTTGTTTAGATTTAAAATTAAAAAAAGTGTTAAATCGCTACATCCTAAATCTAACAGGACTTATAGCCATTTTAACAAAACCGAGCAACATTTTCGCTGACAATAGAATTCAAAAATGCAGACACGCATTCAGAGGTAGCCATTGTACTGTATCAGATAAAACGGGGAAATTCTGTTGATATTGCTGGTTCAATATACCATTTGTATGACTGACATGATGGGGAGCTATTGTTAACAGACTGCAGAGAAAAAGAGGAGTGGAAAATATGAGAGAGGTCTAAGCCTACTGTTTGTTTGTGTCTAGCTCTAAAAAAACCGGCCGACTGCGAGTCAAACTCGCGCACCGAGGGTTCCGTACACGCAAAGCAACTCACATTATAGCTCTAACTAAAAGACCAACTAGTTTCAAAAACAAATTTAACTTTGCAGTTCGATCCCTAATATTCATACTGAATCCAGCGCAAAAATAAGTTTGTAACACTTTTTTTAAGACTTCCAACAACTTATTTACAATTTCCAGATTTATTCCTGTGTTAGTACTGTTAGACCTTGCCCTTTGCCAATTTTCATAATTTTAGGTCAACGGCAAGTACCCCATAGGTTTTGATTGTTCTGCCTGAAATCGCAAAATATGCGAAAATTCGCAACATTTACGGTATATCTCTTGATCGCGTTGACGTATAATTTTGATTATTTTTTTTTGCTGAAAGAGACCGTGGATCCGAGTAGGTAATAGATATTAATTTCAACTTAATACCTTTAAGCGTTCCTGAGAAAAAAAAGTTTGACAGACAGACGGACAACAAAGTGATCTTATAAGGGTTTCGTTTTTGCCTTTTGAGGTACGGAACCCTAAAAATAAGGATTTATGTTAATGCACTTTTCACAATGGATGTTCCTTGGATTTAAACGCTCTAAGACAAATTATTTTCTATTTTATACGTGACTAGCTTTTGCCCTCGGCTTCTCTCGCGTGAATTTCATTTTTCAGATAGTAAAACTTGTGTAAGTATTGTCACCAGTCGTTTTGGTTTTATAAGGTGTTTAGAAAGTGTTTGTAAATTCGGTAATATCAGTTGAATTGACCTTGCACGCCTCATTCGTTCGACATGATCGACCAACTTTTTGAAATTAGGGTTGCGGTACAGTTTCTGGATTTCATATCATTAATTTGTCTCCTACAGCCTGTGTGTGTAAATACATTGGTAAAGCCTCCCAGATCCTTCCCGATTTATGGCTGGTCAGCGAACCCAAACCTCTAATTACAGTCCTAACGATGCAACGGCTTGCAAATGGTTTCATTACGAGAAATATATGACATACTAGCTTTTGCCCGCGGCTTCGCCCGCGTGAATTTCCCACGGGAACAGTGCTTTTTCCCGGGATAAAAAGTAGCCTATGTGCTATTCCAGGTCATTATCTACCTCTGTACCAAATTTCATCGAAATCCGTCCAGTAGATTTTGCGTGATTGAGTAACAAACATCCTCACAAACTCACAAACTCACATCCAAACTTTCGCATTTATAATATTAGTATGGATTCTAACTCATAGTAAACTGCGTAAGTAAAATACAACATACAAAAACTTTATTAAAATTCTTTAAATGGCTATGACTAATTCTAAATAGAGCCGACCATTAAGATTTTAAAGCGGGTTCCGCCCCCAATGAAATTTTGTCATAGTTAGTCAATTGGATAGTATTATACAAAAAGACATTTTAGGAAGCAACGAAGAAGACCTAAAAAGAAAGACTATAAGGAAGAGTTAGTCTAACTAGGTAGGTAGGTACCCGTATAAAAAGTATGAGTTACTTTTATATACTTAAAGTTTGTAAAATGCTCTGTTTTAACAATAGGGAAGATCGGGGAATCGTCGCATACTCGCAACAGACTCGTCTGCAAATGTATATTTAGAACAGACGTACAGACGACGCACTGTTAATAGTAATGAGCCGGTATTGATCCCGCACATGCTGTGTTTTCATAATTTGTATTGACGACATATTAAAAGTAACTCGTAAAAGTGTTGAGCATAAACGATAAAAGTGTTGAGGGTTCGATGGATACAATGAAACTAGACTTAAATACTGCTGCGACCAGAGGCTTCGCTCCCGTGGGAATTTCAGGAAAAAGTACCCTATGTGCTATTCCATGTTTTATTTTACCCGTGTACCAAATTTCATAGAAATCGGTTCAGTACTTTTTGCATGAAAGAGTAAAAACAAACATTTATCTATTCTCGCAGTCTTTCACGAAAGGATCTATTCACATAGTATAGTTTTATGATAGAATTTCACAGAATTAGGGTCAAGGCGCGTTTTCAGAAGACCGAAAAGTAATATACTTAAATCTGAAATAAAGGGGGAGTCGACTCTAATTCGCTTTATGCTTCGTATCGAATAAAAAACGGGCTTTTAAGGTATTACTCCCTCCCCTAGCAATAAATATTGCTACTGGGTTTAATATGTTGTTTATACAACTCAATCCGACAATTTATGCTTAACTTTTCCCTGCATCTGCCATTTCGTGCCATGCTTTTCGTGCATACTTTCTGAAATGATTGATGTTTCAGAACACCTAATAACTTTTTGGTTTACTAACAGGTACCTACCCAACTACGAAAAAAACTATGGAGAATTGTTTAAAATTAAAAGTACAATGATTTAATAAGCTGCATGGTTATTAACAAAAAGAGGGGTCGAAATACAATAAATTTTACTTCTATTCGCTAGGCCGGGCGATTTTCCCGTGGTACTATCTGGTAGTCCTACTGGTCATAGATTACTTACTGGGTTTCTTTTCTATGTTTTTCTTTACTGCCCCTTTGTGCCAAGGGCATCGTTTTAAATACGATTTTGTAGATATTACTTTTTTAATTTTAGGAGAGATAAAAAAACAAACACCCAGGTGTACACCTGGCTGGGTATTGAACCTTACTGAATTTCAGTTACCTTGCAGTTAACTGAATGCAAATGGTATAAAATGACACGGAAAAATGATTCCATTACCTTCGCCTATTTCATTCAAACCTTCACAATTAACAAACATTAAATCCCTGGAAAACTGTATTCAACCACCGTAATTAAAACTCAAAGGTCCTTTAATCCGAACCTTAGAATTCACAGAGTGCCACCCTCAGAAAGGGAGGGTTCCGTCAATGCCATGCATCACCCAACTCCCTATATTGCTACTTTAGATTAGGGGCGTTTTTGTGCAGGTGCGGCATTGTGATCATTTTGTATTGTAAGATTTTTTCTATGTAAACAAGCTGATGGGGTTCGATATGAATTTTAGTTAAATATTACAGTTTTTTCAAATCAGACCGTTTAGTTTCTAAGATTAATTTAGCGCTTTCAAACAAACAATATGTCAAACTCTTCAGCTTTAAACTAAATTCGGTAGGTACTTAGATAGATTCGTTCCCACCTCTTCAGTTTCCCGAAGGCACTTTCGCCTTGCTTTCGCCTAAATAAAAAAGATTAGATTGGCAGGAAGGACGGACAAAAACTTTAATTTGTCTAATCTAAATAAGGCCTTTCCTCAGCAGTTGGACACAAAACCTACAGGTTAGTTAAAAAAGATCTAAATGAAGGTGCCATAGGGCTAATTTCGTCGAACCCCTGCCTGGTATGTTGTACGAATGTAACAGCTGTAGTAGTTATTTCTGTAGGTACCTACGCAGGTGTTAAGGGGTGTCTGCAATTTGCTAAGTGGGGACAAATTAATTGGAAGCAAGTGTTGTCTTTGTCATGGATGCGGGCAGCGCAGGACCGGTCGTTGTGGAAATCCTTGGGGGAGGCCTTTGTCCAGCAGTGGACGTCTTTCGGCTGAGAGAGAGAGTGTCATTTATTGGACAGAAAGTTCCAATTTTTAACATTTTCTTTTCTATTCGCTTCGATTACTTTTCACTTTGGTTTGGCACGAAATGTTTTGTACATACGTAGGGAAAATATTTTTTTTTTTTTGAGAAAATGTTACTTGTAAAGCGGCTCTTATTGTTGTTGTATGGTCGAAGGTCTGGTAGTTAAGATGACCGTAAAACCACAATCCTTATTGGTTAAGTTTAAGTTACACAGTTTAAAAGGTTGCTTGTCCGCGATTAGTTATGAGAGTGGCGTTATTTTACTACAGAGTGCATAATTTATAATATTAATTTCTAATATAAAAGTAGGGCGACGACCGATGCCGACTATTGCCGACGCAACAAAATTGTACGCTGCTCGTACAGTTGTGATATAGATATAGGTGTACTACATAGGTATATTGTGATTAATATTAAATAGTTTATTTGTTCGTTACCTTTTACGCTTTATCTCCTGAACCAATCTTCCTTAAATATCGCATACATAGAAGTATTGAAAAGGACATGGGTACCTTTCATCTGGGAAAAAAGCACTATTCCCGTGGGAATTTCACGCGTTCGCAGCCGCGGGCAAAAGCTTGTATTTTATAACTAATACAGAAAGAATTTTAGTATAGATACGTAGTACTTATATTAATTCTGTGGTATAGATTCTCATCCATGGACCAACTGCAGCAATAGAGTAAATGGACTCCGCGCGGAAGTCCTTGTTGCTCGAAGACTGATGATATTAAACAGAAGTTTACAAATAAAACGTGCTCTAAATACAGTGTTGCCAGATGACTGTCTAAGTTTCCCCCCAAAATTTCAACGAAATCTCCCCAAATTTTCCCAAAATGTATGAAGATGATTAAAAGTTTCCCCCAAAACCATTTTTTCCTCCCCCAAAATTATACTATTTGTATATGAAACGAAGATTTATAAATCCCCCCATCGATTTAAAAAAAAAAACAAATTTGGGGGGAATATCCCCCATTTGGCAACACTGTCTAAATAACACTATAATGCAATTCAGTGTTATTTAGATTTCAGTGGAAAATGCAACTCAGCCATAATAACATCAGCATTGTCGTATTGTTTGTCAGTACGCGGAATGCGTGGGTGCATAACATTAAAACATACACTATGGGCTGTGTAGGAGTTACACTTTATAATATTCCAGATAACAAGATCAGGTGAACATCATCTTCCATCATCATCATTTCATCGGCATCTTCCTTTCTTTTTTAGTTATATTATAAGTTACTTTGTGTATCTAAAAATGTAATCTTGTGTGCTAATAAAGTTTTCTTGTCTTGTCTTAACTCGCTTCTTCAATCTCAATATAATTGATTCCGTACTTAATACTACTTACGTTATGTGTGCCTGCCTACCAAATAACAATGAGACTGTCAACAATTTGTCAATTTACATTTTTCTGCGACACGACTCGCCATAGGTAGGTAATATACCTACACTATATTGAATATACGGCCTAAGGAAGTGCAGTATGTTAAAGGAATTAGTTATTTCTTATTGTGGAGCATTAATAAAAGATATATATGTATATGTACCTAGCCTTACACCATGCGTACTAACATCTGCTCTGTATATATTTTGTGTCAAAACCGCGATTTTAAGCTAAATTAGTCACCCACCGAATCGTGTTTTGTTTAGGAAAGTTTTAAATTTCTTTGTTACGTTCAGAAATGTGGGGTCAAATCAAAATTGTAAACCGCGTACTTGCTGGGTAAACACAATTTTGAATTCATTCGAGATTTTGTGCAAATCATTTATTTGAGTACCTATTTACGTAATTTAATATTGAATATGAATAAAATTAGCACTGTAAGAGTTGACATCGCGAATAGAACTTTATAATGGAACTCTCTCCATACTTTCTGTTCTGAGGAAAATGACGTCACGGATTACTTGCCGGAATTAATTTATGCCTTGGCCCTTGCTTTACTTTAGTAGTTAGGTAATAAGAAGCAGCTAGCATCTAGTATTTACATTTGGATATGGATTCTTACCTTGGTATCTACATCATGGAACGGAACCGCAAGCCAGGGTTTCCCTGTCAAACTCCTCCGGAACCCCGCCTCCCGCTCCGCAGGCCCCTCCGGCGTCCCCACATGAGCCCACAACACCACTTGGACTACCCTCAAACGAGGTTGCACTATCTTATACAACTCTTCAAGTCTCACACCAAAATCGTCACTCGTGTCGCTTATATTAGCAAAAGAAAAGTATATCCCACAAATAGCTCCCTCTCCTTCCTCCACACAATCACTCAACGCTTCCAAAGTAGGCACATTTTCAAATTTACCATTTTGAGTTCCAGGAGAGTCACATTTCACAAGCACTTTCCCAAAAAGTTTCTCGCGCCAATCCATTTTTTTAATTATTTTTCTAATGTTGGCTGCACCGTCATCAAGTAAACAGATTCCAATCACGGCGCGTTTTGTTTATTTTACTCTGTTTAAATAATACACTTGTTTGACTGCTTTTAAACGATGTTAAACGGTTGATATTCTAAATGAATGCGTTTATTTACAAATTTCTATTAACTTCACATTGTTTATTTTCAAATATGAAACGGTTTTGCGAGTGAGTCATTCCAATTTTCATTTATGGTTTTGTTTATGGATGTTCGTAAATAACTTTTTGTTTTTAAATTGTCGCGTGCGCGCGAGGATTTTTGCTTAGCGCGACCTTTCCCTCCCGTGAGTTTGGAGCGACTGCAGGAGGCAGGAGGGTCACGGCAGCCCTCCGGCAGACAGAACAAAACAAGCAGACAAGTAAAAAACGAACGTTTTGTTTACATTATCAGGATTCTAAATGACTACCATACCAATTACTCACCTTGATTTGACGCGTTTTTTATTAATTTTTTTATGATGTCTGGATTCGAAATAGGTAATGTACGGTAAAACCCACAGAACATATAAAAGAGGTTAGAATGGCTATAATGCGCCGTTTCTATGAGAACCAGTGTCGCCTAATCCGCCCCACCTTTCACCGTACCACACATTTGCCATAATGAGTACGAAGCTTCGCACATTCTTGCAATTTCCAATCTAGCCAATCATAGCGCAACGTCATCACGCAATTTCAAACTGAACCAATCATACGCAAGCACGCTGAACCAATCAATCGATGTACAATTAGTGTGATTGTGTTTGTAAACTACGCTAGTGCTTGACTAAACTTTAAATGACTTAATTATCGATATTGAATTTTGTTATTAAACAATAACATAATTCAAACAATAATACTGTTACATACAAAAGTGATATAGTAAAATGGAAAATAAAACAAAGTACATTTCTTACAATCTTATATTTATTGACCTTGGAACAAGATATATTTATTAAGAAGTTGTCGCTTGGTTTGTTTTTCTAAAGAATTTTTTAGTAAAAAGTGTAAGCGAATGTTTAAATATTTCTCAATAACGACTTTAGTTAGATCCGTTACATGGACAAACATACATACGTATATTGCAAGTTAAATAAAAGCTTATTATAATAATAATTATTCGCATTACTTAATTTAGTCTTTCCACATTAACATTAATTTATAACATTTATAACTTTGAAAGACGATATCGATAAATATCGTCTCTCACTACGCCCAGCACTAGAGCTAATGCCACGTTGTTGCCGCGAACTCCACTACGCGGTACGTTTGACGTTGCAAAAATAACGAACGCATGCAAACAGCAATGTATATTTTTGGAGAAAGAAAAATATTTTAATGACCTTTGAAAGATTTTGACTAAAATATCGTATTTACTAGAGGTTTTTTTCGTTACCGATGATAAGAAACGCATCCTTTGTTTATATTAAGCTCTTGGCTTCTCGCTCGACAAGTAATTACCGCACATGAAGGCATTTTCGTACAATTTTGTAGCAGCGCTTCGCAATACTTACTCCGCTAGAGTTCGCGAGCGACTAACTGGCGCGGTCACGTGTTTTTGTAAAGATACGAGCGGTCGCTCGCATGCTTGGCGCGCCGGCCCCGCCCACAACTCCTTTCTAACCTCTTTTATATGTTCTGTGGTAAAACCTGTATATTTATTCACTTCTAATTATTGAATTGGAACGTTTAAAAAAATTATGATTCACTAATTATTATACAATACATACAATACATCTTCTATCTATATCTATATATTATTTACTTAGTTTTACTATTCGCTACTTAGCGCTAATAGTCACTTTCGTTTAAGCTAAACAAAAAACCGGCTAAGTGCGAGTTGAACTCACGTGGAGAGGGTTCCGTACAATTCTAATTCTTATAGGTTGTCCTGTAATCTACAAGCAACTATTTAGTATTTTTTTCAAAATTTTAGGCTCAGTAGTTTCGAAGATCAGTGGTCAATATTCGTCTTCTTATATATTTGAGATCCTCATAACGAGACGAGCCCTTTCATTTGATATTAACACAGTAATGTTTGCAAAACTTTTTTTTTTGTTCCTAATTTGTCCCCCGAGAAGGAAATGTCTTTCATCGAAGTTCTTTTGATTTTTTTTCCAAACCTACCTAGCTCTATGTTTCAAACTCAGTTAGACATAGAAACAAAATAATAATTAAATAATTTTTTTTTTCAAAATTTATGGCAGTAGCCGATTCCTCGAGGAATTATTATGTTCTATTTTTAGAATTCATTCCCTCCTTTAGGTACGAATGAATTTGTATAAAATATTCTCCCGCGTGAAGGAAGAAGTACGTACCCGATACTCGGATCAAATCAATATACACTTCTTTCCGAGTACTTATGAGAAATATAAAAATACTTTGTTTTTTTTTCACATGTTATATTATTAACTAATTACATATATTACATAATTTAGCTTTATTTTATTTTACCTTTACTAGATTTGTGTTATTGTTATTGAAGTTGGTATATTTATCTACACTCATGTCGAAATATTCGAATTACGAATTTGAAGATGGTTTTATAAAGACGTACTATATAAACGCCACACATACATAAAATTAAAAAATAAAATTCATTATAGTACCGCTAGCGGTACATATCGTAAAATAACTTTTAAATTTTTATAGTACATTTTTATTTTTTAATTTATTAAATTAGGCAATGGTTTTCGGCTGAATGTAAGAGGCGCACGCATGCGCTGTTTGAACTTGAGAAAAAGTGGTGCACGCATTCGTAGTTTGAATTTAATTTCCCGCTATAATTTTTTTCTTTGTAAGGTACCTAGCTAACTACTTTGTTTAATTTTAATTGTTCTTATGAGTGAAGATAAAGTAGTGTATGCTACTGTACATAATTAGGCATTAAAACACTCGTGTGATGACTCATGTTTTAATGCCTCTCATTATGTATCAGTTGCATAAACTACTATTTTAGACTGTTCTCTTATTTTTCTCTCACTAAGTCCAAGATTATTATAGACCTATTAATATTCAAAGTCCATTTATCCATAATTGTCCTATTATGTAAACAATCTTCACAGTACTTTTTGTTGAATTTTGTTGAAAATTAATCGAATATTAGTTCAAACCTAAACATTCTACAGTAAAACATTTAATAGCCACAAAAGTACTTTCCTAAAAAGTCAATTTTGTGTTGTAAAATCATTAAAAGACATGGTAAGATTGTTTACATAATAGGACAATTATGAATAAATGGACTTTAATTTAAAATACACTTGAATTGTTGGAGTATTATATTATATATATATATATATATATTATGCTATTAAAATCAAAAAATAAATGCAAGGCGGCTTGGAATATTATAAAAAATAATTCAAATGACCAAAAATTTGACATAAAAAAAATAAAGACAAACGGCAAAGAAGTGACACAACCAACGGACATCTGTAAACAGTTTAATGAATATTTTATTAACGTAACACAAACAAATAACAAAAATGACAATAAACCAAAATATTCTGACATAAATAATCTATCACGTAGTATTTTCCTAAATCCTCTTGACCCTCATGACGTCGTCAAAATAATAAAATCATTAAAAGACACCCAATCTGCTGGTTATGGCGAGATTAACACAAAATTAATAAAAAAATGCGCGCCCTATATTGCTCAACCACTATGTCATATTTTAAACTCTTCATTTGAGCAAGGCGTATTCCCGACAATTTTAAAGAGATCACGTGTCATACCATTACATAAAAAGGGGGATAGAAGTGAAATTAATAATTATAAACCAATAACACTTGTTCCGATTCTATCAAAAATATTTGAAATGGCAATGCGCAACAAAATTTATGATTTTGTAGAAAAAACAAATTATTAGTAGCTAACCAATATGGCTTTCGGAAAAACATGTCAACAGCGGTGGCCTGTTTCTCCCTAGTTAAACAGATATCAGAAGCCCTAGACAAAAAAATGTCTGTTGCAGGAGTCTTTCTAGACATGTCCAAAGCTTTTCATTCCATTTGCCACGATATACTATTAAATAAATTAGACAAATACGGAATTAGAGGCAATGCAAACGACTGGATTAAAAGCTACCTATCTGACCGACAACAATATACAGAAATTGCAAAAATGATAAATAACACTAAGACACTTTTTAGATCTCCTCTGCAATATAACAATAGGCGGGGGGTACCACAAGGGGGACAGCTCTCTCCATTGCAGTTCCTACTCTACATAAATGACTTACCCAAATGCCTCAAACACGAGTCTGTTTTATACGCAGATGACACCACTTTATTAATAAAATGTAAGAAGGACGAAGATTTAGACGCGGTTATAAACTTAGAACCGTAAAGTGGGGCTAATTGGACCAGTTTTTTCATAAAACTGGCGTTTACAAAAACACTAGTTACTTTGCAGATATAAACTATATTTTTTAGGGTAGTTTTTTTATTTTTCTCGGAATCACAATAATAACTTTTTATTTCCTATAAATAATTTAGAAGATATAATGTTTTAAATGTGCCTTTCCAAATATCGCTTTAATGGGGTTATTTGATATCTGACTTCATTGCTTTGTGGTTTCTCATTTTTTTCAACTTCATGTTAAAAAAAAACAATAAGCGTTATTTGGAACGGTTAAAGGGAAAGATACTGTCTTGAGACTATCTCAATTTCACTACTTGCAACACTGAAAAGGAAATAATCCACCATTTATTATTTATTCGATAATATATACCATCACTAATTTGGGGATATTTGGAATTTCATGTAGAATATCAAATGTATTATTCGTAAAGTATCAAGCAATATTTGGAATATTTAAGGCGAAGTGCTTTGTATTTTTAACCGACTGGCAAAACCAAAAGGTAATGATTTTTGCAGTCTATGTTACATACATAGACTGCGAAAATTATTACCTTTTGGTTTTTATAGTAATTATATTTGTAAGAGTATGTTCATCGTAGTGCCTAAACTACTGAACTGATTTTAATAAATTAGATTTTATTAGATTCCTACTACGTAATGACCTGGGTGACATAGACTATCAATGGCTACATTTACAAATAATATAGCCATAGCCTATGTCACTGAGGAATATTTTTACATATTCGGGCTATAGAAAAAGCCCTGTCCGACCGTAAAAGGGGTAATTCAGTCACTTTATGAACTTTTTGTATGGAACCAATGCTGGGAAATCGAAAATAAAATTGAGATTTCCATACAACAATGTTCCGATAAAGGGGCAAATATATGCGGAGACCTTTTTTTTTAATTTGTTCCGTTGATATAGTCCTTCGTACTGACGAACGAAATTGCCCCTTTTAAGGTTTTAAAGGGTTCTATAATAAATATTTACTTAAAAATACATCTGATTTAATTTTTAATAATTTTATTCGAAAATGAAAAGTAATTATAATGTGAAAACTAAATGTAGTTCAAAACCAATTTTATCGAAAAAATAAATGTCACACGACAGTCGCTCTGTATATTATATGTGTATAACTAAGATAGGTAGCGAACCCTGGGTTCTACAGATTTACCGCTAGGGATTTAATTGGGATGATGATGAAATTTTAGCAATAGATCACAACCTTATAAATAATAAATACACTTTTCGTATTGTCATTTGGTAAATAACTTACCCTTAATTGAGTCAAAATCTGCTTTTGGGGCTATTTGAAACGACGAACAAAAGACAAAGCAATATTTTTCAAGCTTCAAAGGGGGCTATTTAAAACTATGTTTCAATTAGCCCCAAACAAAAACCAAAAAGCCCCATTTCAAAAACCACCAAAAAGCAGACCAACAGTGAGTGATAGGAACATTCTAACTGAAGCCCTGGAAAGCGGATGAAATACACTTTTACGCAGTTTAGATTACTTTGTACATACCTTTCAATATGTGGTGTACCCGACGAAAGTTTCCAGGCCTCGAAATACTACGAATTTCAGGAGTTCATAAAATAAGTCACTGCCCAATGTACGGCGCCGGCAACGTATAAAAAACTTATTTGACATAGACATAAGAAATTGTTGTATTGCCAAGTTATAAAATACGTTTCCTATTATAGCCAGATAAAAAAATATTCGTAACCAAATCTTTTTTTCATAAAATTCCAATTATCCCCATGATTGCAAAAAGCCCCACATTACGGAACTTAAAAATATTGACACTTGGCTATTACAGAATAACTTAAATATTAATGTGGAAAAAACTAATATAATTAATTTTCATCCTTATAACAATAAGACAATACAATTTAATGCAATTTATAACAATGACAAGCTAAAACAAGTTGACCATATTTTATTTTTAGGTATAAGAATCGACAAAAATCTTAATTGGAAAGGACATATTAATAATATTTGTGAAAAACTGGAGAGGTTTGTATATGTCCTTCGAAGATTAAAGACGACATCCTCTAAAGAAACTGCGCTACTAGCATACCATGGATATGTGGCATCGGTACTACGCTATGGTCTGATTATATGGGGCAACTCGGTCGAAATAAATAGAGCATTTATTTTTCAAAAAAAATGCATAAGAGTATTGCACGGAGCAGACTACCTAGAACACTGTAAACCACTTTTCAAAAAATCAAAAATTTTGCCGCTTCCTTGTCTCTATATACTTGAAATATGCCTGTTTGTGAGGAGACATCCACATCTTTTCCCCTTGCATGACACGGTAGTAAAAAAACTGAACAGTAGGAATCCAACCAGACTTTATATGCCAGCCCATAGAATAAAACTCTATAGTGACAATGTCTATTGCATGGCAATCCAGTTATACAATAACTTACCAAGAGAAATTAAAGACATATCAAGTTTTAAAATTTTTAAATCAACGTTATTTAACTGGCTATTGGATAAATGTTTTTATGAAATCGATGAAATGTTTAAATGTAATTATATAAGGTGATATTAATATTGTGAAATAATGTGACGTTTTAAGTACCTAGACCCTGACTTTTAAGTAATAATACGAACACAATCTAATATGACTAAATAATGAGCAGAATAAATTAGATATTTCTTAAGCAAATCCATATATGTATAAAGTAAATTGTAATTATATTGAAAAATTTGTAATCTTAACATTCCTACGCCTAATAGGCAGAGTATGTCGCACCCATATGTAAATAACACCAATGTAATCACCATATTCTAAGGAATAAATGAAATCTATCTATCTATCAGTATTAATTTTATTTCTTCTTATAGGAACTGCTTTTTTTAGAATATTTTCTTCCTTGAGGGCAAATATCATACTGTGGAGCAACCGTAATTATTACTAACCTTATAATCAGCTATTCCTTATTTAGGAAGTCAACGCAATCAGGAGTTATGTGTTGTGTATAAGATTTTTTAGCATATTTTGCGATTTCAGACAGCAATCAAATCCTATGAGGTACTTCCCGTGGACCTAAAATTACTAAATTTGGCTAAAAGCAAGGTATAATAGTACTTGTACAGGAATAAACCTGAAAGTTGTAAATTTGTTGTTGGAAGTTTTTAAAAAAGTGCGATCGATGCAGTATGAATCCTAGTAATTAAACTGCAAAGTAAAGTTGTATATTGATTGTAATGGAAAAAGCGACTAAAAACACAACATAAAAATAATAATAAATTTATTCACTTAAGATTTCCAAGAGTACTCTGCATCATTATCATCTTCATTATGTTCTTCGTTCTTGGCGTTTTCGTAATCGGAGGGGTCAGAAGCAAAAATCTCAACCGCGAATTTGTATGTCGTATTTGTATTCGCGGGTTTCTTCAGAGAAATTGTAACATTATTTTCACCAATACCCCCACTTTCAATATACACTTCTCCATTCTTATCATCATTAAGATCTGTAATGTTTATAGCATTAATAACTTTATTTCCATATGCAAAATAAATTCTTTTATTAATGTTATTCCATAAAGACTTTGTTTCCTGAATGACGTTGAAAATTCTTATGGAGTGCCGTGTAGACAGTCCTAGGTGAAGATCATTCGCTGATACCACTAAGACCAAACAAATTAATATAAAGAAACCAAATTTATACATCTTTGGATTTGATTGTTACGCGACAAAGTATGACTGCCAGACGATGGTAGTAATCTAGCTTATATATAGGATGGTTTCGTCAATAAACAAAATGATCTTCAAGTTCATATCGGTTCTAGTTAACCCTGTAATAATTTCAAAAGGCACAAAAGGCCCTAGCGGACTTTTAAATATTTTCTCAGATAAAAATATGTCTTCAGCAAACATTTTTAGTCGAAATTATTATAAAATTCTTTAAGTTTTCTTTACTTATATAAGTTTAAGTCCAGAAAAAAATACTTAAAATGTTTGCTGGGTTATTAGTCTCCACAATTTCTTTCAGTAGATAAAAATATAAAGTTACATAGGTACTACAGGTATTATTTATTTGTCTAATATTTTCTAGCATATTGTGCATCATCATTATCGTAATACCGTCCACCTTTACTGTAAAATCTTGCGTCCTAACGCAAATCCTAATCCTAAGTGATCCTTAATCACTCGCGTACACTTCAATCTCTATCCATCAAAATTGTAGGACTTTTCAGACCAATTGTTACACTTCTCTGGCCAATTTCTCCGCTCTCAATATTCGCTTCTCCATCGCGGTCGTCTTTGAGATCTGCAACGTATATTAATAATACATATACTTAGTTATGACACTTAATTGTTATAAATGCATTAGATGTATTTTCTACTAAGATTATAAAGAAGAAAATACAGCGATGTTGCGATTGCCATTGCCAATTAAAATAAAATCCTAGAATGTACCGGTTAACACGATGAAAAAAAAATCACAAATTGAACTGTTTATCTATCTGTTGGATACCCAGAACTGATTGATAAACTGCTGATAGGTTTGAACTGTCGACCTTATTAAAACTAAGTAAACTCCGTTTTTCCTTACTTGTCCTATTATGTAAACAATCTTACCATGTCTTTTTATGATTTTACAATAATATAAATCAAAATAGACTTCTTAGGAAAGTACTTTCGTGGTTAATAAATGTTTTACTTTAGAAAGTTTAGGTTTGAACTAATATTTGATTAGAATTTAATTCCGCGCTGCAGAAATCGCGAGCAAAAGCTAGTCTTCCATAAAACCATTCACACGATAAAATTTTAATTGAAGAAAATCTATTGCAAACACGAAAGCGGTAATCCGCCATGCTGTCTGGTGAAATCACAGGCGCGCGTGGGGGAGATGATTTATAGACACGGTTATGGGAAATCGATAGCGGGAGACTGCTTTGTTCCGAAACATATTTGGTTTGGCGGAAAATCTTTACCTTGCGGAATGGTTTGGGCAAAATGATATACAATTTTGAACTTTATGATATTGTTCATTGTGATGCGATTACATTCTTTCTTTCTTGAACGACACCATTTGCGCGAGCCGACGACGCGAGCGAACGGATTTTCTATGGTGAAAGAAAACATCGTGAGGAAACCTGCACTCTGATTGATGATTATCAGCTAGTGTGTGAAATGGAGAACGCAATGGCAAACCACTCCATTAAAATTGCCAAGAGAGTCATTGTGTGTGTTTCATTTTATTCCATATCAGAGAGAAAGAAATCACTACCTACGTTATATTCCATATTATGACCACGACCCAGTCGTGCGTGCAGGGTTGCCAGATGGAATTTTCTATTTCTCCCCAAAATTGAAATTATATTTCTCCAAAACGATACTATTTTCTTAAATTTTACCCAAAGGCCCAACCGGTTTTTTTGTCCGTGTTCCTAATGGCCGATAAGCTTTTTTTTTTTTTTTTAACATCAAATTTGAAGAAATTCAAGGAATCGAACCAGAAACGTACGAATAAATAATATTTGAACGCTCGAAAACGTACAGAGATAGCCTACGTTCGAGAACGATTGTTAAATTAAACGTCTTGCACGTTTGTAAGATGCATGTTCGTTTCATTACAATAAAGAAAGGAGGCGTCCCAAACCTAAGAAAAAAATACCCAAAATTCTCCACGAGATTTATTTTTTCTCCAAACATTTCTCCAAAAATTCCATTTCTCCAAAATTTCTCCAAGAGACAAATTTTTACCCAGTATTGCGAAAAAAATACCCAATCTGGCAACCCTGCGTGCGTGCATGAGGAAATACGACTAAAAAAAGAGAGGTTTTATAAAGAGGTACCAATAAACTAAAAAAATACATAAGTAATTTTTAAATCTGAAATTAAAATTCTATCAATCATGAATCACACGAACTTATAAAAAAAGAATATTTCTGTGATGAATTTTATTTTACTTTTGTTTGATGATGATATCCTCTACTTGTAAAAAACTACTAACTATTTAGGTAGGAACGTGGTAGGGATAGGGTAGGAACTTTTATGGCGAATGTACACACTCGACGAGGGAGCGCGAGCCATGGCGAGGATAAGAATGTACAGACAGAATACATTCGCCTATCCTCGCCTTCCCTCGCCTCGCCTCGCGCGCCCTCGTCCTCGTGTCGGCTTTTCGTCGCGAGTCAAAGGGCCTCGCCTTCCCTCGCGAGGGGAGACGAGTGCATCCCTGTACACTCGCGCTTCGTTCATTCTACCTCAAAACGTCATGGCGTTAAGTCGTGCGTAAAGTCCTACATATAACCCCCCGTAAAGCCAATTCATGTCAATATGTGGAACCAAGAACCCACCTTGTTTGTGTTGGGTATGGTAGGATATTATGAGCTACGCCTGAGAAGGGAGCTTAGTATGGTGGCATATATATTTAAATTAATTCGCGGTTACAATATGGAAATGCTTAAAATAATGCAATTCTGCGTTCCGAATAGATACGTGGAGCGTCGAAGGCAGCCACGCCTTTTGAAGGTACCTCTCGGACGGACCAACTTGATGAACAAGTCTCCGCTGGCACGCGCGATACGCACCCTGAATTTGATCGCGGATAGGATATCTCCCAGTGTACTCAGTGTGAATTTACAAAGGTTGCCATTAATCTAATAAGTTATGTTGTAAATAACTAATATACCTAAATATGCTTTTCTATTGTATTGGGTAAACTTCTGTAAAAATACAATAAAAATATAAATAGAATAAGTTTGGAGAAATAAATAAATAAATAAAAGAAAAAAAGTTAAATTTTCTCGAAGTTTATCAAAGCGAGCCCATTTTATGGGAGCCATCCACCATTTCCGTTTAAGTATGCCATTTCTATTTAATCTTTTTCGTGTGATAAATGTGCACATAATTATAATAATAGCTCATAGCGCTACAGCTGCCGTAACTTGGAGCGCGTCCATCTCCTCGCCGCCGCTCGTCGTAACTGAATTAATCAAGAATGTACAGGGTCGCATTCGTGTAGCGCTCCTCGTGCGAGAGGTTCGTGCGAGGGATAGCGAGGACCCTCGCGCAAGAGTGTACAGCCGCCAAAGTAAATGGCATTTGATGTCATCTGTTAACGTCAAATTCAATCAAGTCAAAATAGTATTTTGTTTGTATTTATTTCTCAATCATTGATTTGTGTGATATTATTCTTCGTCCTACCTAGGTTTTTGTCTTGTTTTTGTACACTCTTTCTTTCTTCTTATTATATTATAATAAGTTACATACAATCTATCAACTGAGTCCGTGAGTAAACTTTACCGGCATCACCCGGCAGCTGCATGTACTATGTATATCTATCTCCATGTTTAGGTACCGGCATTGGGCTTTTTGTTTCATGAATCGAAATACAACTGAAAGTACATAATATCTCGATGCATAGTAGTAAATAATAATAATTATTATTTAGTTGGGTTTCGAGATTATCCAAATAAATTTACCTACAGTCAGTAAAGGTGGGTAGTAGATGTAGAGGAATCTAAACTAAAACAAATTCGTAGTACCTACCTACATAATTATAATCTTTTAAAATTACTCTCAGATGTCTTCTAAAAAGAAAATGGCCCGTGATGAAGTTGTTGACATGATCCAGGATGATGCTTTTGATGCCATTATGGGTAAGTATTAGCAGTATAACAGTTGTGTAATAAATGCATGACCCAGGCTTGTAAAACCCCCTTGGTAAAATTTAACACATCAATTGTTAGTCTCAATCTGTGTGATTTGTGCTTCATTTTATTTATTACTAGCTTTTGCCCGCGGCTTCGCCCGCGTGAATTTCCCACGGGAACAGTGCTTTTTCCCGGGATAAAAAGTAGCCTATGTGCTATTCCAGGTCATTATCTACCTCTGTACCAAATTTCATCGAAATCCGTCCAGTAGATTTTCCGTGATTGAGTAACAAACATCCTCACAAACTCACAAATTCACAAACTCACAAATTCACAAACTCACAAACTCACATCCAAACTTTCGCATTTATAATATTAGTATGGATAAAATTGTTACAGCTCTGAACAGTGCGTCTTCATCTCAGACCACAACTTCTGGTTGGTCAAAATGTGATGTTTCAACAACATCTAGTTCACAGACTAGCTCTGGTTCTAGAGCAACAAAAAGAAAAAGTGTTGGTGAGTTATATTTGTTTCATCTTAATATGAGTAATAAAAATTTAGAATTTTTAAATTAAGAGCCGACTGGCAGGAAGTAGGGCAGAACAGGTAGGAGTGGAAGCTTTTAGTATCGGAGGCTAAGATTATCTTCGGGTCGTCGAGCCATAGAAGTAGTAGTAATATTAGTGTAACCTATTTGTACATTTATTTTTAATCAAAACTTGAAATATAGTTTATGACTAGCTATGCCTTGGAGCTACTCTTTGATAGTAATTTGGAAATAAATAACTATTCTTGATATTTTTCTACCCATGCACCAAATTTGATTGAAATCCGTCCAGTACATTTTGTGTGATTGAGTTAGAAACACACTTACACATCCAAGCTTTCACAATTATAATATTATGATTTTAATATGGATACTCATGTGTATTGTTAGCTACTATCAACACTATTCTCACGTTAGTTTTAATCAAATTAATTATAACAGTAGTTGGAATGTTTTCTATATATTTTTCCAAGTTAAAAATTGACGGCAAGTTAAGTGACATGATACCTACGAATGAAGGCACAGCTCAAGGGTCAATAATTGGACCCATTGAGTACCTTTTATATGTAAACGATATGTGTAATATAATAAAAGAGGGCTTAATATATCAGTTCGCTGACGATACCTGCCTAATAGTTGCTCACAGACAGCTACAGGCCTGTATACAGCCTGTATATGGCCCACTGGCATAAGAGATCAAAGTTGTTTTAAACAACTTTGATCTCTTATGCCAGTGGGCTCATGATGCCGGCTTAATATTAAATGCTCAAAAAACTAAATTATTACACATTCATACACCTTATCTAAAATCGCCTAGTGTACCTTCAATAATTGCCCACGAACACCAATGCCTTCATTCCTCAAAAAACCAGTGTAAATGTAGAAATATAGAATTAGTAAATGAACATACCTATCTAGGACTTATAATTGATACTCGCTTATGTTGGAAACCTCATATAAATAACATTTGTAATAAACTTAGAGCTATTTTATCTAAGCTATCGATTTTAAAATATAAATTACCGTATCACACTTTGCGCATGTTGTATATGTCTTTGGCTGATAGTATAATCGACTATGGTATAAGTAGTTATGGTAGAACATACAAAACACATATTGAAAATATCTACAAATTGCAACTCAGCTTACTTAAGACTATTACCCCGAATAAAATTAGAAATAAATATATAATAAACGACACCGACTTATTTAAACATTGTAAAGTTATAAATGTATATGATAAAGTTAAAATGCAAATAGTGTGTGAAAACCTAGAACAAATAAATTCATTACAAGTTAGAACCAGAAGCACCGGCTTGCGTAACTTATCATATCTACCTAGATATATATTGCCCTCATACAACAATGTTCATGGTAAAAGGATGTGGGAGTATTTTCTGCCATCTACTTTAAATGAATACCCTGTCAATATTATTGAACAAATAAGTAACTTACAAAATAGTACCAAATGTAAGTTGATACTTAAGAACTACATATTATCCTAAGAAATTGTAACGAGTAGTAACTCACATTACCACGTATAAATCTAAATAGGTTTCTGTTGGTAATTACGTTGTTTTTTCATGTAATTATGTGTAACTTAAATAAAGAAATAAAAAAAAAAGTGATTGAGCTAGGAAAAAAATATATAGATAAATAAATATTATTTACTGAGATGTGTCAAAATAAATTATCAAATATACAGATAGTTTAGAAGTCAATGGTACAAAAAATGCCAAAGCAGCAGAAAGAGAGGCAAAGAAGCAGAAGAAAGAGGAAGAGAGACAGAAGAGAGAAGAAGAGAAAGCAGCTAAGGCGGCAGCTGCGGAGAAGAATAAGATTTACAAGCCTGGGGAGTGCATAAAGGTATGGTCTAGCAGTCTAGGCACATATTAACCCAGAGAGTTGTTGCTCCAATCCAGAGGTTGTTACCAGTACCAAATTCTTCATATAAACTCCCAAAAAGTATCAGTTATTTCTGGTAGGTACTTTATAAGATAATTTGGTACTGGTACTAACTGAAATGAGCCCTGCTTCAATCTAAAGAATTTAACTTTGATAATTTGCATCCAGTAGGACTAGTGCAGTTGGTTTTCTGTAAAAAACTTACCTCAAGGCCTAACCATTTATAATATTGGTAGGATTTTTTCTATTATAAATA
Source organism: Ephestia elutella (assembly GCA_018467065.1). Classification (NCBI taxonomy): domain Eukaryota; kingdom Metazoa; phylum Arthropoda; class Insecta; order Lepidoptera; family Pyralidae; genus Ephestia; species Ephestia elutella. Next base: position 470,591 of record CM031579.1, read on the forward strand.
AATATAATATAAATATATACGGACAAATCACACAGATTGAGTTAGCCCCAAATTAAGTTCGAGACTTGTGTTATGGGATACTAACTCAACGATACTATATTTTATAACAAATACATATATAGATAAACATCCAAGACCCGGGTCAATCTGAAAAAGATCATTTTCCATCTTGACCCGACCGGATATCGAACCCGGGACCTCCGGTGTGGCAGTCCGGCGTGATGACCGTTGGGCCACGGTGATCGTCAAATTATACAAATATATTAGCCTATACCACAGAATTAATATAAGTACTACGTACCTATACTGTCCCAACTGCTGGTCAAAGACCTCCCCTCTGGTCCGCCATTCTTGTCTATTCCGTGCATTAGACCTCCATTACAATCTTTATCTGTCGCGTCCAGATCATCCAACCATCTCGTACAATAAAATAGCCGTTTATTTCGTTCATATGTTTGTAACAAAAAATGACAATCTCTTATTGTATTAATTATAGCTTCAAAATATTCTCTTACTAACTGCGTTCCGAGGCTTCGCTCCCGTGGGAATTTCGGGTTAAAAGTACCCTATGTGCTATTCCCGGTATTATTATATCCGTGTACCAAATTTCATCGGAATTCGTCAAGTAGATTTTTGTTTTTTAATTAAAGATGGGTTTGCTCTTGACCACAATTTTGCGTGATTGAGTAACAAACATCCTCACAAACTCAAAAATTCACAAACTCACATCCAAACTTTCGCATTTATAATATTACTAGCTTTTGCCCGCGGCTTCGCCCGCGTGAATTTCCCACGGGAACAGTGCTTTTTCCCGGGATAAAAAGTAGCCTATGTGCTATTCCAGGTCATTATCTACCTCTGTACCAAATTTCATCGAAATCCGTCCAGTAGATTTTGCGTGATTGAGTAACAAACATCCTCACAAATTCACAAATTCACAAACTCACAAACTCACATCCAAACTTTCGCATTTATAATATTAGTATAGATATATACCTAGTAGGATTTGTCTTTTCGATATATGTATATTGTAGATCTGTTTGCTCGTCGGCAATGTCCTCTTCTCCACTTGCGCTTAGGAGGCGGTGGTAATCTTATTTTATGACGTCAACTAACTAAAAAACAAGAATGTGACGATTTATAAGTGCTTTTTTTAAGCCTATATGAATAAAAATAATTGACTTTGACTTTGCAAAGGCCTCCATTCGTAGGATTACTAATAGTTTATATTCACAGCACATGAAGATAGAAGTCCACCCCGCGTTATCATCACAGTGGTACATGGAGGACCTGGCTAGAGAGGCATCCCGAGTCGGATGTCAGATGATCTTCGCCACCGACATGTGCGACACCGAACTTCTTATGTGGACCAGGGCTGTGCCTGCCACTATTATTGATCAGGTAACGGAAGCTGCCCATATACAGTCAGGAACAGATTAAACTGACTGCCTTACCATCCTTAATTCTATCTCGGGGGGGTCAGGTGTGCCCCCGACTGTACTGTAGTGTACATACATACATTCATATGATCACGCTTTTTTCCCTTGGCGGTAGGCAGAGACTAGCGATTTCCGCTTGCTACGTTTTCACCAGTAGTAAGCAAGATTATACCTGAGTTATATAGACTACATTTTTTGTATGTACCACCCGAGCGAAGCCGGGGCGGGGCGCTAGTGTTTCATATTTACGGAAATTTGAGTAAATATGCTATTATTATTATACAAGCTATAAGTTATATGCTAATCTTTGACAAGAACAGTCATATTTGCCAATTATACACAAATATAATAAAGATGAGTTTGTTTGAACATTCTAACCTCTACTGGTTTGATTATATACCGTCCATACTTCCATGCTGTATAAGGTCTGTCTAGTCTATCTGACTGTTACGTTTTCACGACTATACCGCTGGACCGATTTTGATGAAATTCAATATGAACATTTTTAAAGACCCAGGGTCAAACATAGGCTAATTTTTTTTCAAAACTAACGCAACGCCAAAGGGGCTGAAAGTTTGTATGAATAACACATAAGGTATATTTTTTGCCACGGGCAAAGCGGTGCAACAGCTGTAGTATTAAAGTAAGATCAAATTAGAACATAATGCTTTTTACACGAGTGACCAAAAAAGGAGTGATGTTTTCAGGGTTCATGTATGTATGTTTGTATGTATGTAAGTTTCTTTATTCCACCATAAGTCTTGAACGGCTTAATGGATTTTGATGTGAGAGGTATTTTTAGTTATTGGAGGAATTCAAGGAAAATTCCTTGCCACAAATCCTTGCATTTCTCCGAATGGCATAGGCTATGTGAGTCAGTCGTGTTTTATATTTTTTGATAATCAGCTTGTTTAAACAGCTTGGTTTAAAGAAAAAAGAGCGTTGCGACCGGGCGCTATACATCCAAGAAGCGGAGGACGTCGCGGAGAGAGTGGCCAAGCGCGAGTTGTCGCAACATGTCGAACTGATTCGAGACATGTCGGCGTGTCAAGTGACGCTGGTCGTGTTCGGTACTAAGGACTATTTTAAGTAAGTATGGGTTAAAGTAAAGAATACAAAAAACAATTGCTTCTTTCTTATTGAGTTACTAGCTTTTGTCCGCAGTTTCGCCCGCGTGATTTAGGGGGGGGCACATGATGTCTATTATATAAGCCGCCACTGCCCCCCCCCCCTCAGAAAAAAATCCTGGATCCGCCCTTAATTCTTGTGATATGCCCCTCATGCTTTCAGCCCCTAGTATTGAAGTTGCCCATGGGCAGCGGTGGTCGCTTACCATCAGTGACCCGCTTGCTCGTTTGCCGCCCTATGAAAACTACCATACACAACAAGTCAAGATTACAAGTCAGATTGGTATGCAAACCAGGGCACAGCTAGTATAAAACATGGACTTAACGGGATGACCAGCAGATGTAAAACATCTGAGCATCAAGAATTAATAAATAAATAAAATGTAATGTCATTTGTCGTCACGGCATTCGTGTCAATTTTACTGCCAAAGCGCACCAATATTAGATGTTTTACATCATAAATAATAAGATTTAGATCCTGAATAATAAATTATTTGACATTTTTCCAGGGCATCAGGGCGTAAAACGAAAAACAGCAGTCGGAAATTGATGACTGACATAGATTTAGAAATGGCTATAGCTGGTAAGTCATTACTATACAGATACAGTAACACGTTTTTGTCCCTTACGGGGTAGACAGAACCAAGAGTCGTAAGACTTGAAGGCCACGCTTAGCTGAATAGTGGGCTTATTGGTGGAATGGAGATTCAGATATAGTGGCAGGTTGCATCGCCTATGACAAGAATTCCCAGTTTAAAACCTATTCCCTTGATTTACCTTTGCAATCTGTGCGGGAAGCAACTGGCGCATTCTATGCTTTTCTTCGCTCCCAGACCAGCACGGTAGCACATAAATAGTAAAAAAATATTATTTGTTTTTTGTAAAAAAAAAAAATTGTAAAAAAAAATACTTATTTGTAAAATAAAAATGTTGTTTTTTTAGATCTTTTGGTGACTGCGGATTGTGATACAGTGTTGGTAGACACACCTAACGACTTGGCTTTGCTCATAATTCAGTTCACGAAAGCGATAGCCGAGGCTCCACACAAGTACGTACTTATCAAAGTCAAAGGTTTTTATTTAAATAGGCTTAAAAATAGCACTTTTAAATCGTCATATTCTAGTTTTTTAGTTAGTTGACGTCATAAAATTACTTAAAGCTAAGGTTACCACCGCCTTCAAAGTGCAAGTGGGGAAGAGGCGGCGCAACAAACTCCACTGCTGCATTTTCTCCAAAGACGTCACTTTATAACATATGTCTTACAATAAAATGACTATCAAAACTCCAACCCGTTATTTAAAACAATGGTTTTTTTTATGACGACTTCCGTGGCCCAATGGCCATCACGCCTGACTGTCACACACCGGAGGTCCTGGGTTCGATCCCCGGTCGGGTCAAGATGGGAAATGATATTTTTCAGATTGGCCCGTGTCTTGGATGTTTATCTATATAATGAATTTGTTATGAAATATAGTATCGTTGAGTTAGTATCCCATAACACAAGTCTCGAACTTACTTTGGGGCTAACTCAATCTGTGTGATTTTTTTCGTTAAAAAAAATTGCCTTTTATTCTACTACCATGTCTTAAATTACGAAAAAGATCACTTATACATTTGTCCGTAATTATATATGTATTTATTTATTTTTTATACGCAATAATCTCTAGAACATCATTAAAAATGTGGCATTTTGTTGATTTTCAGACAAGCGAAGCGATCACTAGACGAACAAGCGGAGTTTTATATGAGAGGGGACAACAAAAAGTGCGTCCGCGTTGATCCGAAAGGTGAGTCTGAAATAAATACAATGAATATACTAGTTTTTGCCCGCGGCTTCTCGCGCGTGAATTTCCCACGGGAACAATCAATCAATCTAATCATTTATTTCGTGAACATAGGTTTACATAGAGACGTGTTATACAATTGAGTTCCTCTAGGTTCCGCCATAAGGCATACAAAACACAAACAAACAAACCCAACGGGAAACAGTGCTTTTTCCCGGGATGAAAGGTACCCTATGTTCTTCTCAGTACTTCTAACTATGTGTATGTGAATTTCAGAAAGATTCGTTCAGTAGATAAAGCGTGAATATGCAACAAACAAACTCACTTTCGCATTTATAATATTAGTTAGGATTAGGATATATATAGGTACAGATAAACATCCAAACCCAGGTCAATCTGGAATCCCTGGGGATGAGAATCTTGATCAAATCTTTCAAACAATAAAACTTTTTTTCAAAAAAATGAACCGACTTCCATCATAAAACTTAAAAACATGAAATAACAATAAAGAAAAATGTATTGGCATGCTACCTACTGAATGAGGTGCAGTCGGTGCCAATAAGGGTGTTATATAATTGTTTAGCTAGGCATTTTATATTTTTATTTATTTTTATTTTACTTATATGTATACACGATTCTAATGTAAATTTAGATCTTTTAATTTTTTTGGCACCGACTTCACCTCATTCAGTAGGTAGCATGCCAATACATTTTTCTTTATTGTTATTTCATGTTTTTAAGTTTTATGATGGAAGTCGGTTCATTTTTTTGAAAAAAGTTTTATTTTAAAATTTTTAGTGCTTCTACACTTATTTTCTTTAATAAAAACTTAAACTTTTCTTCTGGCCGAAAAAAAAGAATTAAGAATTCAAAACTTTTTATGTCAGTTTAATTTGAAATTTCAGAACATGTCAAATTGTCTATTATTTTTGGCACATAAATAGACCGAGAGCCCGCGACGACCAAACCCTCCATATTTTAAAAATGCGGAATGTTTCTCTGCGTGGTATATACGGGTAAAAAATATTAGCGACTAGGTATGAAGTTTGGATCTTAGTTGCTTATGCAGGTAATATGGCTAGCAAGGATGATTTTTATAGGTATAAAAAGCACCCTTGGGGCCTCCCAAAGTAACATTAAATTCAGATTTTGTAATAAAACAAATATAACTATAATCATCGATAAAATATTAGTAACTATAGATGGATACCCTTCATATATGAAAGTGTGCCTTGCTGTTACTTGTTCCTCGTCTAACTAGATGTCGCTACCAGTCTTAATCTCACGCATATCTCACGTATTTTGTCGTAAAAATTAGAACCAACAAAGCATGATCAAACCGCGTCAAAGCATACCGCGTTTTACCACACAAATTCATTAGATGGCGCAATTCTTAGAAATAAGAAGGTTTTGCGCATTTATTCTTTTATTTATTCCATTTCATAAGAAAACAATATTCAAAAATTACAAATAAATACTTATATTTAAAAAAATATATTGAGGAGATAGATTTTTTAGATTACAATTTATTTAAGTATATATTGTAATTGAGATATTGTTTCGCATGATATTTTAAGTGTAAATCTATATTGGAACTTGTATTTCGTGTTAAAGTTTACAACACGGTGAGCTACAGCATTAAGAACAGTAAAAACCGCAGTGAACGTAATAAATTAATCACATTTCCCACGTAAGTACACGTCTTTTTGTGTTCAGATCTCTACCACACACTTGCATAATTATTATAAATAAATAAATAAATATATACGGACAAATCACACAGATTGAGTTAGCCCCAAAGTAAGTTCGAGACTTGTGTTATGGGATACTAACTCAACGATACTATATTTTATAACAAATACATATATAGATAAACATCCAAGACCCGGGTCAATCTGAAAAAGATAATTTTCCATCTTGACTCGACCGGGGATCGAACCTGGGACCTCCGGTGTGGCAGTCCGGCGCGCGTGATGACCGTTGGGCCACGGAGGTCGTCGAAATTATATTTAGTTTACGAGTCCATGCAACAGTAGGTAGGTACTTTCTACCTAAAAAACAAAAAATTTAAACAAATTATCATTTTTTAAGTACTTCGAAAATTGTGTTGCCAATTGTAACAAAAAAATTCTCTACTCGAGTTATATTTTTTGTTTAAACCCTTATCAGTGAGTTAATATCTGTAGTATCAACTACTTTTCATACTCGTAGAGTACTTTTATTGCCTATTTATAAAAATAACTAGTTTTTGGTGGCTGCGCGAGGTGCAAGCACCTCGCGTGCTGTGCAGGGCAATTTTATAGTTGCAGTTTCGATTGCACGAAAATAGTTTGGGAAATAATGAAAAAGTCATCTACAAAGAAATGTTGTCGGTTGGGATTAGGTGAAGAGCCGAAAGAGTACTTTGCCTTATGCTCTTTGCTGTTAAAACGCAGCTCGGCCTACGGCCTCGCTGGCGGCGCAAGCTCGGCCTTCGGCCTCGCTTGCCCCGGCTGGAGGAGGGCTCGGCCTCCGGCCTCGCCTCGCCTCTCGGATTCATATACGCAGCTCGGCCTGCGGCCTCGCTTGCCGCGGAGCCTCGGCCTTCGGCCTCGGCTCCCCGGCTGGTGACTCGAGGTATGAGTTGTCATCATCACGTCATCCATGAATGGCTCGGCCTTCGGCCTCGCCCAATTCTTTTCGCACGAGACGGAGCTCGGCCTTCGGCCTCGCCTGGACGCAGCTCGGCCTTCGGCCTCGCTTGCCCCGGCTGGAGGAGGGTCTCGGTCTCCGGCCTCGCCTCGCCTCTCGGATTCATATACGCAGCTCGGCCTGCGGCCTCGCTTGCCGCGGAGCCTCGGCCTTCGGCCTCGGCTCCCCGGCTGGTGACTTGAGGTATGAATTGTCATCCTCACGTCATCCATGAATGGCTCGGCCTTCGGCCTCGCCCAATTCTTTTCGCACGAGACGGAACTCGGCCTTCGGCCTCGCCTGGACGCAGCTCGGCCTCCGGCCTCGCTTGCCGCGGTGACTTGGCTGGCCCATACAAAACTCTTCGAAAAAAATTTCGAAAAAAAAAAACCTGTCAGTTTGGGGGCCCCACGGTTTCAACATAAAAAATTGTCTATGACGGTAAAAGTCTACGAGTCCGTTTTCCCCCTCAAAATCCCCTGTCAAGTTTGTATGAAAAAATAAAATTTAGTATGAAGAAAAAAAAAAAGTCAAAAAAACCATAGACTACCGCCGGCTGTGGTCGTTGCCCAGGGTCCTCTATGACATTTGGTCGAGCACCCCCCACCTATCTATTATGGTTTCCGCGGGCAGTACCCCCTATCAGTCCGGAACTGCTCCAAGTTCCACTTTCGTATTTTTCCCGGTGCCTCCTCACCCCCCTCCACACTTCTCCATCATTACTTTTTCCCAGTTGTGAGTTCCGTAGAACAAACAATTTATGTCAATGAGTCAGTCAGTCAGTCAGTGGTAATGCAGCTATATATATATAGGGGAAATATATAGGGGAAAATATAGGGGAACCAACCAGCTGGAAGCTCGGCCTTCGGCCTCGCTTCCAGCTTGGTTGGTTCGAACTAGTGGTTCGCCGCGAACTTAGACATCGCGATTATTATTTTAAAATTATGCGTATATTTCAAAAACGACTGAATCGATTTTGTTGCGCAACGAAATTAAAAATTCTATAGATAGTTGCTACACGTATTCTTGATATCATCGAAATTAATTTAACTGTTCTAGAGTTATCGAAGAACAAACATACATACAAACAAACAATGTGTTTTCGCCCCAACTTAAATTATAGCTTATAGCTATTTTATTAAATATTTATCATATTAATTTTTAAATTTGACATTTTAAATTTTTTTTACTTGTGCGTAATTTCCATCGAAAAGGGGAAAACGTATAATGCTGGCAACACTCATTGCCAGAATGAGAAACAGCACCGATCAAATATTTTTGAAATATAGAAACAGCTATAGGTACCTACCTAAAGGCCCCGCCATGCGCCAGGCCAGGAGATCGTAGAAACTTTGTAAACAAAGAATAGTGGTACGCAACCTGTGTACGCAACATTTGGGTCAAATCAAATATATTATTTCTGTAATATTTTTATTTAATGACAAATAATATGAGCCAATTTAGGAATAAAATTCATATAATGTAGAATAGTAATAGGGTATTTGACAAGGTGTAATTTTTTAACATATTTTTAAATACATGGAAAGATCAAAGTTTTATAACAAACTGTTTTTATTTTTTATTTTCGATTTAATTACCTAGTTTCTTCAAATTGAAAATTCATACCAACGGAATACGCCGAACAGTTACCGAACACTTCCGATTAGCCCGGTGACGTCACACAGGTGTCTTCCCTACTCGGTGCGCCTCTCCCCGCCGGCACGCAGGCCCGCGCGGGTGTGGAGCTCGGGTTTGTTTCGTGAACTGACAAGAAGGAGATCGGATTTTTTCGGGGCATCGGATTTTTTGGTACTTTTAATTAGATATAACTTGATAATTAGGTCGAAATTTAAAAAATAAAAACCGTTTGTTATTATACTTTTACATGATCTTTCCAAAAATAAAAAAAAAAACATTGTCAAATACCCTATTACAATCAAACAATAAAATATTAAAAACAACTTTAAGATTGCTAAATTTAAGAGAATACCATTGTTTATATTTATTTTAGAATGAAAAACATATGCCACCATTTTTATTACATACTAACTTTCGCCCGCGGCTTCGCCCGCGTGAATTTCCCACGGGAACCGTGCCTTTGGTGAAAGGTACCCTATGTCCTTCTCCGTACTTCTAACTATGTGTATGCGAAATTTCAGGAAGATTGTTCAGTAGATGAAGCGTGAAAAAGTAACAAACAAACAAACCAACAAAAAAACAAACTCACTTTCGCATTTATAATATTAGTTAGGAAGTTAGGATAATAAAATATTATAGCATGAAATGAGAATAAAATAATGGGGTTTTATTTTAATTTTTTGATATGAAAATAATAAATGATGACGGATCTATTTCTAAATGGTGCGCCAAATGTTTATATTCAGCTTTTTATCGCTGACGTATAATCCGACTATTTTTAAATTGCCCGTTGGTTTCATACCACTCGCTTTCAATTGAAGTCCAAAATTTTCGGCATTACTTTGTTTCTTGGTAAAAAACAAATTTTTGGTTTGGTAAGTTTAACACTACGAAATCACTCCTATAGATTGTCAGAAGCCAGACGACAGATGTTTTACATCAAAAACAAGCAAGCATTACTTACCTAAAACGATTGTATAAAAATGATGTCGTAATTTATTCGTTATTCAAATGACGGATAATATCACGGATTCGAGGCCAATTTATCCGCGGATGATTTATTCGTATATAAATTATCCGCGAATGAATTTCCACGGATAAAATTTTATTCGTATGATAATTCGAGTAAAAATATCCGAATAAAAAATTGTCTATTTCTGCGCATACTCATAGTTAGAAGTACGGAGAAGGACATAAAGCGTACCTTTCATACCGAGTAAAAGCACTGTTCCCGTGTAAAATTCATGCGGGCGAAGCCGCGGGCAAAAGCTATATGAAATCCTCTTCGCATATTCATTAAAATTAATTTTATATCATTTGTCAGTATTATTAGGTACCCTATATTTCTAATTCACACTTGTCATTATAGTTGTCTTATTTATTTTGCACAATATTTTCACAACATACAAAAGTAGGTAGTCGCGAGAGTACTACAACAAAACATCAAATAAATGAATGCATGCTCATGCGAGCAACTCGCGCGCTGTTGCCGTATCGTGCCGTCCCGTGCTCGGCGACCGCCGGCGGGGCGGCGCGGCGGCGGCGCGTTGGTCGCGCCGCGGTACACATGACGTGCACGATCTAGCAACGTCGCCTCGCAGCCTAAGTGTATCGATACTTTTATACCAGTTCACCATAATAGCGATAAAAATATTGGTATTTACTTCAGTTATCGATTCCGTTATCGATATTTTCGTCAAAATATCGGTATTTTGAAAATATCGATATCCAGTCCCTGGCTACTCCAAATAAAATGTGTGTCCCGTTTTTGTAAAGGTTAAAATAAATCCGCTGCAGCGCTGGAGCAATAATTAAAGTGTCCAGAAACAAGCAGCGCTACAGCGCTTCAAGGCTATTGTTTACTTGCGACCAAGATTATAACAAACACCACAGAGTGGACATCTGTTTCGCGTTTTGAACTTACCAAATCTTTTGAATAAAACTTGGTAGGTACAAAACAAATTGATGTTTGTTTCTTTATTGCATACTAGTTTATGCCCGCGACTTCGTTCGCGTGTAATTAGAACGCAGTATACTAATTACAAATTATACTTTTAGTTTTGATAGGTACAAAAAAATAAACGCCATATAATTTTTCAGTGAGTAATATTTATTTAATTCCTTCAAACAATATAAGTTTAATTAATTTTTGCCGCTTAGAAGATAAACGATTATTATTCTGATGCCACGTTTTTGTTTCTTGGCTAAAACAAACATAATAATGTGTTAGTACATAAATAATATTTTATCAAAATGGTATCACTTTTATAAGGTAGGCTAGGTATAACAAGAAATTACAGGTTATTCTACCTACACTTGTTCTATCTGAATTCTTAGTCTATGACAAATGACGCGTCATGGGCATCATGGCGTCCGCTAATAATATTTAGCACAAATTAAGTTAAAAAATGATTATCTAGTAACTCACCGAAGGAAAGTTACTCCATCCCACTTCCATGTATTGCTCGTATGATTGGTACGGTATCGTAATAAACGCGGGCGTATTTCGAAGAAAATTCACGATTTTTTGATCACGAGCAAGCAAGACTTAACACTCAAAGAGCTTGCGTAGCGACCGTCTGAGCGAGCGAAGAGCCGCCGGCTGGCGTATGATTACGCGCCGATGTATTTCGGCGTCTCCTCTAGTACGTAGTAAAATATCTCGATGACCTACCTACATATAAATAAGTAATTTTATAGTCGTTTCGTGCAAGTAGTGTAGACGTCGATTATTATTCGTATAGATAGGTACCTACTGTAGTTGTAGAGATGGTGGTGCCATCTATTGCCATAGGTAGGTACCTACTGTAGTTGTAGAGATGGGGTGCCATCTATTGCCTCTGAATATTAACTAACTCGTATGGTATTTGAACTACGACTGCAGCGACACACGGAATTTTCATGAAAACCGAGATGATGTACTTCTCAGTGGCGCCATCTAAGTATAATACAAATTTGGTGAGGTACAGATTCAATGTACGTGAATATCCATCTATAGGTACTAATATTTTATCGATGCTATAATTTAGTAAAGTTAAATGTCTGGCAGAGGTTTATATCTGCACCAATTGCCTGTTAATGGATTGCGTGATTTCTAATATTATTCGGAATAAAATCTTTAAAAAACTTTACTTTGAGGAAATTGAGCTACCACTTTATATGCTATTGCTACAAATTATCTGCCTAAGTAAACATGATCCAAGTTTTATAGTCGCTAATCGCTATTTCTATGTTGGGGACATACACAGAAAATCTTGAGTTTTAATAAAATAAGGAAGGACATGCAGTCGCGGGCTTTTGCTCTATAATGCAATGTTGATATTTTTATATTTTGTTAGGTATCTTTTAAATTACCGAACAGATTCTGACGTGGTTAAAATGGGACCAACTTGGGAATAGACTCTTTCGAATAAAATAATAATTTCGGAAATCAGTCCACAATAGGCGGAGAAATCGGCGAACATACATAAAAAAAAACATACATACATCGAAACATATAACCTCCTTTTTTGGGAAGTCCGTTGAAAAAGCAAATTGATTTTAGTGCGTTTTTGTTTGTTTGATTGTAAACTCTTTATTGCACACTAGCTTTTGCCCGCGGCTTCGCCCGCGTGAATTTCCCACGGGAACAGTGCTTTTTCCCGGGATAAAAAGTAGCCTATGTGCTATTCCAGGTCATTATCTACCTCTGTACCAAATTTCATCGAAATCCGTCCAGTAGATTTTGCGTGATTGAGTAACAAACATCCTCACAAACTCACAAACTCACAAATTCACAAACTCACATCCAAACTTTCGCATTTATAATATTAGTATGGATACACATAAGAATAATACAAAAAATAGTGAAACAAAAAGAGAGGCGTAAAATGGCGGACTTATCCCAAAAAGGGATTTCTTCCAGTTAACCAAGTGTTTTAATTGTTTTTTGTTTGAAAAGGGGCCTTATCGAGAGGTGTTAGCCATGTTTCGGAGTTACCAGACTTTTTCTATGTGATATCGGAATTTTTTGTTTTGTAATTTCATAATTTGTTTAGGTAACGGTCTAAGCGGCCTCTGGCAGCAGATGGTGGCCATATTGCCCAACTCCAGCCTCGAAACGTCCAGAGCTGTGTGTGCGCAGTATAAATCTCCTTTGGAATTATACGAGGTAATGTCCATAGAGTAATGTCTTTGCTTTTTGACTGTGTTGCCAGTTCAAAAAAGGCCAAATAATAATTATCTGCAAAATCAAAATCAATAATAATCTTTATTGTGGAAACACAGGTACAAAGGTCTTAATGTTTAGTAAAGTTTCACTGTGTCCTGTTCTTAGCAGAACGTACAATATTTGAATAATATTAATATTAAATTTTAAGTAATAATGTATGACGGAGCGAGGTTCCCCGTAGTATTTTTAAAAAGGGTGACGTCAGCAGCGCTGACGTCACAAGTGTCTTCATGATCACTCATAGCGACTTAATAAAACGGTCACTCAAAGAAACAGGATAATATTATCAAAGAAACAAGATAGATTCTTCAAGTCTTCTTTATTCAGACGGGCAGCGTAACAGTGTCTTGAGGAGGTCCGTACGCTCCGGCGGCTCGAGCAAGAATGAGCTCGGACCGTCGGTGCGCCCGTATTTATACCCCACAAGGCGTACAAAACAATAATCACATGATGTGTGCGTATGCACTAATAACAATTAAATTATTCTAAAAATCATTAAAAATCGTTTAGTTAATTAATTTTAACATTTCAAAATAATTAACTAATCCTAAATAACAATAAATTGAACCAACGGTTAATTCATTTTAAATTTGAATTCTCGACGTTTTTAAATTTAACATTTCAATAATAATCAATCAATCTTAATCTTAAATAACAATAAATTGAACCAAAACGGTTAATTCGTTTCGAATTTGAATTCTCGACGTTTTTTAACCGCCGCCACGTAGTAGTAAAACTCGTCGCGCCGATACGGCCATACTGACAGGCGGTGCGTGCTCTGCACCAGCCTTTTCTTTTGTGTTTTTTCTGTAACAAAATGGATTCTTTCTGAGTTTGATGACTGTTAGCAACTTGCGTTGCTTAAGTGTTAGTTATTGCAACAGCACACAACTGACTTGCGTGTTCATGGTTATGAATATCGTTAAATTGACAGTTATTTCATAAACACACAACTGACTTGCGTGTTTAAGGCTATAAATAATGTTAAAGTTAATAGGTTACTCGGAGGGTCTCCTAGATTTCTCGGAGAGTTTCGTAGATTTCTCGGAGGTTCTCGTGGATTTCTCGGAGGGTCTCGTGGATTTCTCGGAGGATCTCGTGGATTTCTCGGAGGGTCTCGTGGATTTCTCGGAGGGTCTCGTAGAGGTCTCGACGAGGATACTTGTTTAAAGATTTTTGTTGTATTATGAATGATGAATGAAAATAGAAGATACTTACTATTAATCCGATGAGTTATCTTCATCTCGCAGGTCATGGTTTATATGTAGTCTTTCTTGGGAAGTGGAACGTCTCGGTTCATTTGATGCTGTAGAAGTCCCTGGTTGAGGTAATTCGCCTCCCGCCGATACGGTCAACTGTTCACCAGGTTGTGGCGCCCGTCGTAGCTGGTCATGGGCGACCTTGCGTGGTCGTCCTCTACCCACTACTTTTTTCACTAAATAGCGGTCATTTTCAAGTATTCTGCAAACTTCATATGGTTCACTGCACTTGAGATCTAATGATGTTTGATTGCGAGGGTTATTTTTTATCATAACGTAGTCCCCTCTTTGAAAATGGTGGATCTTGGCCTTTCTTTGGTTGAAGCGTAGTCTGTCTTGTTCACCAGAACGAGACATTTTGAGCTGTACTTGCCGAGTGAGTGCTTCTATGTCGATGGTTTGATTGTCAATATCTACTAAGTTAAGTAGTTCAGGAGGTACACAATGCTTTCTTTGGGTTATAAGTGTCAATGGAGCGACACCAGTGACACGATGGGCTGTACAGTTCATCGCCAGTTGAAGTTCTTCAAGTGCGGTGTGCCAATGCTCTGTTTCATAGTTTTTGATCATCACCAATGCGTTCTTGAGAGTTGCCATAACTCTCTCAACTTGGCCATTTGCTCGGCTGACTCCTGGCGCAATAGAGTGAATATTCGTCCCAATGTTATCCGTATAGTCCTTGAATTCACCAAGAAACTCTCTTCCTCCATCGACTATGATTTGAACTGGTGCACCAAATAGATATACGGTGCGTTTCAGAGCAGCCAGAGTACTGTGTGGGTTCTTATTGGTAGCAAAATAAAGTAGAAGATACTTCGAGAATGCGTCAATTGTGACGATGACATATTGCTGATCGTCTGGGGTACCTAGCTTCCCCGTTATGTCCATATGGATTACTTGAAAAGCTGCTGACGGCTTCTGTATTGGGTGCAATTGAGCTTGAATTGCACCAGATCTTCCTTTGGATGTACGGCATATCACGCAATTATCCACGAATCTTCGTACAGTAGAACTCATTTTGTCAAACCAATAAGTTTCTCTTATCTTCTGTAACGTCTTTTCCCAACCTGGGTGTTTCAAAGCGGTATGAAATGAGTTTATGATACTCCATTGGAAAGACTTGGGTACCACTGTGCATAGCTGCTGCCCAAAGACAGGATCACTAATGTTCTTTTTTAAGACATTGTCCTCCAAGACATATCCCTCTATAGGATTATTATCGCTGAGACTGTCCATTATTGGTCGTAGTTGTTCATCCCGACGCTGTTCGATTTTAAGCCAATCGAGATCTCTTGTCATGACGTTTACTGCGTACTCAGTTGGATTTCTACTGAAGAAATCGGCATGTTGGAGACGTTCCCCTTTACGGTATTCTATGTCGAAATCGTAGTTTTGTAGGAACGCCCACCATCGATGAATTCTTGGTAGGAGATCCTTCTTATGTTTGGACGCTTTCAGTGCATTGCAGTCCGTTATGACTGTGAATTTTCGACCGTAAAGATACTGCCGAAAATGTTTTATAGCACGAACTACTGCCAGTGTTTCCAACTCGTATGAGTGGTATCGGCTTTCTGCATCTGTAGTTCTCATGCTCATGAAAGCTACCGCGTGTTGACGTCCGTTGATCACCTGTACCAGTACTGCTCCAAATCCAAGGCTACTGGCGTCAGTGTATAACTGTATTGGTGCTTCTTCTTGAAATAATGTAAGTGCTGGAGCAGATGTTAGGCATTCTATGATAGTGCTGCGTGCTTTGTCATGTTTTTCTGACCATTCCCATTTTGCACCTTGTTTCGTCAGTTCGTATAAAGGTACCATTATACGAGAGAAATCAGGAATAAACTTCCTGAAATATCCCGCTAAGCCGTTGAACTGCCTGACCTGCTTCACGGTTTTAGGTACCGGTGCTTTGACGAGAGCATCTACTTTTCGTGGACTCGGTCGTACTTGTCCATCATAAACTACGTTCCCCAAATATTCAATGGAGCGTTTGAAGAAACTGCACTTATCAGCGTTGATGGAGAATCCGGCGTCTTGTAGTGCTATGAGAATACGTTCCAAGTTTGATATTCCTTCTGCAAAATCTGTGCATTTGCTAAGTACATCGTCCACGTAGACCTGCGCGGCTGTTCCCAGTAACGGGAACAAGGCTCTATTGATGCATCGTTGGTAAACTGAGCAGGCATTACTCAAACCAAAGGGCATTGTGATATATTCATACAGGCCATCTGGTGTGACGAACGCTGTCTTCTCAATGGAGGTTTCCGCAATAGGAATTTGGTGGAATCCAGCTGCCATATCAAGGCTTGTGTAAAAATGACCATTAGCAAGCTGATCAATCTGATCAGATATTAGCGGAAGTGGATAATGGTCACGAAGGGTATTTGCATTTAATTCCCGAAAGTCCACACAGAGTCTATCATCACCGTTCTTCTTTTTGACTAAGATAATGGGGCTGGAATATGGCGATTTACTCTCACGAATAATGTTGTGATCTAGAAGTTCTTTGATGATGGCTCGAACCTTCTCTCGTTCCACTGGACTGAGACGATATGGTCTTCTTTCCACAAATTTATTCGGATCTTTTAATCTTATTTCCAGCTCTCCTGTGTTGACCCGTGACTTAGGATATCCACGAATGAACAGGTGTTGATATTTGTTCAATAATCTGTGTAACTGCGCAATTTCATCTTCGTGGGTTAAATCACAGTCCAGGTTACTAAACAGAGCAGAATTGGTACTCACATGACAAGTTAGTGATTGATGGATCAGTTTCGTCCCGTTGCTTGTTATCATCATAGTCAAATTAGTGCCATGGATCAAGTTCATTCCCACCAGTATATCCGTTGACATTTCATAGTCTGGCAAGACATAGAACTCCAACTCGACGCTGATGGTATCTATAATGCAGATGGTGACTAGCTTCGCCAATGAAAGCGCGGGGAACTTTCCTATACCCTTCAAATAATTGACAGTAGGACTTCTTTGACCGGGTAATTTTGTAGCAACCGATTCTCGAATAAGCGAGCATTCTGCGCCGCTATCGAACACAGCTTGTAAAATAGTTTCACCTATTTTAACTGTGATAGGAGCTAGCTTGTTGCTTGCTACACAATTAACGTTTGAAGTTAAAGCACGTTCTCGTCTGAAGCAAACCTCATAAGTATGCCCTGGTTTCTTGCAGTACGTGCACGTAGACGTAGTCGCTGTCTTAGAATCCTTGCTTCCACTATCGGTTCTAGGATCCGAAGGTTTGAATCTGCAGTTCTCAGAAGAATGGTTGGTTTTCTTACATATACGGCAACTTGATGTTGACTGGCCATTCTCTGATAATCGTGGACGCTTGCTCTGTATCGTAGAATTTGAGCTTGGATAATGACGTTTCTTCCGAATAGAAGTCGCAACTGAAATGAGCTCAGGTACGGTGGTTGCCTTTGCATTCAACAATTCGATGCGTAGACGCTCGTCGTTAACACACCCAATCACAGCTTCCACAGCATGTTCGCCTTCCAACTTATCCTTAGTGATTCTTCTCCATAGGATCCATGCGCGTGATAGGAATTCGGCTATATCCTTGGTTGAGTCGTAAACATGTTCCCTAAACATTAGGATGTCTCTGGAGTATCTGTTCTCAGGTTCAAATGTGGTGATTATATTTTTGCGGAGTTCTTGCCACGAAGATGTCGTAACCATCCAGTCGTCAATCCACATTTTGGCACGACCTTTAAGCAGGCTGCACACCTTCATGCGTACGTCAAAATCATTTAATTTATAAGCAGCAATCGCTTGATCGATATGCTGACACCATTCCCTTACACCGACATTGGTATCTGGGTCGAATGATGGTAGATAGACGTCCTTGATTCTTATCTTCGCTTCAGCTGGTGGAGCACACAGGCGCTCAGACATTTTCTGCATCATCTCCATCATTTGCATCAGGAATTGCGGCGGCATACCCTCCATTGGTATACCTTGATGTCCAAAAGTTCGTGACGTCGATGGAAGCATAGTTTCCACCGGTGTATCGGTAACAGGTCCATGATCTTCTCGCTGTGTGTTGTCACCTTCCGGTTGATCAGGTGGATCACGAGCTGATGAGGAAGTGGTCTGGATGGGAGCTTGTTCCCATCCCACTTCTGATGACGGAGCGAGGTTCCCCGTAGTATTTTTAAAAAGGGTGACGTCAGCAGCGCTGACGTCACAAGTGTCTTCATGATCACTCATAGCGACTTAATAAAACGGTCACTCAAAGAAACAGGATAATATTATCAAAGAAACAAGATAGATTCTTCAAGTCTTCTTTATTCAGACGGGCAGCGTAACAGTGTCTTGAGGAGGTCCGTACGCTCCGGCGGCTCGAGCAAGAATGAGCTCGGACCGTCGGTGCGCCCGTATTTATACCCCACAAGGCGTACAAAACAATAATCACATGATGTGTGCGTATGCACTAATAACAATTAAATTATTCTAAAAATCATTAAAAATCGTTTAGTTAATTAATTTTAACATTTCAAAATAATTAACTAATCCTAAATAACAATAAATTGAACCAACGGTTAATTCATTTTAAATTTGAATTCTCGACGTTTTTAAATTTAACATTTCAATAATAATCAATCAATCTTAATCTTAAATAACAATAAATTGAACCAAAACGGTTAATTCGTTTCGAATTTGAATTCTCGACGTTTTTTAACCGCCGCCACGTAGTAGTAAAACTCGTCGCGCCGATATGTAAAATCGTTAAATACATAATAAAATCATTAAAAATAGAAAATAATTAAAACTAAAACAAATACTTAAGTCAAAAAAGTATGTCAATTTGAAATTATCATTAATTAGTATCATTATAAATTAACAAAAATTCTTTATTGAAACTTGGCCTTCAAAGAAGGCTCTTTTTCACGTCATAATTGCTCAATAATAGGTCCCTCTTATGCTGGGCATCGGCCAGCGCACTATTGTGACAAGAAAATTAATAATGGTTTTGGTAAATGACCCCATGAACCGCCTAATAGACCCCAATGGATCTGTGGCTAAAATTGCGTACCAACATAATAATAAGAGACTAATTTGCTGATAGGTTTTTGATTGGAAATTCGATCTAATTGTGTATTCCATTCGTCTTTTTATTTATATTTTTTTATTAAAAAATTTTGAGTGAGTTTGATTTCAATCTTGCCCGATGGTAAGCAAAGATGAGATAGATCTCACCCTAAAGAGGGTGGTATCTAAATTATATTAACAAACCCCTAAATTATATTTGCCATTCATTCATTTTCATATCATTTTCGTCTATCCAGCGTATCTAAGCGTGGCCTTCGAGCCTCCCGATTGGCTCTGTCTACCCCGTAAGGGATAAAGACGTGATGCTGTATGTGTTTTCCAGGCTTTGCAAGCCCCGGACGGTGTGACGTCACTGGCGGAAGTGCCGATCTCGCGTTCGGCCACGGCCGGCGCGCGCGCAAGGCGGCTCGGACCAGAGTTCGCAAGGAAGATGAACACTTTGCTCACAGGGGACGGGAATATACTCATTGAGTGATGGTGATGACACAGGGTGGAAACTTCATAGAAACGGGGCGTCAAATATACCTACTACTACTGCAAATGAAAGTGTACATCCGTGAACACGTCGATGTGTGCGTTTTTATAGTCATAGCGCTCCAATCCGCAAAACAACGGGGGAGAAGTGCGGGGTACGCGTACGCCATGTTGCGGGAGGGGCAGGGAGCTTCCTTTCTGTATACATAGTGCTTATATATTTTCTGTTGTGATGGTCTATGGGGTTATCTGTGTCTATAAGTGATACCATAGACAACTAGTTTTCGTTAAAGTGTTTCTGTTAAAATATTTTACTCAGTGCGGGAGACGGGCTTGTTTTTTTTTGAGTGATGATACCATAGACAAGATTTAATCAGACTTTCGGTCCTCGTGTTTCGTTTGAAACTAAATTTATTTTTTATTTCTTCACCACATTGCTGGTGGTAGATACGGGAATGATTTTGATTATATGATTTATTATTTTAAACTGATAACACGAAAATCAAGAGGAGTATTAAATTATGCTTATATGTTAAAGTAATTGTAATCTGTGATTATTTTTGATAAAAAATTAAATTATGATGAAAATGTTTGCTGTTTTAGTGTTCCTTACCTCAAAAGGATATCCCCGATATCCCGAACTTTGAGTAAAATAAGCGCTTTTCAATCGCTTCACAAGTGTCCAAAGAACCTACCCCCGGGCTAGCATGACCACCAAAACACGATATGATATAGCGATTTATCCACGCCAACTGTCAAAATATGATGAATATCGCCGCCATGTTGAATTTTTATCTAAACAGCGAGCATCACCGTGCCAGTGACGTCACCGTGTTATGATACGATATGATAAATAGAAGAGCGAGCACGACAGTTGGCTATTTATCGAAAATTCGAGCATGACTAAATATAAGCGATAAAAATATTGATTTTTGATATTTAGTCGTGTTATTTTATCGACGACGTTTAGAGTGCGTGATACGCTCGATATAATAAACATTATAAGTTTATTAGCATTTATTCATTCTCTGATTTTTTTTTATGATTGTTGTGTAAATGTTTATGAAATAAATGCAGAAAATAATCCTTGATATTTTCATTTTTCGGTTACAACTTCACAAGAATATGGCTAGGTCATATCAAAGAATAAATTTACTTGCCGCGGAGGAGAAAGAAGTAAGAAAGGACCAGTTTTCTCCTCCCAGACAATGAGTTTTTAAGAAATAATAAAGCGTCTAGAAATGATTTACTACCTATGTTCGGAGTTAGAGGGAGATTTGGCTCCTCAAACTTCTACAGGGTATCCTGTAGAAGTTTTAAAAAAATAATTAAATAAATAGGTAATCATAGAATGAATAAAAATATATGAATTAATTTTTTAAATATTATATGAATGAAAGAAAACGATAATTAATTAAGCGTCAAAGTCACCTACCGACGTCAAAAACGTGATAAAAATTTCAAAAAAAAAAAGAACGAGTGAAAATGAATGATGATTGAAAAATTTTATTATTACATTGGCAGCATTGTTATTCCATATCGCGAAGCTAATCATTTCGTATCATGTGGTAAATTTTATCATATAATGTTGCTACTTTGGTCATGCTCGCGAAATCGATAAATATGTTGGTGATATATGATACGATATATTTTATCGTATATCTACGACGCGTGGTCATGCTAGGGGGCCTGAGTTTAAGTATCAATTAACCATAAAATTGGTTTACTTTTACTTGCAACACTGAACTCGTCATGTCAGTGTCAGCCCATGTCAAATTCAATGTCAAAATTGGCTGCATGGTCTAGCCCTTTGCCTCATTAAAACGAGAGAATCAACCAAAAAAAAAAATCAATGTCAAAAAAGTCAAAACAAAGTGATAACCTCAACTTTATGTAACGTTATCGGAATTATCAGAAAATTAATTCTATACAACCAATATTTGGTACAATAATTGCAAAAATCTATAAAAATGACAGTGTATTTATCAAGAATTGTGATAAAAGCCTTACGAAATCCATCTTCAAAGAACTTCATGTTATGTTCTTGTACGGAATATTCGGTTTCAAAAAGCCGACATTTCTCATTAAAAAATGATATATTTACTGGGAGATTTGAAACCGCAATGAGAAAATATTCAAGTGACATAATCACGCCTACGATTGCGCTAGAAAATTCAAGTATACCGATTAAAAAGAAGATACTTCATAAGAAGGCAGTTTTGGAGGAGGTCAGTCAAAAAGAAGGACATTATGTTACTATGGCCTATGCTACGGCAAATTCCTACGACCTGAAGGCACTAAAAGAAGCTCTCGTGGCACAGAAGCTGTATGAACCTGGCTCGTAAGTGTAACTTGTGTGTTGTATGACTGATGCAATCCGTGTGAAAAGTATTTTGGAAATTCCGCTCTTAAGGTGGTGAAGTGGTTGGGAAATGTAATTCACAGCTAGTCTTATACTATGAATATAGTTATGCATGAGATTTCAGCACAAGTTCTTGTCAGAAGCTAGTAATATTTGGTTTAATATTTAAGTTGTCTAACCCATATTTCAGCATTCAAGCCCAAGAAATAGGGGATGTGGTGGTGGCCAACGCCGTGTACTCTGTGGAAGACGAGCCCCGACAGATCCTGTTCTTTAGAGAGGGCGCTGTGGTCTTCTGGAACTGCACACAGCTTGAGGCTAGCAATGTACTTGACTTTATTAAGAGGTATGTATCAATCCATGATTGTCCTTCCAACTATCATATAAATCATACACAAATAAATAAAATTGTAGTGTCTGGCTGTAATTTAATTACAGACAGACACTACAATTTTATTTATTTATGTACTAAAAAACAAGTATATGACAATGAGGGATTTTCCGTGACACTAATTAAAAAAAGAAATAGTTCCAGATGACTTCATAGATGGTGCTTAGTAAAAGGCGAGAGAAAAAGTTCCATACAAAAAGCAAAAAAATCACGGGATTTGATTTAAAAAAAATAAAACTTAGTTAAAAAAAAACAACTAAAAAGTATCTATATTGTGATTTGTGCAACTGTCAAACTGTTGTGACTTTTTTTTCTGCCTCTGGTTTACAAGAAAAAGCGCACCATATAGGTTCAGCCATTATTACGACTCGGCTTTCATAAAACGCTATCTGTTGAGACTTTTTTATACTGATTTTTTTTTCTTAATTAGCTGTCAGAAAAATCGCTCATTTAAAAGTGCTATTTTTTAGCCCATTTAAATAAAATCATTTTCATTTCATTTCAGTTGCATTTATGCAATTAGTAACCTGCAATCAATTAAGTAACCTGTTACTAGAACCCAAACAATTTTTTTTATATATTTTTTGGTCTGTGTATTTTTGTCTGTTTGTCCAGGATAATTGTCGAAACAATTTATTCAATTTTGATGGAATTTTCCCTGTAGTGTTAAGAAAAATACAGATTAACATATATACAGTACTATTTATACCTGAAATATTTAAGGTTCTTTCTATTTAAGGCCCTAAAACAAACGAAATATTATCCAAAATTAATTAATTTTTTAATATACTTCAAGGTATGAACATGAGAGCTACCCAAGCGACGTGGTGCAGAAGGAGCGAGAGGTGATGACATATTTTTATCAGCCAAATATGTGAGTTTATTTAATTTTTTTTGTAGGTGACTTCATTTTCCATTGTTTGTGTTGTTTTAGTAAGCAAATAATAATCATATTTTGCCTTTATTTTGCAGCAAAAAGTGTCACCTTCAAGACCAAGAATCCTGCTTTGTGATGGTTCCTAATATGGACAACTCATTAGAAATATATACTTTCAGGTTAGTACACCTAGAAAATTAAAATGTACTGTTGTTAGATTTTTCTCAAATCGTCTAAAGGCATCTGACATGATATTACGACTGCCACCATCTAGCGGCAGTAGTATACACACTAGAAAACAGTCACCCAGTGTCCAGGTTTCCTCACTGCGGAGCGCAAGCACGGTGGAGGGCAGAGGAGAATCCTGCGAGAGAACGCTGCATCTTTGACTCTCTTTGATAGTTGTTGTCTTGAAATGAAATGAAATAGGCTTAAGAATAGTACTTTTAAATCGTCATATACTTAGTTGACGTCAGAAAATTACTTAAAGCTAAGATTATTACCGCCTCCAAAGCGCAAGTGGACAAGAGGCGGCGCCACAAACTCCACTGCTGCATTTTCTCCAAAACATATGTGTCTTATAATTAAAGAACTATCTATGTGGACGATTATACATTGTCGACATGTCATGTCACTATCACCACACTATCTATTTTTGGTACTCTTGCTACTATCAGGCTAACCTGCTACTGCTTGCTACCCTTAGCCACAGGGCGTCATATATACCTAGTATACCTACTACTACTACTTCGACAAATGACATCATACCCCAAGTAACATTTTAGGTTTTAGAAAGATTTTAAAAAGGTTCTAGAACCTTTGTATGGAAATCTACTCATAAGTCTTAATAGACTCAATAACATTATGTTAACCTTATATTAACCTCCTGTGTGCAAAAAGGGCCCACGTCTTAGAACCTTTTCGAGAGCTACAGCAAAACCTATAATTCTTATCAGAATACCTTAATTTAACGTTAATTTAACCTTGTATAGACAGCTTTAAAAGTTATAAATTAATCTTGGATGTAACCTATGACAACTTAAAACCTTTTTGATGGACTTGAATGAATGCCTTTTCAAGAATCCCGGGTTTTAAAATGTTTCTGTTTAAGATATTTTTACACAAAACACCAATCGTGGCTTTAAATACTTTATTTATAAATGGCGATTTCCTAGCTGTCATGTAACAAGTTTTAAAATGGCGAGTGATGTACCTATTCATAACGAAATAATTTGGAGCTTGTTGAAGTCAGGCAATATTATAAAAATACTGCGACTAGCACTTTATTGTGAAATGTTAGGATAATTGGCTGGTTATACGAGACGGGCCTTTCGAAAGTTAAAAATTTATAATAAAATAAAATGAAGTGGTTGGTGGCAAATTGCATTGGAAATAAAACTTCTATTGAAAGAAAAAGCATTATATATTAAATCGTACAGCATACGTTTCTTAATATTGCCTTTTGGATAAAATATTGCTATTTGCTTAAATTTTTTTAATTATTTCAGTAAAAAAATATGGCTGTCATTAACAAATTACTAGAGAGCATTTTAATTAACCTTTTTAGGATTGTAACAACTACAAGCTTTTAATGTTTGCCGAATTAGGAGCTAAGGGTTATATCGCAGAGCTAGTTAAAACGACTAAGCTATTTTCGCAGCTCTAAGGTTATCGCCAGGAGTAGTTCAAAACTTACGAGTCGCGAAAACAACCGCTGAGCAAAAACTTACGAGTCGCGAAAACAACCCTCTTATTGGTTTGGATTTTTACCAAGCAGTCAAAATTAGTTTGCCTGGACAACTAAATACAGCCTAAAGGTTTATAGTAAGTTTTAGAAATTACTTAAAGGCGAGTTCAACATTCCATAACTTTATACTTATATCAAACCTAAAATTTAAACCTTTAGATCACAATTAAGCATAGTGCTAGCTTTTTCAGAACCTAATCAGGAGTCTACGACAACTATGAGATCCTAAGTCTTAATGCTCTTGAAACACGAGTCAAAATTACTTTAATTTAAACTCTTGTCCGCGGCTTGAAGGTTGTTGTAATAAACAATTAGTTTTAAGACTTATTAATCATTCTCAAATACTTTTTAGTACCAGATAGCATAACAATAACCTTCTAACGACCATTTTCGAACCTAAAGGCATTTTTTACAACCTAGACCCTTCGAGCAACAAGGACTTCCGCGCGCGGCCCGGAAGGGAGGCGCCATAGATGTCTTTCCCCTCTGGCAAAGCTTAGGTCCAGGTGGACTTGAGCGTTTATAAAAACTGTTTGCATTCGGACTTTTCGCTAGACAGAATCCATCAGTCAGTGTGAATGACACATAGGCCGCAATACAAAAAATTCCGAATTGTTCAATTTTGTGCTGCAAAAAGAGGTCTGGGACATCTATTTTACAGAAAGATGGTGTTACATTTCTCTAGTAAGTAAATTCTTATCATATGATTATAAATTAAACAAAAAATCATACATTTTATTATAATATCATTGTTGGATTTGTTTACCAACATCAGTCCGGTCGCCTATAGAAACACGGATTTGTCGAGTGATAATTCCGTCCAACATCTAGATTTAGTGATGTTACTTTGCTTACATTGTGTGTTGTAGTCCTGTATCGATAAACTGCGATAGGTATAGTTTTAAATTGTTGTATGTTGTAACGTGTATTTTCTTATTTTTTTACAGCTTTCCTAAAAATACCTACTTAGAGATGTGTGTATGGAAAAACTAGTGCAACAACTAGCAAACCTGGGATGCTAAAAAGACCAGTCCCGTTTGTTAAGCTCATTATAAGGCATCTGATTTCCACGAATGGTGTAAGTCAGTTCGGTTGAACAAGACTAAATTGAACAAGAGAAAACTATTAGAAATAGTTAAGTTATATTTAGATAATTTAAATTTTATAAGTATTCCTTTCTTGTCTTTGTGGTACTTAACTAATAAACGTGATAACTTTGCAACTGTGATTTTATTCATTACTAGCTTTCGCCCGCGTGGATTTCCCACGGGAACAGTGCTTTTTCCCGGGATGAAAGGTACCCTATGTCCTTCTCCGTACTTCCAGCTATGTGTATGCGAAAATTCAAGAAGATTGTTTCAGTAGATAAAGTGTCAAAAGGAACAAACAAACAAACTCACTTTCGCATTTATAATATATAGTTAGGATTATGCTAATTCTGCGAAGTGCACACTCTGCGAAGTGCACCAATTGCGAAAACCACCTTTTGTTCGAGTGTACGTTTTGCGAAGTGCACATTCTACGTCAGACCCACAGATAGAATCACTAGTGTATAAAAAATGCAAATTACTGCTAGAGCCCCGGGTATGTCATTCATAAGAACGTATCCATATTTACATACCTCCTTAGCAATAAATATTATAAATGCGAAGTAATACTGTTATACTCACGGCTAAACCACTCCACAGATTTTATTAAAGCTATTGATTTTAACAAATAAATATTTCTATTGATTATATAGTTTAAGGCCCGAGAAATTCGATAATTTATAATTCATCGATAATGCAGAATTACATTTTTGCCATTCACTATTGAAAACAAAGTCAAAAATATGTTAATGTGTGTTCTGTCTTATATTCGTACACAAAAATCTGACGGGTGGTGACAGATTTGTCAATGTATTGTTTTATTTTTCATATGTGGTGTCGTAATTTGTCGTAATTACGGATTTTCATTATGTATGTGTGTACCGAACAGCGCTTGCGTGAATTTCCCTCCCCCCGCAAAAAATGCCAGAAAGATTTGAATTTAAACATGTCGCTATGGCTTCTCCCTCCGTAAGGAGTCCGTGTTGCTCTATGCCTAGACCCGAATCAAATGTTACTTGGGACATCCGTGAACACGTCAGTAACACGTGTGCGTTTTCATAGTCATAGCGTACCAATCCGCAAACGTACGGGGGTGAAGTGCGAGAGGGTGCCATATTGCGAGAGGGGCAGGGAGCTTCCTTTCTGTACGTAGTACTTATATTAATTTCTAGCTTTTGCCCGCGGCTTCACTCGCGTTAATCCTTTCTTAGCGGATGCCTACGTCATAACATCTACCTTGCATGCCAAATAGCCCGATTTCTCCAGTGGTTTGGGCTGTGCGTTGATAGATCACTATCTCAGTCAGTCACCTTTGAGTTATATAATGTGTCCCGTCATCAGTGTCGGAGCTTTTAATGGTATGTTATATGGACAAATCACCACTCAAAACTTTTTTATTTTGTTATTATTTTTTTCTTTTGTTTTAAAATAAAAAATAAACATTTTAATGGGCTAAGTTTATTCACAAGAATATAATAATTCAAAAAAATACAAAAATAGTAGATTTTACAACAAGTGCACAAAACGAATCATTTTTATCCGAGACTTTTAGCAGCCCGAGCCGAAGGCGAGGGTTGATAGTAATGTCAAGGATAAAAATCGTTTTGTGGACGAGTTATAAACTCTGCTTTTCACTTCGATTGCGAGGAAATAAATCAAATTGAAGAAATTAATAAACGCACGAAAAAACAAGAGCTGTTTCCCGCCGCTTTATTTTTTAATCTTACGACATTGATAGGCTTGGGCTGCAGACCTATACAGCCTACTATTAAATTAATTTTGTAATAATATTTTTCTTAAATTTTAATATCTTTTATGTCTTAAAAAACACATAAGGCAAATAAATTAAAAGTAAATATTATAAAATAACAAATTCCATCTATGAACTTTTTATCGTGTTTGGCTGTATGGCTCATTTTCTTTGCCTTAATATAGATACATTTATGAGTAGATACGTTAATGCCCTTGTGCACAAAATTCGATTTTGTGCAGCCTATATCCTGCACAAATAAACACTTTCAGAGCATGAGAAGTGAAAAAATATTTTTTTTTGCTTTTACGTTTTTTCTTTCTTTTTGCCCTTCATATTGAAAAGAAAATCTTATTTTATTGTTGTCTAAATGATTAGCTTTTATATGAGACCTATTTTATGTCGATAGCACTTTTACACGAGTAGTTACGATTGATTTAGTATAAGAGCCAGAAAAAAAAAACAAAATGGCTGCCATTTTACTACAGTGTTGCATATTACCGTTAGTAGTCTTAAGTCTTATCGATATTGCAACACTAGTTGTCATTTTTTGTAGTATGGCAACTTAGTGTCGTTCCGTTTCCTGTTGGTTGTCGTGGTCGGTTCCTTAGAAAAACGTGGAATGTGCTCCTAATAATTTAATAATTTATCGCAAGGCATTGAGTCAAGGCACCATTATTTTACTAATAGTTCTTAAACAAAGATAGCGTATTTGGACGAAACTGTGTGTGCTGAGTGCGGCGTGGTAAAGTCGGTTGGTATAATCTGGGCCCAGCTCTGTACGTAAGGCTGACCTACCGAAAAGCAGCAGAACTTCGCTAAGAAGACCTCCAGGTGAGCCCAAGTCGCTATCATTATAAAATTCCCTTCTTTTCAATTCAATTTTCAGAATTTGCAAATCATGTTTTAACACGCAAAAATCAAATTTTCGCTATCGATACAGTCTGCTTTATAAACATTTTTGGTCCTTTCGGCCGAATTCTATTGAAATAGTACCTTTTGTTCGTGAATTTTGGGTGTTTTAGCGTGATTTTGCAAAATTCTTTGATTTTTTATTTGTGCGAAGGTACTTGATAAATTGCCTTGTGAAACTTTTCGTCGCGGTAAATTGTGCGCCATCT
Source organism: Ephestia elutella (assembly GCA_018467065.1). Classification (NCBI taxonomy): domain Eukaryota; kingdom Metazoa; phylum Arthropoda; class Insecta; order Lepidoptera; family Pyralidae; genus Ephestia; species Ephestia elutella. The sequence goes on from CM031579.1 coordinate 499,595, forward strand.
TTTGTCGTTTTCGTTAGGTTGGCAGTACAACTTACTTTTTCTCGTATTAATTTTTTTTTCGTTTTCGTATATTGGTAGACAGAGCTTTCTGTCAAACGTCAAAGTTGAAACGTCAGCTCGAGTGACATTTCAAGTCAGAGGTTCTGTTTACATTTTCGTTTGTCGTGTTTTATTTTAATAACTTTCGGTTTAATTTAACTTAAATTAAAACAAAATGAGTTCTAATAATAGTGATATTGAACCCGTAACTATAGACGCATTCCGCGTTGCCCGAGATTATTGTGTTATGCGGTTAGAACACATGGAGACTTCGGACTTACAAGGATACAATGAATTTGACTTCAAAGACATTGAGAAAGACTTTCATGAAGCTCAAATGCGTATCTTGCGGCCGCTTTCTCAAGAGCAACGAATTGCGGAATATTTAGTAACGAAAGACTTTGAAGATAGGTTAAGGTCGGTTAAATTTAGACTTAGACAGAATTCTCATAGTAATATTAGTGTTAGTGATACTAAACCTGTTTTCGAAAGTAATCTAGCAAAATTGCCGAAAATATCAATTAAGCCCTTCGATGGGAAACTTGAAAATTGGGTTTCCTTCAAGGAACTCTTTGATTCGTTAATTCATCAGCGGAAAAATATTTCTGATGTTGAAAAATTACATTATCTTTTGTCGAGTGTTCAGGGTTCCGCTTATGAATTAATAAAAGTTTTCCATTATCGAATGATAATTATGGCAATGCCTATGAGACTCTGTCTAATTATTATGACAGGAAGAGACAAATTGCAGTCTTGTATTATGAAAAGATGTTGAACTGTGAAGCAGTTAAGAATAAACATGATTTAGATAGAGTGTTTCGGACATTTAATGAAAATTTAAACATTTTGGCAAAATTTAATCTTCCTGATCAGAATTTCATGCTGTATTATTTATTGTGGTCAAAATTAGATACTGCTACCCGTGAGGCATATGAATTGCAACTTACTTCCAATGTTGATGTTCCAAAATTTGATGATTTGAAAAATTTTGTTGATAAAAGAAGTAAAGCTTTAGAAAATTCAAATGTTAAGCCGTCCAATGTTAAACCTGTGACCAAAAATAAAACAGCACTTATTGTTTCAAATTCGACCTGTGTCTTTTGTACTGGCCAGCATAATCTTGCCAGTTGTAGTGAATTTCTTAAACTTGACAGCAATAAACGTTTTAATTTTGCTAAGGAAAAGGGTCTCTGTATCTTATGTTTTTCGAATAACCATCGAGTGAAAGTTTGTCGTGCTTCTCGTTGTAGTGTGTGTAATCGTTCACATCACTCTTTGTTACATTTCACTAAAAATACAGAAACATCCGATTCTACAGAAACTGGTAATGCAGTGCCTGCCAGTAACGGCAATGGTAATACGGTTTTAACTTCACTGACTGGGGAAAGTACTATTTTATTTTCGACTATAAAGGTTTTTATTAAAGATAGTTTTGGTAATTTCCATCCAGTGCGCGCACTTCTCGATTGTGCTAGTGCATGCAATTTTATTTCGGAATCCTGTGCTAACACACTAGGATTAAATATTTGTCGCGGCCAACATGCCGTATCCGGCATTGGCAACTCTGTCGCAAAGCCACTCGGCTCACTCGTTTGTGAGATAAGGCCTCTTGGCAAACAAAGCTTTTCGTCGAGTGTCAAATTTGAGGCTCTTGTTTTACCATCAATATGTGCGGACCAACCGACTCAACTTGTCGATCCGTCGAGGTGGTCACACATCAACAACTTGTCGCTTGCTGATCCTGACTTTTCCCGCCCTGGGCCAGTGGACATGCTGCTTAGTGCAGACATTTTCGCTTCGTCATTGTTACCTGGTCTTCGGCGAGGGAAGCCCGGACAACCCACCGCATTAAATACTGTATTTGGGTGGATTGTCATGGGCGAGTGTGACAGGAAGCAGCTAACACCTACTCGTCGTAACAATAATCATTGTCTTTTCGTATCGAATCTTGATGACTCCTTGAAGAAGTTCTGGGAGTTGGAAAATGTTAGCTCTCCGAGCAAACCTTTGTTGTCGAAGGAGGACCAACTCTGCGAGGATTGGTTCGCCAAAAATTATTGTCGTAATAAGGAAGGCAGGTTTGTTGTTCCCCTACCCTTTGTCGATCCAACAAACAAACCCACTTTCTTCAATTCGCGCGAAATCGCTTTAAAACGTTTTTTATCATTGGAACGCAAGTTCAATAATAATCCAGAGTTCAAACGGTCTTATGTCAATTTTATGGAAGATTATGAAACTCGTGGTCATTTAGAAGAGGTCCATCCTCCTGCTTCTAGTGAGGGCCAGTTCTACTATATCCCGCATCATGGTATACTGCGAGATTCGGTAACCACACCTCTGCGCGTTGTCTTCGACGCTAGCGCCAAGGACGCCAGAGAATTTTCGTTAAATGCCACTCTTTTATCTGGTCCTAAGCTTCAGACTAATATTTTTGACCTGCTCGTTCGTTTTCGTTGGCATGCTGTCGTCTTCACGGGCGATGTGATGCAAATGTACAGGCAGATATTGGTCTCTGAAGAAGACGCTAATTATCAGCGGATTCTGTGGCGGCCCTCAGCTTCCGGCCCTGTTCGTGATTATCGTCTCAAAACAGTGACATATGGTGTTTCTGCTGCCCCGTTTCAGGCGCTTCGTACCATGGCTCAACTTGCCAGTGATGCCATAGACACCTACCCAAATGGTGCAGCGGCTCTCGCTCGCGATATATATGTCGATGACGTCGTCACGGGCTCGGACTCTATCGAACAAGCTCGCTCACTTCAGATGGAACTCACAAATATTTTGTCGTCGGGTGGATTCCATCTGAGAAAGTGGACCTCTAATAACAGCGACTTTCTAGAAGGTCTTCCTTCCTCGGATCTTTACTCACAGGATTTCATAAATTTCGAAGAAATGTCTGACATTTCGCTAAAAATATTGGGATTGCGTTGGCAGCCCAAATTAGATTCTTTTCGTTTTCGTGTCGTAGATACTCATCAAGGACGTTGCACAAAACGCACCATTCTTTCGGAAATAGCTAGGATATTCGATCCGTTAGGCTTCCTTTCGCCTGTAACGTTCCTCGCCAAGTACCTAATGCAGTTGCTCTGGACTTCCGGCGTCTCTTGGGACGACGAGGTTCCGGAAAATATTGGGCTTGAATGGCAGGAGTTTTAGGCTCAGATGTCGTCATTGAGTTCGGTAGATATTCCACGTCGCATTGTCGGAGAGTTCGAACAACTCCAGCTTCACGGATTTTGTGACGCTTCTGAAAGAGGCTATTGTGCAGTTATTTTTTGTCGTACACTTAGTAAAAAAATAGTGATATAGCTGTGCATTTGGTTTGCGCTAAGTCCAAGGTTGCACCGTTGCGTAAATTGTCGATACCACGTCTTGAATTGGTTGCAGCAGTTCTGTTATCGAACTTGATGGCATCAGTTGTGGAGGCCCTAAAGCCTTTTTATGCGATAGGTGAAATTTTCGCTTGGTCGGATTCCAGTGTCGCCTTGACCTGGATCAAATCGTGTCCATCCAAATGGAAGACATTCGTCGCCAATCGCATAAGCCATATTCAGGAAATAATTCCTCCCGACTGCTGGCATCATGTACGAACTACTGACAATCCAGCAGACTGTGGTTCTCGTGGGCTTCTACCTAACGATTTAGTTAACCTAAGTTGTTGGTGGAGCGGACCAGTCTGGCTCAAGCGCCCCAGTGAACATTGGCCTAAGTCAGCGCTAACCTTAGATAGAGATACTCTAAATGACGAACGGAAACTTATGGTTCTCGTGACATCTAAGAGGGATAATTTAGTGGAAAACCTCTTGGAGAAGTTCTCCTCGTTGAGAAAAGTGCAACGTGTCTTGGCCTGTTGTTTTCGGTTCACCGGAAACTGCAGGAAAAACCTTGTCGAAAATCGTGTCGTTGGTTCGTTGCAACCATATGAGATTGACCGGGCGCTAAAGTTCCTGGTTGCATCTGTGCAAGAGCAAGAGTTTGCGACGGAGTTGGAGGTGTTAAGGAGTAATTCGCCCAATTCACTTCCGAGAAGTTTTCGCAAACTGTCTCCGTTCCTTGACGAGGCGGGTCTTATCAGGGTGGGCGGTCGCCTGGCCAATGCAAAAATTAAGTTTGAAGCCAAGCACCCGCTACTGTTGCCCCGCGGTCATCGTCTCACTGTTTTAATAATCCAGGAATATCATACTCGTTTCATGCATCCTGGTGCGCAAACTCTTCAGAACCTTATTGCGCAGAACTTTTGGATATTGTCGTGCAAACGCGCCATTCGATCGGTCATCTCAGGCTGTATTAAATGTTTTCGTGCTCGTCCTCTACTTGCCCCTGCTCCCTTAATGGGAAATTATCCGTCGTATCGTGTTAATCAAATTAAATGTTTTTCGAGTTCCGTCGTTGATTACGGTGGTCCTTTTAATATAGCTCTCGGACGTGGTCGTGGTGTTAAGACCTTTAAAGGTTATATTTGTGTTTTCGTTTGCACCTCTACGAAAGCTATCCACATCGAACTCGCATCTGAATTGTCAACTGAAGCCTTTCTCGCCGCTCTGCGACGATTTATCGCTCGTCGTGGTCGATGCAATCATCTTGTTTCCGACCAGGGCCGAAACTTCATCGGTGCAAGCAATTATCTCGGTTCCCTTATGCAAAATGCCGCTGACTCTCAGCAGATTAAGTTTTCGTTCAGTCCTCCTGGAAGTCCACATTTTAACGGCTTAGCAGAAGCGGGAATCAAGTCAGTTAAGACGCATATTGCTCGTGCTATCAGCACGCAGCGTTTGACTTTCGAGGAATTTTATACAGTGTTGACACAGGTAGAGTCGATGTTAAATTCGCGACGGCTGACGCCTCTTAGTTCGGACGCTAATGATCTCGCAGCGTTGACTCCGGGACATTTCTTAACTTTAGAACCTCTTTCGATTATGCCCGAAGAAAACCTCGTAGATTTACACATTAGCGTTCAACAACGGTGGAAACTTATCCAACAAATCCATCAGTCCTTCTGGTACCGATGGCAAAATGAATACTTACACACATTACAGCAGAGGGCAAAGTGGGACAAAACTCATTGTAACATCGCTGTCGGAGCAATGGTGCTCATAGTTAGTGAAACATTAGATCCATTTAAATGGCCATTAGGTCGTATCGTTGACCTGCACCCAGGTGCAGATGGCATCTGTCGTGTCGTAACGGTTAGGACTGCCACTGGGCAGTACAAAAGACCGGTCGTCAAAATTTGTCCTTTGCCGATAGTAGCAAATGACTCTTAATTTAAAATAGTTTTACATTATTGATCACATAACCCTGGCTACCGCAAGGCTATGTGTGTACATCTTCGTTTAAATAATAAGTTATCGTTTTATCTTTACTGTTTTCAACAGCATCTTTTCGTAATTTTCGAGTTTGTTATCGTAAATAAGTAAATATCGCGACATTCTTACGCATGTCGTCGCATTTAGGTGGGCGGAATGTTGCATATTACCGTTAGTAGTCTTAAGTCTTATCGATATTGCAACACTAGTTGTCATTTTTTGTAGTATGGCAACTTAGTGTCGTTCCGTTTCCTGTTGGTTGTCGTGGTCGGTTCCTTAGAAAAACGTGGAATGTGCTCCTAATAATTTAATAATTTATCGCAAGGCATTGAGTCAAGGCACCATTATTTTACTAATAGTTCTTAAACAAAGATAGCGTATTTGGACGAAACTGTGTGTGCTGAGTGCGGCGTGGTAAAGTCGGTTGGTATAATCTGGGCCCAGCTCTGTACGTAAGGCTGACCTACCGAAAAGCAGCAGAACTTCGCTAAGAAGACCTCCAGGTGAGCCCAAGTCGCTATCATTATAAAATTCCCTTCTTTTCAATTCAATTCTCAGAATTTGCAAATCATGTTTTAACACGCAAAAATCAAATTTTCGCTATCGATACAGTCTGCTTTATAAACATACAGTAAAAGAAAAAAGTTATGAGTAGTGATTTGTTCATAAAAAATGCCATATAATATACCATTAAAGGCTCCGACACTGATGACAGGACACATTGTATATATTAATTCTGTGCCTCAGCCATGCCATGGCGCAGTCAGCGCGGCTGGGCGCGTGGGAAGCACGACTGGAGTCCCTGGCGGCCGACGTCAGCTACCACACGGCGCGCATGCGCGCAGAGGGCGTCGCCACTGTCGACAAGAAGGAGGTAGGGAGCGGAGAGGAATCTTAGAAATTCCCCCCCTTAAGTGGTGTGGAAAAGGAATGGGCGGAGCAGAAAAAAACTAGTCCTACAATATTATAAATGCGAAAGTTTGGATGTGAGTTTGTGAGGATGTTTGTTACTCAATCACGCAGTATCTAATGGACGGATTTTGATGTTTGGTATACGGGTGGAAAAATACCGGGAATAGCACATAGGGTACGTTTATATTTTGTGCTATAAGATGAACAGATCAACATATAATTTGATTAAAATCAACGTGAGAAACCATTATAAATATCCTTATCCGAACTAATATTATAAATGCGAAAGTGAGTTTGTTTGTATATTTGTTTGTTCCAATCTTCCTGAAATTTCGCATACTCATAGTTAAAAGGACTGAGAAAGACATAGGGTACCTTTTACCCCTGGCAAAAGAACTGTTCCCATGGACAATCCACACGGGCGAAGCCGCGGGCAAAAGCTATTCTATCCCCTATTGTCGGCTAGATAGATAAATTACAAGTGGTTCCGAAACCACAGGGAATAGGCTGCTTCTGGGTAAGCTCACTTCATCGTAGACCTCATCACTGTCCTCGGGCAAGATTGTGGTCAAGAGCAAACCCATATTTAATTTTAAAAAAAGTAGATGTCGCGCCTCATTTGTGTCTCAAAAGCCGAAGACATCGTAATAAAACAGAAGTCTTACAGAGATCTTGACACTTTATTTCAATTTCTTTGTCTCTTGAGACACGATATCGATACGTTCGTAATTGGAATCGGCCCCCAGGATCGTCGCATATTACAAGTGAGTGTCCCCGTTAACATACAGGATCGTCGTACATTACAAGTGAGTGTCCCCGTTAACACATTTCCAAGCTCGTGTCACATTCGGCAGGTGGTCCGCAAGCTCGGCGAGCTGTTCGCGCTGCGGCACACGCTGAACGTGGAGTCGGACTTGCTGGACGGCACGCCGGACGTGTACTGGGAGCAGGAGCAGCTGGAGAAGCTGTACTCCAGCACTGTGGCGTACTTCACCATCCCTAGGAGAACTAGAGTAAGATTCTTCTTCTTTTTATTCAGTCAAGAAATATTTATTTGATTTATTATTTGACTTAAATTCGCATGAGCTTCATTTTATATTATAATTTATTATGTGTAAAGATATTTATTTTCTCAAAAAGAATATACACAATATTCACTTACTGAGAAATATTTAAGTCTTAGTATAAATTATCGCGACGAGCTTAACTAACTTAAATATTATATTAAATTACTAGCTTTTGCCCGCGGCTTCGCCCGCGTGAATTTCCCACGGGAACAGTGCTTTTTCCCGGGATAAAAAGTAGCCTATGTGCTATTCCAGATCATTATCTACCTCTGTACCAAATTTCATCGAAATCCGTCCAGTAGATTTTGCGTGATTGAGTAACAAACATCCTCACAAACTCACAAACTCACAAATTCACAAACTCACAAATTCACAAACTCACAAACTCACATCCAAACATTCGCATTTATAATATTAGTATGGATACAATGTTATATTGTAATCCAACCGAACATGTTACGCTATCATATATACTTACATGAACCCTGAAAACATAACACTCCTTTTTTGGTCAGTCGTGTAAAAAATAAGAGTCACATTAAAATATTTTCTACCAGGTCTTAAACGAGCGCCTCGCCCATTGCGTAGAACTGCTAGAACTCCTATCTTCCTGGGCCGCAGACAGACACCACGTGAGACTGGAGTGGATGGTCATCGCTCTCATCTTAGCAGAGGTCTGCTTCGAACTGCTGCACTGTTACGAGAGGTATATTGAGAGGAATCATCTCATTCTTGACTGATTGGTACAGCTGTGTGAGTTTGACGATGAAGGATTGTTGGTCTTTTGAGTAGACTGTTCGGTCTTCTAAGTAGACTATTTGGTCTACTGAGTAGACTATTTGGTCTACTGAGTAGATCGTTTGGTCTACTGAGTAGTCCGTTTAGTTTGCCGAGAAGACCAGTCTAGTCATGTCAGACTGGAGTGGATGGTCATCGCTCTCATCTTAGCTGAGGTCTGCTTCGAGCTTCTGCACTGTTACGAGAGGTATATTTAGAAGAATAATCTCATTGTTTACTGATTGGTACAGCTGTGTGAGTATGACGATGATGGATTGTTGGTCTTTCGAGTAGACCGTTCGGTCCACTGAGTGGACCAATTGGTCTACTGAGTGAACTGTTTGGTCTATTGAGTAGACCGTTAAGTTTACCCAAAAGATCTTCTTTTATGTCTTTAAAATGTCATAGCCACATATTTAAGGCTTTTAATTTATTGTATCATTAGACACTATGAATAATGAAAATATGTTATGACAAGTAGACCTGGTTAGAAAATTCAATTGTGATAATTTTGACACTTGCCTTTTTTTGTATTTAATAGTCTTGTAAGAATAATCAATTTAAGATTTATTTTGATTTTTTGGGTTGTTAAGTAGTTTTGGTTTTGACTAAATATGAGGTAAGTTGTGCCATATTTTAGAATATTTTCTATCACAGAAAGACCTATTGTATATAATTTATGGGAATTATTATGTAGTTAATGTTATTGAAATAATATTTTTACCATACATACCATGAACATATTCTTACCATTCATCTGTAGAGACAATAGGGAATATTACGCAAAGTCGACTCAGATGGCGACACCAGCTCATGCAGTAAACAAACCACCCGTTGCCATGGTGCACACGTCAATGTCATTTATCTTTCGACCTGTCAATGTCAAAATAATCTGTTTGCTCCTTAAGCTCGTGTGAAGTTGCGGTGTTATTCTCTGTTGACATTAGATAAATCAGTAACTGTATGTACTTTGAGTAATATAGTATATGTGTGTATGTTGTATATTATATAGAGTAACATGTACTTACTTATAATGACTGTAGAGTAGATATGTACTGTGTTATAATTTTAAATGTTTATCTGTAAGAATGTTCGTATATATTTTACAAGTTACATTATATAATAAAATGGTTTTGAAATATTTAAGTATTTTATTTATACACACCTTAAATTAAGTACTATTTAATATATTGTAGATAGTTCATATTTATTACTATATTTATTTACCAAATTTAACTAAAAGTTTAGAAAAAATCCTGGAAATTTTAATAAAAAGAGGTGAAAAATTCGCAAAAAAGACCTTATTTATATTTAAGCTACGCTTTTCTAGTTGTCATTATGTGCAATGAAACACACGAAACAACTTTCTTAGTAATATTGTTTCCCCATTATTGGTTCGTTTTTGACCGGGACCCGGACCCCACCATGAATTTTGTCTCTTTTGAAGACATACTTGAATTATGCCATCTACTTCATAGGAATTTTGAGGTAAAAAATGACCTGAATGAATGATGATGGTAGGACCTAGAAGTCTGACAAATATTTTGGTCCTAGATCCCTGTCCCGCCCTGAAACCCACCGCGCCCTGGAGCGCCGCGCGCCCTTCACAGGAATCGAGGAAGGACTGTAAGGTCGTGGGCCGTATGCCTGGTTCACTATTCAGTAGTGTTAGTGCCGGATTTGGGGGAGGCATGGCATTCAAGAGAAATAATAAAAAAACAAATGTCTAATTACTTTAGGACTCAAGGTGCTGTAAAAATACAGTCAGTTGCAAAAAAATCTAAGAACAAAGTCAAAGTCAATTGTTTTTATTTAAATAGGCTTAAAAATAGCACTTTTAAATCGTCAAATTCTTGTTTTTTAGTTAGTTGACGTCAACAAATTACTTAAAGCTAAGGTTACCACCGCCTCCAAAGCGCAAGTGGAGAAGAGGCGGCGCAACAAACTCCACTGCTGCATTTTCTCCAAAGACGTCACTTTACAACATATGTCTTATAATGAAATGACGGGAAGAATATACATTGATGAATTTTATGACCCCTCTGAAATAGGATTCGGTGAGATAGGGCCAGTTTTCTCTGCAGCTGACTGTACTTCTTATTATTCAGTTGGAAGAGCAAGGCCGTAATAAGATCTAGTCGCAGGAAGTCCTGCTCGCATGGAATTTTCTCACCATATCTAATTTCTATATTTAATAAAAATATCTAATTAAAAATGATTTCTAATAAAAAAAATATCCTCCAATCCAAATCCGGCTCTAAGTGGTGTAGATTGTAGAATGAAGTAATAGTGTAGTATTTGAAACTTCTTCATTTTATTTTTGTAGTACGGTATCACTTCTGATCGAAGAGTAGTTTTTCAACTTGTTCTTCACACGATTTCTCTTACTTATTAAATTTCCATGCATTATTTTTGGTAGTAGAATAAATCACTTACCATCAGGTGACCCGCTTGCTCGTTTGCCGCCCTATGCTATAAAAATAAAATAAAATAGATAAGATATAATAAAGATCGCTGTCCACGTCTATACGCTTAGTTCTTTGAAAACTATTTTCGCTAACATTATAATATACCTACCTACCTATACTACTTTTGATTTTACTTTGATTGCGTAAGTGCAAGAAAAGGAAAATTCCAACCCTATAACATTCACACGTGTGAAAAGCCGCAAACGAAAGCTAGTTTGTAAATTTTTATTTTTTAATTTATAAAAAAAAAATATCTTATGACATTTAGGTCTATGGATCGGGACCGTGAAGCATTCCAAGGCGGCCGAAGGACCATCTCTCCGGAGCTCGAGCAGGCGATGTTGTCAGACATGTTCCTATTGGACACGTTTGGGTAAAAGTCAGTATCAACATTGAAAAAATTATAATACGTTATTTAGAAATCTTGTGTCTGGTGCGTTACCGGTTTTTCCTAACAATAATATTACATCAATCGATCATCATCAATCAATCAATACATATAATAAAACTGTAACTGAGCTGTGTCTGTACGTAGGAGATATTTAAGAAAAAACTGAGGGGTCTTTATAGGCCTTCTATTGTTCTATTGGGCCTATAAAGATTGGGCCAAAACCATTTTTTTTAGAATTTTTCTTTGTCTGTCTTTCTGTCTGTATGTTTATACGTGCATCACGCGAAAACTACTGGGCCAAATTTGATGCGGTTTTCACTGTTGTATTGTTGAAGATCCAACTTAAAATTTGGCGTAGGTTCCATCTTGAAACGTCGTTTAAGTTTAAGCGTGGACGAAGTCGCGGCCACAAGCTTGTGCAGTAAATATAGTTATTATGTTTATACTATATTATTTTTTGATTTATTAGCAAAAAGTATCTTATGTATTTATCATACAAACTTATACCACATCATCAACATTTTCATTACTTGTTACAGGAACCTTGGTCGGCGCTTCCTACGCGTTGTTTCTAGGCAGTTTTATTCCCGAAAAATACTCCTAAAGAGATTTTAGCCTACTAGGCATGATAATTAATGTTTTATGTTCATTTGAAGTACCCTATAGTTGCTACCTAATTGTAGAAACTTCTATGAATATTGCAAATGAAATTTAAACTTTTTGGATGATAGTAATACGCTAATAATCAAATTATGAGAAATTCTTAACACTTTTTACCAATTGCCTGTTGGAAATATTAGAGCAATGACGAATCTACGATCCAAGTTGGTTCGTTCCAAGTTTCAGTTAGAAATTTTCTGTAAAATCCGTAGGTACCTATATCTATTCCTTTTCTTCAGAATAAAGATTTGGGTATACTTTTTTTAAATTAATCTCTGTTAAGGGGTGATGTGGGAGATCTTTGCCCAGCAGTGGACGAAGCGTATATTACTACAAATGATTGAAGATGTGGTATTTTTCTTTTATTGCGGAAATCGTCATGTGTTTAAAGCACGCAAGCGAAACGACGACGGGCAAAAGCTATTTTTTAAATTAACCGCAATTTTTAGTGTCTAGTGTTTCTTTTCGTGATAAGTAGTATTTATGATGGGAACAAATTTTAATATAGGTTTACATAGGTAATAAGGCCGTATCCTGAGCACAATAGAGCCATTTTTAAAATAAATAAATAGGTACCTACTAAACTGTTATATCATTAAAACTAACGTAAGATGAAGTAGCCCGGGAAGTAGTGTCATAACGTGCAAATTTTGGTATCGGAAGAATTCACTTGGCACAGGTGTTATATACATGAAGTTAAGCTAATTTAGCCTGGTAGCCATCCACCCCCCCCTGGTGGGTAGGTAGGGGGGGGCATTTAAAGGTACACGCCGCCGCGCTTAAATTAAAAAATCATATCAGCTTCTATTTACCTACCACCTCGAGTTTGGTGTCATTTTCTAGTAAATCAGGCATGAGGAATTCATTTTTGAGACATTTAGTATATCGTTTAATAGAAAAAAAAGGAAAATATTGACGAAAATATCAAAATCGGCTTGTTATTTTTTTTATTCAACTGTCAATATTTTTGAAAATCCTGAATTTTGTGCAAATAAAAAAATACTATATTAAAGAATATTTATCTAGCTTTAAAAAAATATATACTTTCATATATATAGTTATCATAGATCTTTCTGAAAAAAATCGGATATGGTACGCGGCGGTGGCTAGGAACTTAACAGTAGTCTAGTTTCTCATCCTGGTTCATCTATTAATTTGGTTTTATATGCAAAATATACAGAATATGTACTTTACTTAGTTATTGACTGTCTCTTATGTTCTGATGAATAAATAATAGTATTTTTAGGGTTCTGAAGTAAACATGGAACCCTTATAATTTCGTCATGTCCGTCTGTCCAAGGCTTAGCTCAGAGACTATTAATGCTATCAAGTTGTAATTTGGTATACATATACATATTAATTACGCGGATAGAAATGTAGAATAAAATCATGAAAAAAATTTTTTTTTAGGGCGGCTCCCCTACTGCTAAAGTGGGGATGATTGTTTTTTATCTCGATTATACCATCGTGTGGGGTATCATTTGATAGGTTTTTCAAAAATATTATGAGTGTGTAAACATCATATTTTGATTTAGGGATCCGTATGTGAAATATTTCATTTTAAAGTGCAAAATTTTGTCAATGTGGTGAAAATGCTATGTGAAAATGCCTTCGCATACCGCTTCACTTCTCGACAGTCGAGCAGTGAAGCGGCATGTGGGACTTGGACCCACTAAAACACCCCGGTGCCTCTACATACCAATACTGAAGAGGTGGGAACGGTGGAGTTACCACCAATCTTCCACACTCTCCAGCCACGGCAGTGACCTTCAAAGGTCATCCTGCATCGAGTATAATTACTCCGCCTGCCTTAAAAAATAGCCTCTTAAAAACGCGGACGATGGACCGATTACCATCCATCGCCAGCCATTATCAGGGGGGCATAAGATGGGCATAGGCCCTTCTTCTCCGGCCCGGCCGACGGAGCTTCTTGTTGTCGCTCTGCCTCTTCTTTCTTTGACATTACAGTCTCGCTGAATATCTATGCTTTATTGTGACCTAGGGCGCGATTTTCTTCGTCATAAAAAAGTCCTAGAAATAATTTTTGCCTCTAGATCCCATGGCAAGGACCCAACAAGAATACAAGCAGCGTCTGCAAAAACTGTGCGATATCCTCGTATTGTACAGATAGCCCTTTGGGGTCAACGCAACAACAATATGCTCTCCTTTTTTAAATCATCTGCGCATACTGGGGCTCCATATAATGCCATCGACCATACGACACCAGTATAGAGGCGTCGCGTATTGGGTCCTCCGATATTAGGCAGTATCCTGGACGACGCAGATGCCGACTTCAAGAGTTTCTTATTTGAATTTGAGCCATATTCTTGAAATGATCGGAGAACTTCCATTTGGCATCCAGGATTAGGCCGAGGTACTTCATAGTTCCACCAATAGCGATATTGACCCCACCTACCACTATGCTCGCATTTTCTGGCGGTGCATGTCTAGGACAATAAAAACATAGGGCTTGGGATGCGGAATGCCATATGACATTTCCCAGCATCGCCATCCATCTTTACCTGGGTACTCGACGTGCCTTTCTGACAAGTAGGAGTCCACAATGCACAGCACACTCTACATGCACACTCTAGTAAACAGCTCTTAGGAGATGTAGCCAAGAACTGACTTCCATCGGCGGAACATTCTCTAGCTGTCAGTCTTTTTTAGAGAACAGCGCACTTGCGGATTTGGGATGGGAAATGGAATTAAATAAATGGAAATCAAAGTGGACTATTGCACCAGTTGCTGCTACCGCTTGTCGTGAACTGATTCGGTGCAAGCCACGGTGCGGTATTAGGTGCAGCTGTCAAAATTCAATTAAAATGAACCAAATTATGCCACTGTGGTGGAAAATGTCGGTACTATAATAAAATAATTGGTCAAGTCCGTGTCGGACCACCATTGTAGAGTTCCGAAGGTGCCTGCCTGCCTACCCTGTACAGATGTGGACACATCAACTCAAATTAACTCCCAGCTTTATTTAACTAATGACTATAATACAATGTATGTATATATACCATTCCATCATATTCAATGAAAAATGTTCCTACAAATATTTTTTATACTAAAATCGATTTTGTAAGTTTATCGTCTATTACTAGTTAAAGTGTAAAGCCTACATAATAGTGATAGTTTCCTTTTAAATTCATTATCTTTACTACGTATCATGACTTTTTCCCGTATCCACCGACAACTATTTTCCTATTCGAGAGGGGACACTTTACTCTAACAAAATTTTGCACTTTAAAGTCAAATATTTCACAAACTGATCCCTAAAACAAAATATGATGTTCACACACTCATAATATTTTTGAAAGACCTATCAAATGATACCCCACACGATGGTATAATCTAGATAAAAAAAAATCATCCCCACTTTAGCTGTAGGGGAGCCGCCCTAAAAAAATTTTTTTTTTCATGATTTTATTCTAAATTTCTATCCACGTAATTAATATGTATATCTATACCAAATTACAACTTGATAGCATTAATAGTCTCTGAGCTAAGCCTCGGACAGACGGACGGATAGCCAAACGGACAGATATGACGAAACTATAAGGGTTCCATGTTTACTTCGGAACCCTAAAAATACTGTAATTTATTCATCAGACCATAAGAGACAGTCAATAACTAAGTAAAGTACATATTCTGTATATTTTGCATATAAAACCATATTGATATGTCAACAAAAGGATGAGAAACTAGACGATTGGAAAAGTTCCTAGCCACCGGCGCGTACCATGTCCGATTTTTTTCAGAAACATCTATGATAACTTTATATATTAAAGTATATATTTTATAAAAGCTAGATAAATATTCTTTAATATAGTATATTTTTATTTCCACAAAATTCAGGATTTTCAAAAATATTGACAGTTAAATAAAAAAAAACGAACCGATTTTGATATTTTTGTCAATATTTTCCTTTTTTTCTATTAAACTATATACTAAAAGTCTCAAAAATGAATTCCTCATGCCCGATTTACTAGAAAATGACACCAAACTCGAGGTGGTAGGTAAATAGAAGCTGATATGATTTTTTAACTAAAGCGCGGCGGCGTGTACCTTTGAATGCCCCCCCTACCTACCCACCAAGGGGGGGCGGATGGCTACCGGGCTAAATTAGTTTAACTTCATGTATATAACACCTGTGCCAAGTGAATTCTTCCGATACCAAAATTTGCAGGTTCCATACATTGGATGACACTACTTCCCGGGCTAGAAGACATTCCAGTTAAAATAAACGGGTCACTCACCCCGACCTACTGCACGTGCAAAACTGATCTATATTTGAACATAGGAGAAATAAAAATAATGTATGATTTTTAGGGCTAATAAAAGCCAAAATGTTTTACAACCTTCGTCTGTCTGTCTTTTGTCTGAACCACCAGTACGCCGACGAAGACGAACTCGCGGGTAAAGGTTGAATGTTTAGATAAATACACCTTTATATAATATTAAAATTAATAAAATAATTTTAAGGATTTATTTAAACGCCAACGCTTTTATTTTCCATAAATAAAATTAGCTTATTTTAAAAGATGGCGCCACTGTGCTCACGGTAAAAACAGTATTCCTTAGACGTATGTACGGAACCTAATTGTATTATTATTTTTTATATTTGTATATTCATAATAAAATGTTCGATTATATTAAATGGCGTTTTAATTTTTTAACAGTTTGTTAATTTCATAAGCGCTGAATATTAATTTGTTTTTAAAGATTTTGTTACACATTCACATACAGTGAGTAAAAAACGATCTTTGGAAATGTTTTGTTTGAAATTTACTGTTAAAATACAGAGTGTCGTTTAGTAACAGCGTTACTCATTGTATTGGGAAAAAACGTCGAGCAACATGGACTTCCGCGCGCGGCCCGCAGTCGTTGTTGTTTTATTGCGCTCCCGACCTGTGGTCCAACGGCTATGTTCAACAAGTTGTACCACTGTCCAACTGTCAATGTACTTTTTTATCTGCAATTTATTGTTATGACCTGTGGTACGATACGACTGAGGCGCTCCCTGGTGTGGTGTGTCTCAACAAGAACTAATGATTTTTGCTAGGTAAGGACCATAGCAAGTGGAAAGTAATATTCTTTGCATGGAAATAAGTATTAGGATATTGTTTGTTACCTATGTATTTACTAATTAAGTTCTCCGTTAAAAACTGCATGACACATTTTACTGTCACGAGCTGCCATCACGATCGACCACAGACAATAGAAGCGAAATGGGACGTCGCGCCGTAACATTTCCGACATGTTTGTCGAGTGTTGGTTTTGTTCAAATCGTGTGCTTTGTTAGTGTAGTTTGATGGCTATAATTTTTATATACTCCTAAGTAGACAATCAGGCGAACTACTACCTGATGGAAAGCAGCGTATTGACGCCACAACACAGGTGGCACGCGCGCACGGTTTTCACGGCTACTTTGAAACACTGAAAAAATTTGAAATGATTTTATGATTTTGATAAAATTTGAAATCTTTAACGGATTTTGGATTTTGACGAATTCCCCCTGACGGAGTTAGTAGAGTCAACAACCCGGCTTACAAGCCTTTTCCATTTTTTTAAATATAAGCCTTATTCTTACAAAAGGTCAAATATTTATACAGCTAAGTAACACTTATAAATAAACAAACTTAAATAAATATTACAGTAAGTACCTATTTGAAAAAGAATTACGCCGCTACTTAAACAAAGGCTTATTCAGAAAAAATTAGTACCATTGAAATCAATTATATTGTTAAGTCTAATTGCAATTCCATTATTATTTTCTAAAATAACCTTTGTTAAAGCAGAAAAATAGACGATAAATAATTCGACCCATTTAAAAAACCGTGTTTAATTAATTTTACAAGGGTACCCATCATTATTAGTGTCTGTTTAACCACGAGGGTGACCCATGTGGGGTTTAAATTGAATATTTAACCGTTCATTACATCAGATCAAATGTCAACCTTTCCTTCAGTGTAGTTTGTTTGTAGTATCTTTATTGTACTAAGGACACATAATTCATAGTAACATAAATAGGAAGGTAAATATACAATGGCGGACTTATCCCATGAAGGGACTCTTCCAGTCAACCAGCGATAGATTGAGAGGAATATTTACTCAATAAAAGGGTAGAAGTAAGTATGTACAAACGTAAGTAAGTTTTAACTGATTTGTTAACTTCTAGTCTTTTAGGCTAGCACCACCGTAGGAGTTAGTATTGGAATGAAAAAGACAAATAGCACTGTTGTAACTTCATGAGTGTAGATTGTAAAAGTTGATCAAGGGAATACTTTAGCTTCGTTTGTTCATTCTTCAGACTGATTGATTATAAACGTAATTACTTCATCTATTTCGCAGATTAATTAAGTAGGTTAGGTACCTTTATAACCCAACCCGCACAACATATATTTCGTCTACAGTAATTCCACAATTGGTTGCCTGGAAGAAATTGCTTTTAGCGATAAGGCCGCCTTTTGAGCATCTGCCTTTCTTTTTTTTGTTATAAGTTACTTTGTGTATGGAAATGTGATCTTGTGTGCTAATAAAGTATTCTTGTCTTATCTGTCTTATATAAGACCATGGTTGTAATATCAATTGTCGATTTACTGTTCTGTAATGATGTTATCTCTAATTGTTTTAAATAAATAAATATCCTACAGACAACTTACTGTCCATGTATGAGACATTACAGAGAAAAAATATCTTGTCATACATACCTACTTGAATGTAGAATGTAGGTACCTTGGTGTATTGAGATATACAAGTCACAATAAATACTGTGATAATACTACAAGAACATAATAATAATATATAAGCAACATATTATGAGATATAGGTAGTTTGTAAGTACGGTCTTAGTGCACCTCATAGCCAAGCGTGATCCTATTATACTTATATGTTACGCAGGTGCCTACATAGTCTGGTTATCGTTCTAGTTATCAATATATTAATAGGTACTACATGTAGAGCCAAGAAGTCCTAAACAAAACTTATTTATTAAATGATTATTTTGTTAAATGATTACACCTTTTAATAAACTGCGGCACAGAATTAATATAATGACTGCGGTTCCGTATAAAAGAAAGTATTTTTCTACGCCCCATTTCCGACCTTTTTTTCAATCTGCCTTATCCAAATAACCGCTAAAACCCAAACACCCGATAATACACGGCAAAGCATTATCTGAAGTGCTAAGATAAACGGATGGCAAGATTTTGCCACATCGCTCCCTTGCGCGGGTCATAAAAAAAAACATAGAGCGCATGCGTGAAGTCCTCTTGCTGCCAGTCAGCTGTCATTTGATTCGAGGGTGGTCCTTTCCAACCCTCGTTGCCTTCGTGGCAAAGAAAAAAACAATTTATTTATTTTTTTAGGTTATGTGAACAAGAAATTCGATATTTGATTGATTTGGCGCGCGTTTATCCATATTATCTCTGGTTATAGTGCTGTGCTAGTGATTTGTCGATTTATGATAGTGCTGATTCAGTGATGGGTGATTCGTTTTGCTGTTTTAGAAGATAGTCTTCGGCCCTGCTACTAATTTTGGGTAAGTAGGCATAGTATTTTATTACAGACATGTTAATGTAATGGTT
The DNA here is from genome assembly GCA_018467065.1 of Ephestia elutella. Classification (NCBI taxonomy): domain Eukaryota; kingdom Metazoa; phylum Arthropoda; class Insecta; order Lepidoptera; family Pyralidae; genus Ephestia; species Ephestia elutella. The sequence goes on from CM031579.1 coordinate 518,804, forward strand.
ATCCTATGCAAGATTGTCTGAGTCCTAAAATATTTAGCTATGCAGTCGTCAAATCCATATCCTCGTTTTTTTCCTAGGCAAATACTTACGACCTTATATCAAAACAGTTAAGTCGAAATTGCAATAAGTTTTTTTTGTCATCTACATTATTTTGAATAATGTAGTTATCGAGATATTATGTACTAAATAAGTACCAATGTAGTCAATAGTACCAGTCTTATTGCTTTTATTTGCATAAGTAGCCATGATTGGCCAAAAAACGATTCATTTCCGATTTTAAAATCAAATTGATCTACAATACAAACATAAACATAAGTAAAAAAAACTTACAAGACTTGAACTCGTTTTAAACTGATTTATAATGTGTTTTTTTTACTAAGTCGCGCAGAGGCGTTTGTGGCACGTTCTGCCAAACAAAGGTCATGGTTTTGGGATCAGTGGGATGGAATGGAAACCACAAATGAACTGAAATACAGCTTTTTTCTTTTTTAGTGAATACCTATAGGTACTCATTTAATTGAGGTATACCTCAATTTGTGCCCGAAAACTCATATAATACTAAAATAAATGTAAGATGGGTGTGTTTATTTGTTAAATTTGGTCAAGGGGTGAAAAAGGGAAGGCTAAAGATTAATTTTTGAACATTTTTGAGTACCTAGGTACCTAAATTCCCACATAAGTCCACAAAGCCTACGCCTACTATCTTTGTATCTTTTACTTTGTATTTCATAAGTACATCATAAATACATACTGTATACAGTTGGTATACGGAACCCAATATCTGAATGTTTTTCTTTCTTGACTTCATCGTCGCAGGTAGACCTAACCTTAGGGTCTATTGTTAGTCAGACTCAAAAGAAAGAAATGGACGTAAAACGCAACAAAAAAAAAATCCTCACCCTTGGCTATTATTTGAATCTTGTTTGGGTTAACAAAAGTTACGTAAAACATAAAAATAAAATTATTATGGAATGTGAGTGAAGCGATAAATTAGGTAACCTTATTATACAGCCCTTATTATACTCGTACGTTTTGTTATAGGATATAATAAAATAGGAAAATGTATTAATTTTTCTCCGGAAAAAACAAAAAATCATATCTTATTTTTCCAAAAAAATATAGATGGAGACTGACGTCTGTTGATGGCTGAGCATAGACAAAGAAAAAAAAGTCATTCTTTCTTCTAACTTATTATGAGGCTCACACTCACTAAAACAAGTGTGTTGGTATAATACGTAAGCATTATATATACATACTTTAAAATTAGATTGTTTTGATTCGGCTGACTTAATTCGAATGTAAAGTTCGGTTGACTTGTGTGAGTGAGCAAAGGAACGTCAGAGTCCTGCGGGTAATGTCAGGCGGCGGTGACGAAATAACGCGTATTTTCTTTAGATTTATGTGGTAATCGAGGTTCAGCCTAGGACACCTACCATAATAAAATTACTTACCTGAATATGACTTACTTTTGACGCCATCTCCCAAAAATTTATTGAGGTTTCTCGTGACCAGAGGGCTGGTATTTATCTCGCACAGAGATTAAGCATTGCCATTCAAAGTGGCAATGCTGCCAGCCTTCTGGGCACTTTGCCTCAGGGCAACGACCTGTCGGGGCTAGCATTTTTGTAAATATATTTAATTTTAGTTTTAGTTTTATTTTATTTTTTATAATTAATTTGTAAATATGTTTTCAATATCTCAACTCATAAAAGTCATCAAAATTCTTACCTGATAATGTGTGAATAAAATCAAAATATACTAATTCAAAATCGATAACTAATGCACATTATAGATAAAATTGTTCGAAGGATAAAGTATAAAATATGGATAAAATACGAAAAAAATATTTATCGAGACCTTGACGGGATTCGAATATGAAGTACATTTTTGATCCATGACATTAGAAGATATATTACATAAAAAAAAAACAAAAAACAAATGCTGCGACCCTGCCAGGATTCGAACCTGGAATCTTCTGATCCGTAGTCAGACGCGTTATCCGTTGCGCCACAGGGCCAGATAGCAACAGCACCGAATTTAGCTGTTGCTTTTCGCGATGTCGTAATCTTATTTTTAACACGCATAGCATACAAGCATAGTCACAGAATTAATATAAGTACATAGTACATAATGTCTCGATGCATGCAAGATATTTTTTTGTCTAAATAGGTAATTAAGTTTATAATTATACTTTTTACTGAAATCCAATAAAAGAATGAGGTTTTAACTAAGTATATTTTCATAATATGTTTGATTTTTTTTTTATGTAACGTATGAATCTTAAATTATTTTAAACCAATATTTGGTCTACATGAATCTACAGTGGCCTATTTATCAAAATCTGAAAATAATAATGAAAAAAAAAACAGATTGTTTGCTTTTTCTGAGCAAAATTATTTGTTAGCGTTGTAGCGCTGCTAATAATTTTTCATCAGGCGTTAGTCATGTTTGGTGGTTACGGTGGTTACTTAATTAGCTGTATTTAGTACCTACTATAAATTCTTTGGGTTGGAGTGAGTATTTTCGAATTTTCTATAATTTGTGTTTTTGCTAGCGAGTTTTCGTTAGGCTCTTAGGGTAATTATTTTAGAGGTTTTCTTTTAATTATGATAAAACACTAGATATATTTAAAAAAATGAGCGGTATCGTTTTAAATAATTGTATTCTTTATTGAATTCATTAAAAAAATCTACCGTTATCGCTTAAATTAAGGTGATTTTCGACGATAAAGAAAAAAAAAAACCGGATTATGTATTATTATTACACGGCTGACCAAAAAAGGAGTGTTATGTTTTCAGGGTTCATGTATGTATGTATGTATGTATGTATGTATGTATGTATGTATGTATGTATGTATGTATGTATGTATGTATGTATGTATGTATGTATGTATGTATGTATGTATGTAATTTCTTTATTCCACCATAAGTCCTGAACGGCTTAACAGATTTTGATGTGAGAGGTATTGTTAGATTCCTTGTATTAGCCCGAATGACATAGGCTATGTGTGTTTTTTATTTTTAAATAATTAGCTTGTTTTTTATCTATTATTTTATTTGTAACTAGCTGTCGCCCGCGGCTTCGCCCGCGTGAGTTTCGCTTAGATGAAAAGTATTTTTGTGTTCCAAACAGTTTCAGATGTTTCGGATCTTCGATTTTTATATGTCTACAGAAAATGCTCATCAGATTAATCAAGTTTTGCTCAAGCGCCATTTCCATATATGTTATAGTGTAGCTGGTCTCTTGGAGTTATTCTTCAGATGTTCCAGATCTTCAATTTTTATACGTCAGCAGATAATGCTCATCAGGTTGAACGACTTTTGTTAAGGCGCCATTTCCATATTTCTTATGGTTTAGCTGTTCTGTTATGGTTCTTCATCAGGTGTTCCAGTTTTCAAAATGAATTATAGCCTATATGTTGCCCAGGCTTAATAGCTATACAACAAAAAAAGTTTCATTCAAATCCGTCCAGTAGTTTTTGCGTGAAACGCGTACATACATACAGACAGACAGACAGACAGACAGACAGACAGACAGACAGACAGACAGACAGACAGACAGACAAGAAATTCCAAAAAAATTTTTTTGCTTTCTATTGTTCTTTTTAGGTGTCCCTCTATCCATTTTAGTCAAAAATACTAAATGTACAGACAAAATATTTTTACTGTTTTATTATATGTATAGATTTGATTCCGTATAATTCTAGTTTAGTATTTTTCTCTTTACGGGATATTTTTCCTGCTTCAGTACTTCTAACCTATGGTTGGATGGACGTTTAAAGACAGTACGTTTTCGGAAAATCCTGATAGGGTATGTTAGGGTGGGGGGTGTGTCCCAGACAGGGTGGTCCGCACGCAATACCTTTGTTTTCAATAGCATTTCATGGTTCAATATTTACCTCCCCACTTGCTTTTTAATCGCGATTTGCGCTTTGGTTTAGTGGTTTTAACCGACGACATTATAAGTACTACCCGACGACTTACTACTACCTTAGTCTCTCCTAAACTTGGGTAATCATACTACGAGTAATATTAAGTATAAAAAGGAAGTGTATGTAAGTTTGTTAGTAGGGGGTTATCTTCGGAACAACTTAACAGATTTAAAAAATTATTTCGCCATTAGAAAGCTACATTATGCCTGAGCACAGATAATACCCTAGTAGCCTGAGTGACATAGGCTACAATTCATGTGTGTTCCTTTCGTGCGAAGCCGGGACGGGGGCGCTAGTAAAAAATAATAAGTTTTTTTGGGAAAATTCGTTCCAACCAAACCTAAGGTAGTGAAAGAGGTGTAAAGCGACATTCAAGTGAGCGAAACCGAAGGCAGTAGGTAGTAAAGAGTGACGTCATACTTTAATGACTACACTATCGAAACAAATGCGTGTGGTCAAATACAATAACTCGGTATGTAGCAACAAATCTTCAAAGAACTGCATCCTTGCACCCAGTGGTCCGATGCATTCGTATGCATTTCCGCTGTGCCCTGCTCTTGATTGATTCGGTACAGAAGAGGCTACGTCGATATATTTGTTATCGATAGATATTGACATAAGAGACTTGAGAAAAACAGATAACGCTCGATGAAAAGAGGAATACATTTGCTTTTATCGAGTTGCCAGGTCAAATTACCGGTACAACTACTGTCAGAGTTTCTAAACCCCTTAACGGCCTCTGACTACTATATATATAACGGGGTCTGACTTGGTTTCAGTATACCTATAAGTACACCCAAATATCGTTTATCGCGTATCGTATTTACATTTTATCGTATTTTATACTGCAGAATCGAAGTGAGTAATTTATGTATATTTATCTGATAAAAGCATTCAAATTTTATTTATTGTGATGCAATGACTTTACCTATTTGCTTGCTCACCAAGTGTTCATAAAGACATCGTATCAATGTATGACTGGTAGGGTCGTAAAATTTAATGAAACATCAATAAATAATACACACACAAACATGTTAGCAACCGTTATTACCACCATGTCTACGATCTTTTGTATTACTTGATGCAAATTTTTGGATATATTTCAGACTGTTTCTTTCGATTAAGTACACTAAAAATACATTTTTAGTCCCTCATTGGAATCTAATGCTCCTGTGAGTCTTCGGGTTCGTTAATTAATTTTGATATTTTGTCAGCTCACAGTTTTAAGAGCTAAATAGTGAAAACCAAAATATTTTTGTGATCCAAAATTTCAAAGATTTCTTTTTTCCCTCTACCACCATTTTATCGATATCCTATCGACCCCTTCCCTTTAGGAAGCAGTTAATTCAATGGTCCGTCGTCATCTATTGAACCGTGGCCCGAGGGAAGTAGCCCATTGGCAGTAATCGTGTTTAAATATTATTCGATTGCGCTCATAAGTGCGTGTTTTGTGTCGATTTTGAGGGGTCTGGACTTTGAATTGTTTGAAAAATTGTTGAACAGTATTTTTATTTTTATTTTTGATTCTGAAGGGTACCTACTTGGAAACATTTGAGGGGGTAACTCTTGTAATGACTTGATTGTTTTTGGAATTTGTATTTACTATTATTTTTTAATTAATAGTATAAAAAGTATCCTATGTGGCTATTCCTGGTATTTTTCTACCCGTGTACAAAATTTCATCGAAGTAGATTTTGCGTAATTGAGTAACACACATCCTCACAAACTCACATCCAAACTTTCGCATTTATTATATTAGTAGCATTATTCCCCCCGCTTAGAATACTCCACTGATCAAAGAAGAATAATATGTTATCTCCGATGCTCGAAAACCATTGAATGTTCTAGCTGCTTCTCTTGTAAAAGTCAAAGTCCTCTCCCGCGCAGATTGTCAAAGTCAATCAAGGGAATAGGTTTAAAACAGAACAGAAATTCTTGTCGAAGCGATGGGCTAGCAACTTGTCACTATATTTAAATCTCCATTCCAACAATAAGCCCACATCAGCTAAGCGTGGCCTACGAGTCTCACGACTCTTGGCTCTGTCTACCTCGTAAGGGATAAAGATGCGATACTCTATCTGTTATTTGTAAGACATAGTCCACTTTTGCGTCATGCACCACCCAGCAATGCATTATACATATTTACCAAAAGTACGAAATAATATTCACACGCCTATCTATTTCCTAGTGATAACAGTGTGTAGTAAAATAAAGATATAATTGCTATCCGATAAATTGACCGATTGTTATGGGGCTACGTGCTGCTTGTCACATACACACGAAATTCTGGCAACTATTTGAAGAAACCCCGGAATCATAGTTTGAAGTCCGCGAGACTTACTATTTTTCCCGTGGCCTCGCCCGCGTGAATTTTCCACGGCACCAGAGCATTTTCCCGAGATTATAGGTACCCTATGTCCTTCTCAGTATTTCTAACTATATGTATGCGAAATTTCAGGAAGATTGGTTCAGTACATAAAGCGTGAAGAGGTAACAAACAAACTAACTCTCTTTCGCATTTATAATATTAGTTAGGATAGTTTGTATTAGGATTACTTTCTAACACATGAGATTTATAACTTAGCATTATGTACGATTACGGCTGTATAGAAATAACTGCAGGTCGAGGACCCCAGTTCACGAGTGACGGACAAAAAGACAAACGCGCATCGTTGCACATTAACACCAGTTGGGCTATTCTCGCCCAAGTTCATTAACGTCCCAGTTAGAGTTACGGCTAGGGATGTGATTGAATTGATGAAGTATTGTCGATAAAAACGTTTTTAGTCTAATCGAATAAGTTCTAAGTTCAATCTACACCTAGACTTAATATTAAAATTTCTAAACCACCTACATCGAGATATTATCCACCTATAAGAAATTTTAAATTTCACCTAAACCACCTGGATGACTGGCTGTCAACCACCGACCGTTTTAAAAGACACTTCTTGCCACGTGCGACCAAACTGTCGAATCAGCTTCCTGCGGCGGCGGTGTTCCCGAACCGATACGACATTGGAACCTTCAAAAAACGAGCCTACGTCTTTCGAAAGGCCGGCAACACTCCTGCGATACCCCTGGTGTTGTGGTTGTCCATGGGCAGCGGTGATTACTTACCATCAGGTGACCCGCTTGCTCGTTTGCCGCCCTATGTTATAAAAAAAAAAATTGGACGCCGAGTGATTGGAATATCAACACAGAGGCGAAACCGCTGAACGTAGAAACTATCTTTCTTTAGTGTAATTGAGCACTAAGAAAGGTAAATATGATGAAATGATTGAAAAACTAGCCTTCGAAGTCTAGAATATTCGAAACCAGTGTAAAACCTAGATAATTTTGCATATTCAATCAATCATAGTTTATTTGCAGGACATACATATAAAATTCTTTATACGTCAAATTGATTACATGTCAAAATATATGTCAATACAAATCATAAAAATTACATTAAAATAATAAAATAAAACAGTCTAAAAAAATACAAAATTAAAAAGAAACAAGAATTTGGAGCACATTCGGGAGCTGTTGATAACTTAATGTAAGTAAACGACCTCACTCATCTATGCTTCACACCTAGGGTTGCCAGGTCGCCAAACCTAATAGCCGGACAGACCAGCCAGCTTGGCCGGACATTTTGGTAGAAAGGCCGGACACCCTACATTATTAAGGATTTTGTCTCAGTATTAATAGGTACGACAAAAAATTGTATGTAAAATTAAGCTTTTTGGTAATACCGACAGAGCGCAGGGGAGCGGGCCACGCTCGGCGCACGCTCGTTTGCGAAATATAAAAAGCCTAACAAAAGCCGGACAGGCCGGACAGCGTTTATTTTGGCCGGACACGTAATCAAAAAGCCTACCTATGTCCGGTTTTATCCGGACGCCTGGCAACCCTATTCACACCTGATCAGGAAGTAGGAAGCCGATACTTCAGTCAATGATAATTGCAATTTGATTGACTCGTGTGTGTTGACAAGCGTTGTTTGAGCGAAGGTGACAACTAAGTTAAAATAAAGCTCTATGCGAGATTGAATTAGTTTGTGAGTGAATATTAAATAAAAACATAGGAACAAATCACAAGATCGAGCTAGTCCTAAGTTGCCTTATAGTACGGGATACTAGCTTAACGATACTATATTTTATAAAACTACGGAAGTTACGGGATGAAATGGACTCTATGGCGCTATCTACTCGAGTATCGTATTTAATGAAAATCTGTCTAATCATTCTTGAGTTATAAATGGTTTACCCAACACGACTTTGCGTTTAGGTATGTAGATATAGCTATAACTATTCAAGACCCAGACCAAGTTGGGAAACTAGAACCCCGTGGTTTAGAAGCAAAGGATTTAACCAATGCGCCACAGAGGCCGGCAGAACATAAACAATTGCAACTACAGAGCAAGGTCCCTGCCATATTATAAAATGCATTGTTATCTACCTGTTCATTCCAATAACAACTAAATAAGATTGAAGTATGCTGACAGAATCACCCGCAGGCGATCTAGCTAATGTACATGCCTGACATGACAGATGCAGTGTTCCTGATGAATTTGTATGCACTTCCGCAACCTATATGTGCTAAAAATCAAGCCGAAGAGTTTTTATTGTTTAACTATGCACGTAAAACAACTGAATCAAAATTGTATTATTGAAAGGCTAACTCTGGTGCATAAAGTTAGAAGACTTTTTTTCATTTTTCCTAGAGAAACAGCTGAATAAGCATGATTTTTTTTGTACATCTATGCTCTGCAGTGTACTTTTTCTTTGCTCTGGTGCAAGTTTCATCTTGATACCGCTTGGAAAATATTACTTTCCCTCTCTCTCTCTTTAGTCGTATTTCCTCATGACTGAGGGTCGTGGTCATTATATGGAATGAAACATACACAACGACTCTCATGGCAATTTTAATGGAGTGGTTTGCCATTGCCTTCTCCATTTCACACACTAGCTGGTAATCATCAACCAGAGTGCAGGTTTCCTCACGATGTTTTCCTTCACCGGAATCAAGTGGTGGTCGATGAAAACTAACATGAGTCAGATTGGTATACAAACTCATGTAGCCCGGGCAGGATTCGAACCTGGGATTTTGGCCCTACCACTCGGCCACCACCGCTTCGTTTCTTCGTTCTTTACTTTCCCTTCTTCTTCTCTCAGCCGAAAGATGTCCACTGTAGGACAAAGGCCTCCCCCAAGGATTTCATCCATGGAGGGTTTTGCCGTAATCGCCACGCTTGGCAGGCGGGTTGGCGATCGCAGTGTGATGGCATAGTACAAGTAAAGATGCTGCTGCCCATCCTCCGGTGTTTTAAATCCCTTAGTCGCCTCTTACGACACCCACGGGAAGAGATGGGTTGGTGCTATTCTAGGGCCACACCACAGGCCATGGCCATTTGGCAATTTTTATTTCTAAAACTTTTTAGCACAACGATGTCTAAATGATGTCAATGTAACTGACTCGTTGGACAACTTCTTATCTGAATGATCTCTGAGTGCACTCGACCGCTCCCACGCATATACTCGTGCCCCGGGCGTGGTTCGGACTTGACTGTTTTTGAGAAGACACTCTATCAGATATTTTTTTCTGGAAGACATGAGTCCTACATCCTTATGTGTTGCATCGAAAACGCCCCTTGCTAAATACTCTTAAGTCGTCATACTTAGAACATGAAAGTCTCCCACGCTTTATTTACTCCCCTTCACGCTTTATCTACTGAACCAATCGCATACACTTAGTTAGAAGTACGGAGAAGGACATGGGTACCTTTCATCCCAGGAAAAAGCACTGTTCCCGTGGGGAATTCACGGGAAAAAGCTAGTAATTATATTTAAGTATCTAAATGACTTGTACTTTCTGTTATGCATTTGGTATTTATTCTTTACTGTGCTGTCATGTAACGAAAGAGCGGGGCTCACCAGACACAGGTTTAAAACTTAATTGGGAATTTTTGGATTTGAATTTTGAATATTATCTTTTTAACAATAGTCACTCATTCCATTATATCTCGTCCGCGGTCCCCATTATCTTCGATTGAAAAAGAAAGATGCATTATTTCACCCAACTCGTTAAGTAGTCAGTCTGATTGGTATCATAAGTGTTTAGCACGGCCGTCGCCCTTGGCATTTGATATTATGTCTGTCTGTTCGTTTGGAATGTGTCCTCATCTCTTTAAGCGTGGCGTGGGCGGGAAATTTATCAGTTTGGATGTCTTGAGATGTAAGAGTCAGTCAGTTCAAATTTTACAGTTCAAAGTGTCGAAGTACGCCAGTTAAGGCCTGTAGATCGGTTTTTGCAATTCTTTTTAGAATTTCTGCTGAACGTCATCGTCTATGTAGGTAACTTTATCGACGGATAAAACTTTTTTTAAAAAAAGTGAACCGACTTCCATCATAAAACTTAAAATCATAAAATAACAATAAAGAAAAATGTATTAGCATGCTACCTACTGAATGAGGTGAAGTCGGTGCCAAGTGCAGGACTATATAATTGTTTAGCTAGGCATTTTGTATATATTGTTACGGGCTACTGGTCCGTGGATTTGGATAAAAACACCTGATGACGCTGATGAGACTTTATTCAAGACACCACACTAAAGTCACAAGGGTTTCCTCACGACGATGTCCAAATTGTCCAAACACTATGATCAGAGTCCAGTAATTAATCGCCAGAGTCGTCACTTAGTATTTCGCACTTGTATCTCTTCGATCTTTCTCTTAGCTCGTCTAAAGATGAACTGTCCTCGGCGCTGAACAACCACGCTTATATAGGCAGATAATTTCGCTCTACTAAATTCTCGAACATTCGCGGCCGAACTGTATCGAACGATCGAGTCTATTGCTATTCCGCTCTCACACATGGCTGTCCTTTTCCTTTAGGTTGCAAGCGACTATAAACCCTATCCGTTAGGTACGTAAAGCTCATTATTGCTTGCACCGCCGATCATTTCTAGAACCGAAGAGGGTTCACGAAGCGTAAGTCTAGAACATTTCAGTTTGCGTACTTTTCTAGACGGCGCCCGTGCGTTTTCGTAACACTGCCCCCTTCTTAGAGATGCTCGTCCCGAGCATCATCACTACTACCATCATACCTCGCCAGACGGTTGACGTGCACAATTTTGAATGATCCTCTTGATTGATCTTCAATCCTATACGTTACGTCATTAATCCTAGTAGCCACCTTGTATGGACCTTCCCAACCGCTCTGCAACTTTCCATTCTGGCGAGTTAGATTATGCAGACAGACCAGAGCGCCTTTCTCAAATATGCTTGAGTTAACTCTTCGCTCATTTGTCAATAATCCGTTTCGCCACGGAGAACCAGCATTGTTCAGTCATCTTCTATTGCCATGCGTCGTCGCCATAGCACAAGTAGTGCATCTAGAGCACCAATCCTGCACGTCCTTCCGACAATGGAGCCAATAGAATTTCTCCCGAACTTTTGTTAAGGTCAACTTAGTGCCAAGATGTCTTCCTGAAACACCTTCATGAACTTCACGGAGTACATCTGGTATCTTGCACTTCGGAACAATTATCTGCAGGTGGAACTCTCTGCCGTTGGTCCGCTCCCATTTACGGTAAAGTATTCCGTTCTGTAAGACAATGCTGTCCCATTGTGCCCAGTATGCCTTAGTGATAGCGCTCATATGTGCAACTTCACTCCACACTGGTCTAGTGTTGCTCCTTAACTTCCATGTGATGAGGGGATAAAGATCATCATCTTTTTCCTGATTCACTATTACCTCATCTTCCACAGATCCAAAAGGGGCAGCATGAGCCACTTTCACAGTAATCTCCTCGCAGTCATTATTCCGCGAAACTTTTCGCTTCCTGTCTCGCTGTCGCTGCCTGCTGTTGCTCCAGCCCTGTCTCTTGACCGATTCCCTTTCCTTGCTGAGCATGTCTTCTAACTTTCTGATTTTATCCTTCAATTCAGAAACACACTTCTGCCATAAGCTCAGTTCTGCAGACTTTAATTCCAGCTTCTCCTGTAGGGCTACAATCTTACTTTTCTGGTTTTTCATTTCTTTTTCCCATAAGATTGTAGAGTCCGATTGTGGGTTGCGTCTTTCCCAGGTCAGCAACCGCTTTTCCTTTTGAGGGCAATCAAATTGCATGTGTCCTCGCTCTCCACACTTGTAACACATGATCCCAGAGCCCTTCTTACGTGGAGCCTTTACCTCGTTGACTTCCTCCGTTACTTCTCGCACTTTGTGAACCTGTCGCAAGTCGTGCCTGACAGCTTCGACTTCCAGTGCGTGGGCCAGTGCTTCCTTCAGAGAGGCGTGATGGCGGAGCCTTACGGCAGCTCTCACTTCCAGATCCTTGATGCCGTCTACGAAGGCTTGCACGGTGGTGGTTACCACCATGTTCGCCTCTGCTGATGGGTACGCTTTTCTGACAAGCTTCTCTATCTCTAGAGCCCACTGCTGGAGTCCTTCTCCTGAGCGCTGGACTCTGTCGCGCAGTTGAGCTCTGAAGACATGTTCCAGATGCCTCTCTCCATACCGGGATTCAAGAGCCTCCAAAAGATCTTTAAATCCAGCGTTAGGTAGCACCTCCAGAACGTCCACAGCTTTCCCTCGGAGCGAGCCAGTGAGGGCGGTTAAGCACTGGTCGTCTGTCCACCCATTGGCAGTGGCGATCGTCTGGAATTGTTGACGATATGCAGCCCAGGATGAGGTACCATCATACGGAGGCAACTTCACGTTGGGTCCACGGACTACACCAACAGAACCACATGGTGCGACTGATACTCCAGAAGTTTCCAGACGAACAACCTTTTTCTCTAACTCTGTAAACCCAGTCCTCATGTTGTCGACGTCATTCCCAAGGCTGGTGACCCTTTCCTCTATTAAATCAACATCCTTCCGTAATTCGGTTACCACGCCGCTAACCTCGCATACTGCCGACAACACTTTTTGTTCCAGCTCCTTCTGTGCTGTAAGTTGTAAGTCTTGCACACTTTGTACAGCAGTAAATTTTTGATTCAAGAGTGCCTCTTGTGCAAGTTGTTGTTTTTGCAGAGCCTTAAATTGTTGCTCTTGAGCCGTGAATTTATTCTCGAGCATCCTTATCAGACCCGTCAAATCGAAACTGGGCGTGGCGTGTTGAGTGGGCGTGGTTTGGTGGGCGGGGCCAGTGGGCGGAGCCACGCTCGAAGTAGGCGGGGCCACAGGGGGCGTGGCCTGGTGGGCGGGGCCAGTGGGCGGAGTCATCCTTGAAGTGGGCGGGGCCACGGGGGGCGTGGCCTGGTGGGCGTGGCCAGTGGGCGGAGCCAAAGGGGGCGTGGCTTGGTGGGCGTGGCCAGTGGGCGGAGCCAAAGGGGGCGTGGCTTGGTGAGCGTGGCCAGTGGGTGGAGCCTCCCTCGGAGTAGGCGGGGCCACAGGGGGCGTGGCCTGGTCCGTAGATCCAGTGGGGGAGGCCTCAGCAGCACGCCGCGCCCGCGTCTTGACACCCTCGCTGGTGACGTCGTTGTCCCTCGGAGTCAATGGCATTATCCAAATTCCGCTTCTGACACCAAATGTTACGGGCTACTGGTCCGTGGATTTGGATAAAAACACCTGATGACGCTGATGAGACTTTATTCAAGACACCACACTAAAGTCACAAGGGTTTCCTCACGACGATGTCCAAATTGTCCAAACACTATGATCAGAGTCCAGTAATTAATCGCCAGAGTCGTCACTTAGTATTTCGCACTTGTATCTCTTCGATCTTTCTCTTAGCTCGTCTAAAGATGAACTGTCCTCGGCGCTGAACAACCACGCTTATATAGGCAGATAATTTCGCTCTACTAAATTCTCGAACATTCGCGGCCGAACTGTATCGAACGATCGAGTCTATTGCTATTCCGCTCTCACACATGGCTGTCCTTTTCCTTTAGGTTGCAAGCGACTATAAACCCTATCCGTTAGTTACGTAAAGCTCATTATTGCTTGCACCGCCGATCATTTCTAGAACCGAAGAGGGTTCACGAAGCGTAAGTCTAGAACATTTCAGTTTGCGTACTTTTCTAGACGGCGCCCGTGCGTTTTCGTAACAATATACATGATTCTAATGTTAATTTAGATTATTTAATATTCAATTTGGCACCGACTTCACCTCATTCAGTAGGTAGCATGCTAATACATTTTTCTTTATTGTTATTTTATGATTTTAAGTTTTATGATGGAAGTCGGTTCACTTTTTTGAAAAAAAGTTTTATTTTATCATTTTTAGTGCTTCTACACCTTTTCATTTTCTTTAATAAAAACTTAAACTTTTCTTTTACTGGTGGCCGAAAATAAAGAAATAAGAATTCGAAACTTTTTATGTCAGTTTGATTTGAAATGTCAGAACATGTCAAATTGTCTATTATTTTAGGCACATAAATAGACCGTGAGCACGCGATGACCAAACCTTCCTTATTTTAAAAATGCTGAATGTTTCTCTGCGTGGTATATACGGATAAAAAATATTAGCGACTAGGTATGAAGTTTGGATCTTAGTTGCTTATGCAGGTAATATGGATAGCAAGGATGATTTTATAGGTATAAAAAGCACCCTTGGGGCCTTCTAAAGTAATATTAAATTAATCTTTTATAATAAAACAAATATAACTATAATTTAGTAAAGTTACAATGTCTAACAGGGGTTTATATCTGCACCAATTGCCTGGCAATGGATGGCTTGATTTCTTATATTATTAGGAATAAAATCTTTAAAAAACTTTACTAAGGAAATTGAGTTACCACTTTAAATGTTATTGCTACAAATAATCTGCCTAAGTAATCATGATCCAACTTTTATAGTCGCTAATCGCTATTTCTATGTTGGGAACATACACAAAAAATCTTTAGTTTTAATAAAATAAGGAAGGGCATGCTATCGCGGGCTTTTGCTCTATAATGCAATGTTGGTATTTTTATATTTTGTTAGGTATTTTTAAAATTACCGAACAGATTTAGACGTGTTTAAAATGGGACCAACTTGGGTATATATCATAACGAATAAAAAAACAATTTCGGAAATCAGTCCACTGTAGGCGGAGAAATCGGCGAACATACATAAAAAAAAAACATACATACATCGAAACATATAACCTCCTCCTTTTTTGGGAAGTCGGTTGAAAATGCCAAAGCACTTGATTACTCTAGTATTCTTGGGAAAATAGTTCTTGACAGACATAAAGACTGATTAACCAATGTTATTTGAAATTCAAGTTTTTACAAATATTTTGTCCGAGCCTACAATTTGAAACAGTACTACCTACCACAAAATATTAAAACAATTAAGTTTGCAGTAAAAAAATGTTACGTGACAGTTTAAGCTAATGACTATGTGGGTCGATAAAGGCCGTTCACCCGTACCATGGCACCCTATGACTTCATGGAAAAGTGGAAAACCCTGCACATTTACTTGGAAACCACCATAAATTTATAGCAAGCAATTCGTCGTAGTTGTAGGCAAATTGTATTCGTCTGAATCCTTGAATTAGTTTCTTTGAAACATCAAAAGGCTATGAATTTTAGAGAAAACTTGGAAGTACTACATATTAGATTATTGATCCACTTCACTTATATAACTAGGATTTTTTTATAATAACAGCCTACTGGCTGCAGTAAATAGGTAGGTAGTCTTTTTTACAGTTTTCTCCTTAAACTATATTTCGTCTTCAAGCAATTTTTCAACATTTTTCGGGGTTTTGACATAGTTCTGGGTAAAATTATAAACAAAATAGACCACTTCTACTAGTTCAAAGTACTACTAACAATCAGAGTGCTAAAAACTGGCCTCATTGAATGAAAAAACATTATCTTTGTTTTAGTAATCTAGTTACTTATTATTAGGTTGTGTCTACCCCGTCATCAACATACCATTACCATAGCAGGTCACACCTACGGACGACATTGTTATCTGACATGACGAGCCCCAGATTAAATGCTAATCTATTGGTGTACTTTTATAGTGTAGGCCAAATAACACGATTCCTCTTACGGCTGAATAGGTATTCAATGGAGAATTCAAGCAAAAAGTTTTTTTGGAATGTAGTTTTTTGGCACAAGCTCTTATTGTCGTTAGGGAGATCTTGGTGTATTAATTGCGTGACAAAAATGTCATGTCCATATAGTACTTTAAGGTTAATTCCAGGTTATACTATGGTTAGTTCCACCGCCTTCTAGCGGTAGTAGAATAGTATATTCTACTTTTGTGGTCACACACTAGGAACAGTTGTTTCCTCGCGATGTTTTTCTTCACCGGACTCTGTAGTCGATGAAAATCTGGCTTAATGGGTATTTCGAAAAAAATCTGATTTCTTTGTTTGTTTGTAAACTCTTCATTGCACATCATAAGTAAAATACAAAAAAATTACGAAACAAAAAAGAGAGACGTACAATGGTAGCGGACTTACCCCAGAAAGGGGTTTGGTTAGGTTGGAGCCCATCTTTGCGCAATGCGAATACTTGCAGCAAAGGCTGATAAATATTTAGGTCGACAGGTAAGCCTATTTACCACCTTAGTAGGTGTTAAAATAGTTTCGTCACTAGTCGATATCGATACTTGTGTAACGTGAATATGTCACATGCTCGCCGATCTGTCATCTCATGCTAATTTCAAGATAACGATATGAAATGTCGAGAAATTCTGCCCAATTAGTTGAATTAAGAACACGTCTGTTTCAATGGTGCAAATGAATTGAGTTGAGAAATATGGCAAATAGTTAAATAGAAATAGTTAAATAAATAAGTTGAACAGTACAGTTAAATACCTAGTTTAATTGTGAAATTAAACTAAGTATGCATAACTTTTTATTATTATAGGGGACCGGACAAGGTATGAGAATAGGGTAGATGACAACAAGTCAAATTAGTTACTTTTTACTAAATGTCAAAAACAATAATTTATATGGGACTTGTATGACAGTACTCAACGGTGACGTCACTTTTAATGGAGTCAAAAAGCATTCCCAATATACTTTAATTAGAACTAATAAATAGTAAACCATGTTATAAATAAAATTGATCAATTAAAGTGACATTCAATTATAATGTTTCATTATTTAAATAGCATCATATATTTTATTTTTTACCCAGTCATCATCCCTATTGTTAAAAATATATAATTTCATGGTAGAATACATATAATTAAAACTGTTTTGCGACTTTTCAGCACGAGTTTATTCTCCAGAGCTAATTTATTCGAGTTCAAACTTTTAGGGAAAGTCAATTTTCTACGCGTGACGTCCTATGTATGTACGTTTAGTTAGGGGAATTGTTTTTTGCTATATCTTCGGAAATACTTTGGTTATGAATGTAATTCTTTTACGGATGATTCTATTAATGTGAGATATTTCAAAGAAGCATAAAAAAAAAGTTGTCCGGTCCCTATTATCGCTCTTCAGCATCTTTAATCTATTTTTTGTATATTTTTTTACTAATATTAAACAATAACTCCTATTTTTTTGTACTTTTAATGAAAATATAGATATTATTAGTATTTTTTTATAAATAATTTGTGTAGTTCTTGTTGTTTTCATACAATATCAATTTTATCGATATTGAAAAGGGATGGCTAGTAACATCACTAGAATATTTACAGTGCACTAGTCCCCACGAACGGCGTCGACGCATCGCATCAATCTTTATTTAGTTAATCAATGTGTGCTCTCCTTTATTAGCCGATGCGCTAGTGTAAACAGGGGCTTATATTGTAAACCATGAGATCGTGAACGTTGGTTGAAAGTTGTTTTTGAGGCTAATAAATTGAACTAATAATCTTTATTGAGTTCTATGGAACAAATTAAGTTATATAGCTCTTTGCGCTACTGTAGAGGGGTGAATGATGTTGTAAATTATGTCTAAACACCGTTTTTTCCTATTTGTCCTATTATGTAAACAATCTTACCATGTCTTTTGATGATTTTACAACAATATAACTAAAAATAGACTTTTTAGGAAATTACTTTCGTGGTTAATAGATGTTTTACTTTAGAATGTTTAGGTTTGAACTACTATTTGATTTATTTACAACAAAATTCAATAAAAAGTACTGTGAAGATTGTTTACATAATAAGACAAGTAAAGAAAAATGGAGTATACATTTGTATTTGGGGATTTTTTGCTATTTTTTTTTTTGGTAAGCAAACCTTTGTACTTTTCAAGCTGAATTTTACGACATCTAATCAAAGACTTTCAAGAGTTGAGTCATTTTTTTCAAATTTCAATTAACAAATGTCAATTAAGCTCTCATGCCGTGGTTTTCCCTATAGGGAAAATTTGACAACTTAGGAGAAGGTTGCTTTGAAACTACATAAATATCAACCCTTTACCTGTGCTTTTAACCTGTTTAAAGTGTTTATTTTAAACGGATCGTGACCTTATTGAGTTGACAGTAGGAGGCGCTTGACAGAGAAAGGGCGGGCCGTTTCGCATCACAGGCGGAGACGGAAGCTAATGCTAGTGTTAGCTTGGGCTTGGGGTCACACGGACCTTATTTAAGAGCTGGCCCTTGATTCTATTTTTTTTTTTTTACTACTATTTATATTATTAACTAGCTTTTGCCCGCGGCTTCGCCCGCGTGAATTTCCCACGGGAACAGTGCTTTTTCCCGGGATAAAAAGTAGCCTATGTGCTATTCCAGGTCATTATCTACCTCTGTACCAAATTTCATCGAAATCCGTCCAGTAGATTTTGCGTGATTGAGTAACAAACATCCTCACAAACTCACAAACTCACAAACTCACAAATTCACAAACTCACAAACTCACATCCAAACTTTCGCATTTATAATATTAGTATGGATTATAATCAACTTAAAAAATCTACCGACATAAAGACCGCACTCACTGCCTATTTTGCTTACGCACAAGCATGGCTTACAGGTTACCGAATATTTAAACGCTAAATAAACGTCTATCTGCCTCCCATTGCAATGCCTAACAAGGTGCATTTTGTATTTAATTTTAGTGAAACCAAAATGTAATGCAATGAATGATTAAATGAATGAATAAAGACAATTAATTACGTAGATATCGTGCTTCAGCAGGGTTGCCAGATTGGGTATTTTTTTCGCAATTCTGTGTAAAAATTTGACTCTTGGAGAAATTTTGGAGAAATGGAATTTTTGGAGAAATGTTTGGAGAAAAAATAAATCTCGTGGAGAATTTTGGGTATTTTTTTTTTAGGTTTGGGACGCCTCCTTTTCTTATTGTAATGAAACGAACATGCATCTTACAAACGTGCAGAACGTTTAATTTAACAATCGTTCGCGAACGTAGACTATCTCTGTATGTTTTCGAACGTTCAAATAATATTTATTCGTACGTTTCTGGTTCGATTCCTTGAATTCCTTCAATCTTGTTGATGAAAAAAAAAAAAAAAAGCTCATCAGCCGTTAGGAACACGGGTAGAAAACCGGTTGGGTAAATTCAAAGAAAATAGTATCGTTTTGAAAAATATAATTTCAATTTTGGGGAGAAATAGAAAATTCCATCTAGCAACCCTGTGCTTCAGTTGTGTCTCAAAAGCCAAAGAAATCGTAATAAAACAAAGTCTTACAAAGTTCTTGTCGCTTTAGTTCAATTTCTTTGGCTCTTGAGACACAATTGAGACACTTCATCTACGTTTGTATTTGTAGAATCGGCCCCCTGTGCTCTTGTCGGTGGAGTATACGCCACACTTCTCTATTTTCGGCTTTACTTAAGGTATTGATACGACACGACGCCTGCCTTCTCTTTCAGTTGGCTTACATAACTCTTTTTCGGTCTCCCTGGACCTCTTATTCCCCTTTATTTACCAGATGAAAATCAGCGCTTTGGCTTCTGCCTTAGTATCATGCTGAGCTGGTCGCCTTTTCGACGAATTTAGTTAAATTTAGTGTTAATACAAGCGAGTACAAACGTACAGACAGCCAGAAATTCTAAAAGCAACGATTTTTGCTCATATTGCCTCTATAATAAAAAACCCGTTATATATTTTTTCTTAAATATTTACTATATACAGATAAAGACCAGTTACCGTTTTATTATGTATAGATAACTACACAGTTCTAGTTACCATCCCAGATAATGCAGTTCTAACCCCTATGCCCCATGCACCGAAATACGCCATATGCACGCTGTTTGTTACGTAATGCGATACCCGGCAGGGCTGGCTGCAGATTAATATTATTTTAATGCTATAGAAAAATTTAGGGTAAAATCTTTCAATATCAAGATTTATTTAGTTGTTCCAAAATTGGAACTCTTGGAATTTGATTAGGTAAAGGCAAATAAAACTAAATAAAAGCTTGCTGACGTTATTTGCACAAGGCTTCTTTCTTCACAGTGAAATATAGTCTTAAAATTAAAAGTGTCAGTTCAGAAAAATGACAATTCTTATCATCAATATTCAAACAGAATTAAAAAGTCACGAGCGCCTTTCAAATTTCCCAATTTAGATTTTTGTGTTTCCTATAGATTCTGATCCAAGAAAATCATGTATTCTGTGGTCTGAACTGAACAGACAATCATATCTAATTTATCAGAAAACGTTAATGATTTTGACCTTACTTTACGATTTATTATATGCAACAATATGCTTCTTTCGTTTCAAAATATTGCACTTGTTTGAGACGACACAAGACTTTTTACACGACTGAACTGTTTCTTTATTCCACCATAAGTCTTGAACGGCTTAACAGATTTTGATGTGAGAGGTATTTTTAGATTCCTTGTGTTCCTCCGAGTAGCATAGGCTATGTGAGTTGTCAGTCGTGTTTTTACTTTTTAATAATTAATTAGCTTGTTATGTCGGTCAAAGTTTAGTGGGCCATACGAAGAATAACTAGTTTTTGCCAACCCTGCAGCCCGTATACTGCAATGCGACCCGACCCCGCCCAAACCAGCGCTCCCGGCGACACTTTATAGCAACTTTACGGCGCACATGGTCAAAACATCCCGTGCTAGTGTAAACAGTGTTGCAACGTAAGCTAAAATAGATCATAGCTTTTATATGGGTTGTTTAAAACCTATACATATAAAAAAGTGTAACTGCAGTTACAGTTTGTTTACATACTATTAGTAGGTATACATGTGCCGTGGGGGTAGGCAGAGATTAGCAATTTCCACTTGCTACGATCCTTACACATCTCTCTTGCTTCGTCTACACTCATCACTCTCTTCATACATGCTCTCCGGTTATGGGTGCTCCTAATATCTTCCTTTTTAAGGAGGTCCGCAATCTGGTCGGAGTGCGTTCTCCGAGGTCGACCCTGACCAACTCTTCCATTCACCTCTGCTTTATAAATACCTTTCGTTAATCTCTTTTCATCCATTTTCTCAACATGCCCAAACCATCTTAACATTCCTTTAGATATATTTTTATTTAATATCTCCTATTAACTTACAGACGTAGACCATGCTCTGTTATGGTCTCACCAAAATGTTTATGCTCTTACTTGCTTTGGACCACGGCTTCATCCGCGCGAATTTAGTTTTTCACCTATGTATTTCACCTACTTAGGGGTGCAACAAAGGTCTCTGCCTTGATATACCGATCAGTATGTTAGTCAGCGTCCTATTTTATTATATTACTTACTGATCAATTGCGTTGTTACTTAAAAAGAAAAACCTGCTATAGATAAGACCGACCGTGAGCCATATAACGCGGTCATACTAGCGGAGTGCATTAAATTGCTCTCAGTAAGTGCACTGATAACGATATACAGGGTTACCATTGATGCAGTACAGTTGGCATGCAATTGTGCAATGGGGGTCTACCTCCTGCCCCTTGATGCTAAAACCATTTGTAAATTTAGGCCACTTTGGTGGTTACACTACAGTCGGTATTAGGAAAGAAGGAAATTATAAAAAAAATACTAAATTTTTCTACCATATTTTTCTACCCGTGTACCAAATTTCATCAAGATCCGTTCAGTACATTTTGCGTAATCATAATCACAAAATCACATCCAATCTTTCACATATTTTATTATTTATTTATTTAGCCGTCAATCCTTGGGGGAGGCCTTTGTCCAGCAGTGGACGTATTTCGGCTGAGAGAGAGAGAGCCGTCAATGTCCCAGTACTGGGCAAAGGCCTCTCTCGCATATTTATACACTAGCTGTCGCCCGCGGCTTCGCCCGCGTGAGTTTTGCTTAGATGAAATATCTCTCTTGGAGCTTTTCATCAGATGTTCCAGATCTTCAATTTTTATACGTCAGCAGAAAATGCTCATCAGGTTGAACGACTTTTAATAAGGCGTCATTTCCATATATGTTATAGTGTAGCTGGTCTCTTGCAGTTCTTCATCAGATGTTCCAGATCTTCAATTTTTATACGTCATCAGAAAATGCTCATCAGGTTGAACGACTTTTGTTAAGGCACCAATTCCATATATCTTATAGTTTAGCTGTTCTGTTAAGGTTCTTCATCAGGTGTTCCAGTTTTCAAAATAAATTATAGCCTATATGTTGCCCAGGCTCAATAGCTATACAACAAAAAAAGTTTCATTCAAATCCGTCCAGTAGTTTTTGCGTGAAACGCGTACATACATACAGACAGACAGACAGACAGACAGACAGACAGACAGACAGACAGACAGACAAGAAATTCCAAAAAATTTTTTTTGCTTTCTATTATTCTTTTTAAGTGTCCCTCTATCCATTTCAGTCAAAAATACTAAATGTACAGACTAAATATTTTTACTGTTTTATTATATGTATAGATAATATTAGTAGGGTCATAGAGTGTCCTATTTTTCATGAAAATCAAGACGAGAGCTGAATCTTGAAGACCTTGTTAAGGCTCGAGCTCCACTCAACTTCAAGAACCTCTTTTATCGTGATGCTGAAAATATCACTGCCTTTGAATACTTTGCTTACCCTAGAAATATGTTTGGTGTAGTCAGTTTGCCACCCCGTCGCAATTCAAATTCTAAGTCAATTAATTATTTTTGTCTATATAGGCTTAAAAGTAGCACTTATAAATTGTCACATTCTTGTTTTTAGTTAGTTGACGTCATAAATTACTTAAAGCTAAGGTTCCCACCGCCTCCAAAGCGCAAGTGAAGAAGAGGCGGCGCAACAAACCCCACTGCTGCATTTTCTCCAAAGACGTCACTTTACAACATATGTCTTACAATTAAATGACTGTGTATGTGGATTGTGGACCACGAAGTAAGTAAAGAGATGTGGACGTATTTGTAATATAGATAGATAGATAGATCAACACTTTTTGAAGTGACAAAAAGTAAATACATAAATGAGCGCAAAGGTGGGCTTATCGCAAATGCAATGTAAGTTCTACCCATAGAAAGTAAATTCGTCACATTAAGGCTTACTGCTTATTACTATTACTGCTACTTACTAATGATCAATTTATTTTTATTGCTATCTGTATGTCTGTCAATCCTGCTACTCCTGATTAGGTAGCTATGCTAATATCGTCCAGATAGGTCCGTGTGACGTACTTGTCTAATTGTCATGCTAAGCCTCAACTTGCAAATTATAATAATTGAATATTGTAATCGTGAGTCGATCGAAAGTAAACAATGTTGATTTATTAAGCGGATTTGTATTGGATGAAATAAATAAATGAACAACACTCAACGGTCCTAAGCTTATATCGGGGCCAATAGTCACAAACACACAAACAAGCACAACACATCCAGATCCGCGAAAAAAGCACAAATATTTTCCCGCGCTGGGGATTCACGGCCAAGACTCATATAGGAGTTTGTGAAGTAAGGGTTTGTAGAGCTCTACATGAGATCATATAATATTTTTGACAGAGCGGGCCATACGAATGAATGAATGAAATAATATTTATTCAAGTAACCAGGATTCATAATGTTACGAGTAGTAAACTCGGTCTGTCTAAGCCGGTAAAATATGGTCTCGTCTCGCCAACTTTTTATATGATTTTTTTTTTGGTTAGAGATTTTTCTCTACTAGTATAGTAAATTTTTTAAGGCCCTTCTTCTCAGTCGTTCACTCTTGTCAGAATGGTCGTGGTTGTGCAGATGGTGCTGGCTTGGGATCTTCTGTACTGCCCGTCCCCTGGGCGAAGGTTGCTGCTTTTGCAATGGCTCTCCACTTCTTTCTATTACTGGCATTCTGAGCGCACTGGACTATTGAAGAATGGGTTGCCTGCTTTATAGAATCTGTCCAGCGGGTTGGAGATTTGCCTTGTGATCGCTTGCCCGCACCCGACCTTGTACTACAAGTCTCTCCATCGACGACTCCTTTCTAGAAATGTGCCCAAAGAACTTAAGTATTCGTAACTGCACAGTCGACGAAAGTCTTTCTTGTATATTAAGTTCCTTGAGTATTGAGATGTTAGTGCGGAAAGCGGTCCACGGGATCTTCAGTAGCCGTTTCCAGCACCATATTTCAAGTGCGTAGATTTTGCGACGGTCTTGCAGCTTCAACGACCAAGTTTCACAGCGCCATAGATGATGCCCTATCGGATCATTACTCTGTCCTTTTTTAAAAGTGAGGCAATAGTTATGTTAATTCTTTTTAATGATCATCCTCACAATCTTTTAAATAATATTAGTTAAATTAACTTGCGAATTCGTTAACTAAAAGCTTCAGTCATAAAAAAATGTAAACCACTGGCTTTTGCCCAGAAGTAGGATACATAACAAGACAAAAAAAAAAAATATTTCATTCATCAACTCAATAGCAACTGGTTCTAGAAGTCCAAATATTAACAAGTGGAAAATCACCGGAATGTCGCAGCTTCCATTGCACATACACTAAGAATGCAATAGATTTGTTGGTCAGACTTCAAAACGACCGGTTTCAATCTGCCTCATCTATGTTCTATTTCTGGTTATAGATGGTTCCATAATTATTAGACACATATTTTGTAAAGTTCGTTGCGCCGCCTCTTCTCCTCTTGCGCTTTGGAGGCGGTAGCAATCTTAGCTTTAATTTAAGTATTTTTTTGACGTCAACTAATCTAATTAATTAAGTACCTATATGACCATTTGAAAGTGCTATTGTTTTGCCTATTTAGCATTTTTGCACCTCGCACTCGCATCTGGTTACAACTGAAAATCAGTGTATTGATTGCCCTCTGGGTAATAGACAGTAATAGTGCCACTGAGGTGTGATGTGACCTTTTTGTATTGCTGCAACACACACTTATTTTCTCGTTTTTTTT
Organism: Ephestia elutella; assembly: GCA_018467065.1. Taxonomy (NCBI): domain Eukaryota; kingdom Metazoa; phylum Arthropoda; class Insecta; order Lepidoptera; family Pyralidae; genus Ephestia; species Ephestia elutella. The sequence goes on from CM031579.1 coordinate 543,860, forward strand.
TTACCTTTTCTTTTAATTTCTTGTATGAAATTGTATGTATTGTTGTAGCTGTAAATAATGTTCTTGTCTATCTATCTATTGAAATAAAAACAATTGCCTTTGCTTTTGGGCACAGAATTAATATAAGTACTACGTACTCTGGGTTAAAATGAGGTAGAAACTGGGCAGAAACGAGGCAGCCCAGTTATGGCCCGACGGTGCCCATCACGGGTCACGATGAATCGCGATGAATGGGGCTAGATGCTGAATAATATAGATTTATATGTTGTCCTTAATGAGAGATATCTGATAGTCTAATGGGTTAATTGCTGGAGTACAGTCTGCTGTGGAAAATTCTGCAAATTCCCTGGCTGACATAGAGGTTTTATTGAAATTACGCCACCTCGAGACCCCAAACTCTGTAGGTATTTAATTTTAGGGGTTTCAGTCAGAGACTTTGCTTATGTCTTTATGACACCTTGGTTCTAGAAAATGCTACCAACTTCGCTTTACGAAAAATATGATATTTTTTAAGGACTTTTGTGCACTCAAGATGCAGTAAATGATAAAAAGACATCGCGTGTTATAGTACTGCTCGCATGAAATTTTTTCATATTTCTAATACGATTTTTCGCTAAATTTCCACCTTTCTAAGATATTTCTGAATCTGAAGAATTCAATTTATTTATTCATTCACTTATAGGATACTAACTACAATACGCGTAATAAAAGCTTAAAGGGACGACAACGGTGACAGTCTTGGCATTAATATTACTTTTGAATATTACAGCATCCAACAGATCAAGGAATGCAATAAACAAAATTGATACATCTCAAGCTATGCGGAAGCGGACAGAACGGACAGACACGCCAAATGAATATGTTTATTTGTATGCATCAGATTATTAAGTTGGCGCCGCGCTGATGAAGTGCAGTTGCATTGACTGCTTTATACGTTTTAAACTGATTTGCGTATCCTTTGCATTAGTTTCTTGCATGCAGTTCTGGAGAGGAAAATCATGTAAACTAATAACTCCAGGGACTTCTATCCTGTGGGAATTTTGGGGTAAAAAGTACCCTATGTGTTATCTATGTTTTAATCTACCCGTGTACTAAATTTCATCAAAATCAGTCCAGTAGTTTTTGCGTTAAATGGCCACATTTAGGACACAATACGCTAAATTTAACCTCTGGGTGGCTCTTAAATTAATTTGATCTTTTCGAGGTTTTTTCTTGAAAACGTGTATGTATGTTTAGTAGTACTTTGTCAGAAGATTCGGTCTGGTACCTAATGAGTAGGTACCTAATTCAATATTAAATTTTGCCCAAATACCTATTAATTTCCTCTGTGGGTTAAAACTAGTGTATAGAACCGGGAAATCCCGGTACTGAAAATCCCGGGATTTCCCGGTTCTTTGTGGCGGTAAAAGAACCGGGAATTAAAATACAAGAACCGGGATTTTCGGTACTTTCGGGATTTTTTATTTTTTATTTATTTGGTTCGCCAAGTGGCTGTGCAACACACAAGTTCATAAAGATATATGTGAGAGCATCCAAGTTGTCAGTCTTCTTATATTATTATTCAAATCGTAAATTGACATAATTAAAAACCGCCAAGAACTCATTGTTTGGTTTTGTAATCAGCTAAAATTTATACGCTCATAGTTAATACAGACAAATCCGTTTTTATATATGGCAATTGACAACACTGACGATATGCGCGGCGAACGGTGTAGGAGCAGAACTCTGTGGTGATTCGGAAGGATGTTAGATCGACGCAGAATGACGACTTCGAAACAAATGTAAAAATCGAGGTGGCTCTTTTCGAGAATGGAGGCAATCGTTGGCGACATTTATTACAAGCTTATGGTCATCTTCTGAGTGTTCCATCTACCAGTGTTGAGCCAGAAAGGATTTTTTCTTCTGCTGGCCTGCGCTACAGTGTAATAACAGTAGATCGCGTTTAGGTGATGTAACTTTGGACGTGTTGATCTTTTTGAGGACATTACAATTTGAGGATATAGATAGATAGAGTATATATATATATATATATATATATATATATCTTTATATAGGAATAACCATTTTTACCCTTCAATATTTGTATCAATTCTTCTTCCTTTCTTGCAACATGTGTCATACTGCTTTTATATCTACAATTATGTTTTTTTTTTTGCTTTGTTTTTGGTAACAAGTTTCAATTTGTTTTATATTTTAGCCACCTAGCCTCCTCTTTTGGTACTAGCTGAAAATCAGCGCTTTGGCTTCTGCCATAGCACCATGATGAGCTGGTCGCCATTTCGACGAATTTAGTTAAATTTTGTGTTAATTTAGTGTTAAATTTGTAAAGAATTTTTCTGTCTTTCTTTCTTGCAAAGAAAAAAAAGCTTTCAAAAAGACCAAATAGTTTATCTATGATCGCTAGATTTTATTTGATTTTTATATCTATTTGATTTAAATTTTTATAAGGGGCCTATTGTTTTTACGGCGTTAATTATTATTAAGAGTACTTTCAATTATAGTTTGGTTTTACCTGGATAATTAATGAATACTAAGTTTTACTATTGCTTAAGGCTGATTGTTAATTAGTCATTAATTATAATTAAAAATAAATTATTTATAGTTGAAAAAAAAAATTAAGTACCGAAAATCCCGGGAATCCCGGTTCCAGCATAGTCCAGTACCGAAAATCCCGGTTCCTTGAAACATATCCGGTTCTCTATACACTAGTTAAAACCTAGCCCAACGCGCGCCATTTAATTACCTCTGTCTACTCCGTAATATAAAACGTTTTCAAGGAAGCGTTAAAACTCGTGTCGTGTTAAAATCTTTACACAAATGTTATTCAAGATGTTAGCAAATTAATTACTAATGCTATGCAACACTGAGCCAGTAAGTTACGGCTTTTTCCGCTGGTTATATGCATGTATTAATGTATGAAAATTAATACGATACGTGATTCGTATATGAAGCAGTTATATAGTTTAATTAAATAATTATGCTTACACAGGCACCAGCCAAATAAAATTGCATCAAGTTAAACATTATTTATATGACAAAAAAAAAATATTTTGATAGTACAGTATTTTGACATTGACTTGGCAACGGTTGGTTTGTTTACTGCATGTGCTGGTGACTTCATTTAAGCGAGCCAATGGTCTCACAACCAAGGATGCCGAAGATCGTGCGGAGTGGAAAAGAAAAAGTAGGAAGGCGGATCCTGGGCTCCGACGACTGCTGAGAATTAAACCGGGAAAACGGTCAGATGAGATATGCTGGCTGGTGCTTCCACCTGCCTCGAACTTTGCGTAACATACCCCGTTAGCAATGAGTGTTTTTGATCGGGAAATTACGTTTTCATACTAATTTTATTACTGTGGTGTCACACGGCCACGATTACAACTTAAAAATTATGTGACTTTTTTTGTGACTTTTGTGGTATGATGAATAAATTGATTTATCTATCGGTAGTGCATAAAACCATTCCGCGCAAAGTCCGCGGCACGCGGTCCGTCCGCGACCCACACGCGCCGTTTTTTCGTCTCGCCTGCGCACCCACACGACGCACTTACCAGTTCACCGCGGTTTTTGTATCTGGACTAAAGGTCTGTCTGTTCAGCTCCGATTGAGTGTCCTTGGGTATGATGAATATGGGTATGGCTAGAATTAGCTGTTGAATATGGGTATGGCTAGAATTAGCTGTGAGATAAGAAGTTAGATGAGATATTTAAGCGTTGGTGGCCTAGTAGTAGGGTCTGTGACTGCAAAGGTCCCAGGTTCAAATCTTGCTATATGAGTTTGTAGACCAATCTGAATCAAGTTCAGTTATCGACCGCCATTTGCTTCCAGTGAAGGAAAACATCGTGAGGAAACCTGCACTCTGCGGTTGATGATTATAAGCTAGTGTGTGAAATGGAGAAGGCAATGGCAAACCATTCCATTAATATTGCCAAGATAGTCGTTGTGTGTGTTTCATTCGACATAATTACCACGACCCTCAGTCATGAAGAATACGACTAAAGTAGGATAGAAGCTTGTGGACAGGGATAGCCTGTTCTGGTTTAATTTTGCGAATTTTTCAGTCCGAACGAGCTATTAGATCTAGTTAACGTTTAGGTCGCAAGAGTTGGAAGAATCTAGCCTGCGCGGGCCTATCCTACCTACCGCCTAGCTTGCAAGCCCCGCAAACCAGGCTATTGGTGGTAAGCTGGGCACCTGGCTACAGATACCCCCGTTCCTGGCTAATATCAACACGACTATATGGCTAGTCTGACGCTACTTAAGGCAGCTTTGTTGATCCCACCGTTGGCGTTGGTAGGACACTAGTTATATTGGCTCAAAGTTGGTAATTACTTGTACTTACGTACTTACTTGGTATTATGTATTCTGTAGTAATACCATGATCCCATAAAAGAGGGCCGCACTTCACTGTGCGGGAAATGTAAAAAGTTAAACACCTATATAGGACTGCCCAAAAGAGAGTTATGTTTTCAGGAATCATGTATTTATGTAAAGTCCGTTTATTCATAATTGTCCTATTATGTAAACAGTGTTACCATGTCTTTTTATGATTTTACACCAATATAAATTAAAATAGACTTTTTAGGAAATTACTTTCGTGGTTAATAAATGTTTAACTTTAGAATGTTTAGGTTTGAACTAATATTTGATTTATTTTCAACAAAAAGTACTGTGAAGATTGTTTACATAACAGGACAATTAAGAATAAATGGAGTTTACTTATGTACCTACATAAATAGTAATCTGCAGCCCCGCGCTATAAGACGACACGGGCCAGTGTGGTAAACGCCTAATAATTGAATAGACCAAGTTAATTTAGATTAATTATATTGGTCGCGTGATTCATTTGGAGGTTTCAATACTCAGTATATATGGTCAAATGTAACGTTTGTTGTAGAAATTCTAATAAAAAACAAGTGGCGCCGTATTTTTAAGGCGTTATTAGACTATTGTGCCTATTAAGGGTTACTTTAGAAATTTTAAATGCCATATTTATTTGGAGCATTTGCCAATTAAGAAAAATTTATTAAGCTTCGCTTTCTAAGCTTAAATGCTTTTGTTTTTAAGGTTATATGTGTCAATCCACGGGAACCGGTACCTTATGGTCGTTGGCACTTACGACATTGTGCTTATTTATAAGCTAAGTAAACTCGTATGATTTCTTTTTCTTAACGACTTAAACGCCAACGACCATAAGGTACCTTTTCCCGTGGATTGACACATACCTATATACGTGTATACGTGTTTAAAAAAAATCAGCTGTTCCATACATTTCGGGTGAGTAGGTATTGGAAAATAGTATGGAACAGCTGATTTTTTTTTCCATCGGATTGAGTCGGTCCCATACAAAAAGTTGCTCATGTTCATGAGTACTTTCACCAGTAGAAAGGATGCCAATGATTTAAAAAACACCCTGTATATTTTCACTTGCCAAGAAAACATACTGGTTCTCACTAAAATATAAATGCGAAAATTTGGATGTGTGTGTGTAAAATTTGGACTATAACCTACGTTCGTAAAATCTAGTGGACGGATTCAGGTAAAATTTTAGTGGTTCCCTTTTCATAAAATTACTTCTACAGATTGTGTGAAAGCGAGAGGAAAGATAAGATGTTAAATATCTCCCTGCCTGCGTCTGTGTTCCCGAGCACATACAACCTGACTCTCTTTAAAACTAGAGTGAATAGGCTGCTTCTGGGTAAGCTCGCTACATCATAGACCTCATCTCTGTCCTCGGGCAAGATTATCGTCAAGAGCAAACCCATCTTTATAAAAAGAAATCTAAAAATTATTCTTCAGTCTCCTCTCTGACGCATTTCACCAAACACCATTGCATTGTCACACGCTCCAATTCAGTGCAACTTCATTACAAGTGCATCAACGTGCTTCGCCTCGCAACCACAATATTCAAATAATTTGCGAGAACTTGCGAGGGGAATGTGGCCACCGGACTGTGGCCACCGGACTAGAATGCCTGAATCACTTTGCACAATTGGGAAGTCTCCAAGACAAATCGAAATGTCAAAACGTCCTAACGGGAATTGAGTTTTTACGGATAATAGTGTATGGATAAGAGAAGCATTTGATAAAGTTTGATAGCATAAAAGAAGAGAGGCCTATGCCACGGAACAAGTAATAGTAGGTACTAACTATATAACGTACATATGCCCGCCCGCCCAACAGGGGGCAGAAAAGGGCTGTATTGTATACTACTCAATTTCCATTTTTTTGAAAGCCTGTATTGCATTTCTATTAATGCAAACAAACTTTGTTTATAGAATTTCCGGGGTTTGGGGCGAGTGACACCGTGAAGGATTGGCACTACTACGGTGTGAATGGCTTAGGGACTCTCTTTGAATTGGACGATTGGAACCACGTACAGTCAGATGCTGAGAATCTGATTCCCTTATCTCACTGAATCCTAAACTCAGGGGAGTCAGGTTTCTCTGCATATGAATGTACCACTGGTCCACAGTTGCGTAAATAGAAGTAGAGCAGAAGTCTGCTACATCCAAAAAAGAAACGATTTCGGTGGTTAAATCATTAATAGTAATTCGACGACTTTTATTAGCCCTTGGCCCTTCATTAGCCTAAGTTAGTCAAATGCGTATGCGCACACACATGGCTAACATCGCACATTGCTATACAAACAAAAACACCTGGAGTTCTTCGCCACTATAGCCTTATGCCTTATACACCTGGCTCGCAAAATGTCTTATTACGATCACTCCCACATAGGATTTGGTCAAGAAGCTTATAATCATATTGGAGTGCGCACTTATTAATGGACACCGCTTGGCATTGGCTTTTTGAGTATTTATGTTTATGTCTCTCTCAGTGATAGAGAGAGAGAAACAGGCAATGGAAAGTCAGTGCCAGTGTCCTTTTAAAATAGTTATTTAGTTGTGGAGTAATTCAATGGACTATCCTAATCCTAACTAATATTATAAATGCGAAAGTGAGTTTGTTTGTTGATTTGTTTGTTTGTTACCTCTACTCTCTTGCTCTCGCTTGATCTACTGAACTAATCTTCCTGAAATTTCGCATACACATAGCTGGAAGTACCTTGCGCGGTAAGTGCGCGGGCAAAAGCTAGTTGTTTGAATAAATATTTTTTTTATTATAATGTTTATCTCATCTCTAAGATGCTGAAGCCAGTCTGAATTTTAGCGTATACGGCACCGAAGTCAAGGTAATAATAGTTATTATTGTTATCAATATTGCAGGAAATGCGAAAGACGGAAGGTAGATGATTGTTTATTCTGTCTATTATCGCGATCGTCTTAGCAATATTCAAGCACTTTATTGAAGCACATTCTTTATTAGGATTTTAATTATATTGTTAGACAAACCTAAAATATAAGATTTATCGATACGGTTATAAGCTCCTTGCTTTAGTCCGAGGGAGTGGGCGCAGTTTGCCGAAATGGTAAACTTTAATGATGTTGACGTGATTAAATGATTAAGAGAAACTGACAAATACGCGGTTTTGTGTTTTAGACGCAATAACAGAGTTTTGAGAATTTCTATATACAAAGTCAAAGTCAATTTTTTTTATTGAAACTTGGCCTTCAAAGAAGGCTCTTTTTCACGTCGATAACTAATTATTTACATGATTGACAAATATTATAGCTTTTAACTTAGTTATGATACTACTTCTTCGCTGGCTCAGGGACTCCAAAGTAAGATCCACTTTGGGGTCACTGTAACGAGAGAGCGCCATAATCTTCTGTCCTGCACGATGGCTCCAATACTTAAAAACTTCATGAAAAACGTTCAGTACTTTTTGAGAATATCGCGAACAGATCAGGAATAGACAGATGCGGCGGCGGACTTTAACTTATAAGTAACTAGCTGTCGCCCGCGGCTTCGCCCGCGTGAGTTTCGCTTAGATGAAAAATCTCTCTTGGAGCTTTTCATCAAATGTTCCAGATCTTCAATTTTTATACGTCAGCAGAAAATGCTCATCAGGTTGAACGACTTTTAATAAGGCGCCATTTCCATATATGTTATGGTGTAGCTGGTCTCTTGCAGTTCTTCATCAGATGTTCCAGATCTTCAATTTTTATACGTCATCAGAAAATGCTCATCAGGTTGAACGACTTTTGTTAAGGAACCATTTCCATAATTCTTATAGTTTAGCTGTTCTGTTAAGGTTCTTCATCAGGTGTACCAGTTTTCAAAATAAATTATAGCCTAAATGTTGCCCAGGCTTAATAGCTATACAACAAAAAAAGTTTCATTCAAATCGGTTCAGTACTTTCGGAGATTAGCGTGATCATACATACAGACAGACAGACAGACAGACAAGAAATTCCAAAAAATTTTTTTTGCTTTCTATTATTCATTTTAAGTGTCCCTCTATCCATTTCGGTCAAAAATACTAAATGTACAGACAAAATATTTTTACTGTTTTATTATATGTATAGATGATTTAATACCTATATAAAAAACTAGTTTTGCGTGGCTGCGCGAGGTGCAAGCACCTCGCGTGCTGTGCAGAGCAGTTTTATATTTGCAGTTTCGATTGCACGAAAAAAAGTTAGGAAATTATGAAAAAGTCATCTACCAAGAAATGTTGTCGGTTGGGATTAGGTGAAGAGCCGAAAGAGTACTTTGCCTTATGCTCTTTGCTGTTAAAACGCAGCTCGGCCTACGGCCTCGCTGGCGGCGCAAGCTCGGCATTCGGCCTCGCTTGCCACGGCTGGAGGAGGGGCTCGGCCTCCGGCCTCGCCTCGCCTCTCGGATTCATATACGCAGCTCGGCCTGCGGCCTCGCTTGCCGCGGGAGCCTCGGCCTTCGGCCTCAGCTCCCTGGCTGGTGACTTGAGGTATGAGTTGTCATCATCACGTCATCCATGAATGGCTCGGCCTTCAGCCTCGCCCAATTCTTGTCGCACGAGACGGAGCTCGGCCTTCGGCCTCGCCTGGACGCAGCTCGGCTGGAGGAGGGGCTCGGCCTCCGGCCTCGCCTCGCCTCTCGGATTCATATACGCAGCTCGGCCTGCGGCCTCGCTTGCCGCGGAGCCTCGGCCTTCGGCCTCGGCTCCCCGGCTGGTGACTTGAGGTATGAGTTGTCATCATCACGTCATCCATGAATGGCTCGGCCTTCGGCCTCGCCCAATTCTTTTCGCACGAGACGGAGCTCGGCCTGTGCAGGGCAATTATTTAAGGGCAGTTGCGAATTGTTCGAAATTTGTTGGGAAATTATGAAAAAGTCATCTACAAAGAAATGTTGTCGGTTGGGATTAGGTGAAGAGCCGAAAGGCTGCTCTGGCTTTTGCTCTTTGCTGTTAAAACGCAGCTCGGCCTACGGCCTCGCTGGCGGCGCAAGCTCGGCCTTCGGCCTCGCTTGCCCCGGCTGGAGGAGGGGCTCGGCCTCCGGCCTCGCCTCGCCTCTCGGATTCATATACGCAGCTCGGCCTGCGGCCTCGCTTGCCGCGGAGCCTCGGCCTTCGGCCTCGGCTCCCCGGCTGGTGACTTGAGGTATGAGTTGTCGTCATCACGTCATCCATGAATGGCTCGGCCTTCGGCCTCGCCTGGACGCAGCTCGGCCTACGGCCTCGCGGGCGCAAAGCTTCGGCCTCCGGCCTCGCTTGCGCGGCTTGGGGGGGGGGAGCTCGGCCTTCGGCCTCGCTCCTGCCCCCCCCAGCCCTCGATTAAAACGCAGCTCGGCCTCCGGCCTCGCTTGCCGCGGAGCCTCGGCCTTCGGCCTCGGCTCCCCGGCTGGTGACTTGGCTGGCCCATACAAAACGCTTCGAAAAAAATTTCGAAAAAAAAAAAAACCTGTCAGTTTGGGGGTCCCACGGTCTCAACATAAAAAATTGTCTATGACGGTAAAAGTCTACGAGTCCGTTTTCCCCCCTAAAAACCCCTGTCAAGTTTGTATGGAAAAATAAAATTTAGTATGGAAAAAAAAAAAAAGTCAAAAAAACCATAGACTACCGCCGGCTGTGGTCGTTGCCTAGGGTCCTTTATGACATTTGGTCGAGCACCCCCCACCTATCTATTATGGTTTCCGCGGGCAGTACCCCCTATCAGTCCGGAACTGCTCCAAGTTCCACTTTCGTATTTTTCCCGGTGCCTCCTCACCCCCCTCCACACTTCCCCATCATTACTTTTTCCCAGTTCCGAGTTCCGTAGAACAAACAATTTATGTCAATGAGTGAGTGAGTGAGTGGTAATGCAGCTATATATATATAGGGGAACCAACCAGCTGGAAGCTCGGCCTTCGGCCTCGCTTCCAGCTTGGTTGGTTCTAACTAATTTTGCGTGGCTGCGCGAGGTGCAAGCACCTCGCGTGCAGTGCAGGGGCATTAAAACCGTGCAGTTGCGAGTTGGTTGAAATTTGTAGGGAAATTTGCAAAAAGTCATCTACAAAGAAATGTTGTCAGTTGGGAGTAGGTGAAGAGCCGAAAGGCTGCTCTGGCTTTTGCTCTTTGCTGTTAAAACGCAGCTCGGCCTACGGCCTCGCTGGCGGCGCAAGCTCGGCCTTCGGCCTCGCTTGCCCCGGCTGGAAGAAGGGCTCGGCCTCCGGCCTCGCCTTGCCTCTCGGATTCATATACGCAGCTCGGCCTGCGGCCTCGCTTGCCGCGGAGCCTCGGCCTTCGGCCTCGGCTCCCCGGCTGGTGACTTGAGGTATGAGTTGTCATCATCACGTCATCCATGAATGGCTCGGCCTTCGGCCTCGCCCAATTCTTTTCGCACGAGACGGAGCTCGGCCTTCGGCCTCGCCTGGACGCAGCTCGGCCTGCGGCCTCGCGGGCATTAGCTTCGGCCTCCGGCCTCGCTTGCGCGGCTTGGGGGGGGGGAGCTCGGCCTTCGGCCTCGCTCCTGCCCCCCCCAGCCCTCGATTTAAACGCAGCTCGGCCTCCGGCCTCGCTTGCCGCGGAGCCTCGGCCTTCGGCCTCGGCTCCCCGGCTGGTGACTTGGCTGGCCCATACAAAACTCGTCGAAAAAAATTTCGAAAAAAAAAAAAAACCTGTCAGTTTGGGGGTCCCACGGTCTCAACATAAAAAATTGTCTATGACGGTAAAAGTCTACGAGTCCGTTTTCCCCCCCAAAATCCCCAATCAAGTTTGTATGAAAAACAAAATTTAGTATGGAGAAAAAAAAAAAGTCAAAAAAAACCATAGACTACCGCTGGCTGTGGTCGTTGCCCAGGGTCCTTTATGACATTTGGTCGAGCACCCCCCACCTATCTATTATGGTTTCCGCGGGCAGTACCCCCTATCAGTCCGGAACTGCTCCAAGTTCCACTTTCGTATTTTTCCCGGTGCCTCATTACTTCATTTGGTTTGGTTATTCCGTCACCCGCGTGAATAAATTAGGTACTCGTAGTATAGTCGCGGTGTTAAAATGAATCAAAAGTGATATTTCATTCAATAAACGATCTTCTTCTGCTCGTTATCTACAATTTCCCGTGTACTACCACTCCCACCCCGAGTCCCTTTTTGTCACGTGTCCTGTTTACGTCAGTAGAAAATGCTCATCAGGTTGATCGACTTTTACTAAGGCGCCATTTCCATATTTGTAATAGTGTAGCTGGTCTCTTGGAATTCTTCATCAGATGATCCTGATCTTCGATTTTTATACGTCAACAGAAAATGCTCATCAGATTGAACGACTTTTGTGAAGGCACCATGTCCATATTTCTTATAGTTTAAATGTTCTGTTTTGGTTCTTCATCAGGTGTTCCAGTTTTCAAAATAAATTATAGCCTAAATGTTGCCCAGGCTTAATAGCTATACAACAAAAAAAGTTTCATTCGAATCGGTTCAGTACTTTCGGAGACTAGCGTGATCATACATACATACATACAGACAGACAGACAGACAGACAGACAAGAAAATCCAAAAATTTTTTTTTGCGTTCTATTATTCTTTTTAAGTGTCCCTCTATCCATTTCAGTCAAAAATACTAAATGTACAGACAAAATATTTTTACTGTTTTATTATATGTATAGATATAGACTAGCGCTCCGTCCGGCTTCGCTCGGGAGGTACATACATAATTTGTAGCCTATGTCACTCAGGTATAATTGGGTATAATGTAGCTTTGTATTGGTAAAAGATTTTTTGAAATCGGTTCAGTAGTTTCGAAAATTACCCCTACAAACAAACTCGCAAACTTACTTACTCCGCTGGCTCAGCGACCCCAAAGTAGATCTTGCCTTGGCCTCCGAAGCGAGAGAGCGCCATATACTTAACAAAACTACTTAACTTTTAACTTGCAAACACTTTCTTTTTATAATATTAGTGTGATCAGTGCTATTACCCCTCTTTTTAACCGACTTCCCAAAAAAGGAAGAGGTTGTTTCGATATATGTATGTTTTTTTTTATGTATGTTCGCCGATTTCTTCGCCTATGGCGGACGGATTTCCGAAATTTTTTTTTTTATTCAAAACAGTCTATTCCCAAGTTGGTCCTATTTTAACCACATCAGAATCTGTTCGTTAATTTTAAAGATACCTAACAAAATATTAAAATACTAACATTGGATTATAGAGCAAAAGCCCGCGACAGCATGCCCTTCGTTATTTTATGAAAACTCAAGATTCTCTTGGATGTCCCCAACATAGAAATAGCGATTATCGACTATAATTGTTGCATCATGATTACTTAGGCAGATAATATGTAGCAATCCTATTTAATGTGGTAGCTCAATTTCCTCAAAGTAGAAGTTTTTTAAAGATTTTATTCCGAATAATATTAGAAATCATGCCATCCATTGCCAAGCAATTGGTGCAGATATAAAACCCTGCTAGACATTGTAATTGTGTTTTATTATTGTGGCGTCTCTCTCCAGATTATCGGCTCATAGACGCGCGTGCCCCCTCTCCACCATCGTATCCAGCTGACTGGGCTGAGCTACAACCGCACATGCGCTAGAGATGACATAATGCTTCCTTCTCTTTCTCTCACATACACTACATCCCTTCCTTATTTTAATATATTTTGTTTAATGAAGCCATTTTCAGATTCTTACTTAATCAATTTATTATCATCATGACTTCTGGTCACATGACTGTAAGTCAATTATCAACTACAAGTAATTATTTTAAATTGTGGTTAAAGACCAAATTTCTGATCATCTTTTATCTCCTCTCCTGAACGTTCTTGTACTACCATTTCTAAATTATGTTCTTTCTAAATTCCATTTCTAAATTCGTTTCCTTATTCATAGATTTCCATTCTCCCTTCACTTATTCTTTAATGTTGCGTCTCAATTGCTATTGTTACAGCGTAATATGTAAACCTTCGTTTTAACTTCTTCTTTTTTTCTTTTATATTTTTGAAAGCTGTCATAATAAATCAATAAATCCAACAACATCGATACAGAACAACACGTATTATTTGCATTTCATTAAACCCATAATTAACCAGACCAGCAGTCTCTTCCACTGCGTATCGAAGGTATAACCAAGACTCCCGACGCCCACGTCGATGATTAGTGCAGGCAGACAGCTATCCTGTATAATTGTTCTGTACTTCCATATCTCTTGTTTCATCTATTTGACTTCCGCATATTCTCCGTTTTCAGATATAGCCCTGAGGCGCTGTATCAAAATTAAGACTAAGTTTTCCAGTTTTAACGTAATTTTACACACATTTCATATCTCTTACTTGTATGTCAACATCACACGCTCGCTTCGAAATACAAGTACATAATATCTCGATGCATGCTCTTTGTCTTTTATCTGTGTACTCTCTCCCTTTTTCTTTTTTTTTTTTTTTTACGTCGCTGCAATATCTATCTATTGAATCTTGTATCTATATTTTCTTTGTAAGAATAACTCTACCGGTTTTCGCAGTTATACTATATGGCGTGGTATTACACATATTCAAGTAGGTACTCAACCAATGCTTCTTTCCAGCTCTTTCTTTCTACTTGGCATAATAATAAAGTTATGAAAACCTGATGATCTAAACGGCTGAAAATCTCTTACATAAGCGAATCATCGCCTTACTGCTTATATCTTGACATGCTTTAATTTCTTTGCACCGAATATAGTAGGTAAACAAATACAACCAGGTAATGATCACTTGATTGGGATATCAGAGAATTGGGTAGGTGATCCTTTCCTTTTGAGTAGGTGTGGTGGATTTGGTGCCAATATTAGAGTGCATTGTTTACAAGTCCGTATTATACACTTCATAAACTTCATATGTTCTTAACACCACCAGAACTTTGCTCTAAATCTTAACTTCGTTGTGGCCATTACATGATGGCTCTCGTTTTTCAAATTTAGTTAAATTAATAGAACTGAATAGTTTGTAGGTTAATTTTAATGCGCTCATGTCAGAACTACTGGTCCAATTTGAGAAATCCTTCTGTATTTGATAGCAACATTCGTCATTCAATCATTCATTAAGGCTTTAGAATATCCGGACTTTCCACGGGAGCAAGGCCATGTGGCAGAGCTAATAGTTTATATATCCCTTTACTGTATCATTCCACTTCTTGTTTAATTCACCCTATTTCAGTTTTTTTTGTATGCCAATGCTTTGAATGTTTTTCATTGCCTTTCAGTGAAACGGCTTTTGGTCTAGCATGGTCAGGCACGGCATATCGTGGGTGAATGTTGTATATTTAAATACTTTAGTTGTAAGAAACATGCCAATTATTATTATTTTTTTTTTTGTAATCTTTATAGGTACTTAGTTTTATCGTGGTTAAAGTATTTACATTTTTAAAGACAATAATGCATAGTTTAATTTGTCTGTACAAAGTCCTACCGGACTTACATATATAAATAACTGCAATTGTTTTAACGTCCACGTCCACGTCCAACGTGTGGTAACCCAAATTTGGCATATTTTAAATTTAGAGAACTCTTTTCCAAATTGACATGGTTCTTAAATATTTTATTTTTATTTTAATTATTAGGACGACCAACAGCTGATTACACAACAAATATTACTATTTATGTATAGGAATATGAATTGATATAAAATTTAGCATCTCTGAGTTAGTATCCTTGAGCACCAGTTTCGAACTAACTTTAGGGCTAGCTAAATCTGTGTGAATTAATGTATGTCCAGATAGTCCGAGTTTAACTACGTACTGCTGCCGTTATTTTACATTATAACTTACTTGTCCTTTTGTATATTACGTAAAAGGTGACGTTTTGTGGTTTTGATCCCACACGTACGTAGTATATCTTTAGCAATAGATTTTAAAAGAGCGACTACAACATGAGCAACATTTTTTTTTTTCATTTCCTAACTTTAATTTTTTTTCCATAAAGTAACCATTAACCATGTCTTTCATTTAATTAAATCCTGAATCAGTTAGCATCTATGCTTGATTTCCACCTACTAAACCAACGCGTTCATGTAAACATCAATTAAGAAATCATTTTAGAAAACATTAAAAACGCAATTAACCTTATCTTCTATCGCATCTGTCTCCTTTATATCTTCAATTCAATTCTTTGACTACAATTCTTTCATCTATTCGTATATTTTTTGCATTTGTTACATATTCATCCTATATCTGGACACTTCGCATCATAAGATAGATGGTTCCAGCTACCACATCGGAAACACGTCTCCTTACTGAATGTCTTTTCCTTTACTTGTGTATCTTTTCTTTTCTAATTGTCTTTCCTCTATCACTAAAGTATTTGCTTTACTTCGGATAAGGCATTTTTTTCCGTTTGCACGCAATACTTTCCTCATGAGTTCTTCCGATAAATACTTTTCCAATTATTTGATCAATACAGATTCGTAAATTTACATTTCATAGCTTGTTATTTAGTCAAACTAAATACATTACAAAGTTCTCGTTTGCTTCCTGTTTAATTTGTCTAGGTATCTTTCATACCGTTTATTGCGTTTGGATGCAAAGTATTCGTCTAACTCTTTATTGCTACTTCAAACAAAAACATTTATGTTCAGTCATGTCCTATTTAAACAGTATTTCGTGGAGTTCTTGTCTTCCCCCCAAAACAACAAACTTGTTCCTTAGGATAAGCATTTAACGTCAGCAGCTTCCAGTAAATAAAACTCCTTTTTTAGCAATTCCATCTAGATCCAATAGATCCTGCTTGACCATCATTCTCAATTTTTTCCAGACACAAACTTTACATCATTAATCTACAGATTAGGAAACAAATAAAGCCTAAATTTAGGCATCAAATGGGCGCTCATCCTTTTAACAACCCGATACATTTATTATTTTAGCAATGTTGTATGAATTCTTTTCTCAGGTAAACGGGCGTTACCCGCATACAAAACTTCCGATTACGGGCGTTACCTCGTTCGTATATTGGTTCTCGGGCGTTCATATAATGGGGGTCACCCATGTAAAACTTCGTATAACGGGCGTCACCCGTGAAAAACTTCATATTATAGGCGTCACCCATATAAAACTTCATTTTACTAGCGTCACCCGTGTAAAACTTCATTTAACGGGCGTCACCCGTGTAAAACTTCATATTACGGGCGTCACCCGTGTAAAATTTCATATAATGGGCGTCACCCATGTAAAATTTCATTTAACGGTCGTCACTCGTGTAAAACCATATCCGCGTACAACTTCATGTTACGGACGTCACCCGTGTCCGTGTACAACTAAATGTTACGGGCGTCACCCGTATAAAACTTCATATTATGGGCGTCACCCATATACTTAGTACATTACGAAGTCCTTAGGCGTCATCTGTTTTGGACTACCAGGCATCATCTAGTAACATCATATGTATGTACAGGCATCACCCGTACCAACAAGGTAAGTTACGAAGTACTCACAGGCGTCACCTGTTTAGGACTATCAGGCATCATCTGGTAATATCATATGTATGTACAGGCATCACCCGTACCAATAAGGTAAGTTACGAAATCCTCACAGGCATCACCTGTTTCGGACTACCAGGCGTCATCTGGTAACATAATATGTATGTACAGGCACCACCCGCACCATTAAGGTAAGTTACGAAATCCTCACAGGCGTCACCTGTTTCGGACTACCAGGCATCATCTGGTAACATCATATGTATGTACGTACAGGCATCACCCGTACCAATAAGGTAGGTAAGTTACGAAGTCCTCACAGGCGTCACCTGTTATGGACTACCAGGCATCATCCTGGTAACATCACAGCTAGACACAGACGTCACTTGTTCGTGTCCAACTCATCACGCTGATTATGTAGATATAAATGGATCTAGAAACCTGAAATAAATGACTTTTTATGACTTGCGTAACAAGCATTACCTGTTATTTAGACCGTACAGAAGGAGACTCATGTTCTCCTTTTTAAGAGCATCATTACTTGCTAAACAATCTAATACCTATTGGCCGGATATAGCAGTCAACATGCGTCTTGTTCTTATATTTTGATGTATATATTTGTGATCTGAAAATATATTCAATTCAGCCGGGAATCGAACCCGGCCCGACATTGTAACTTAGAGGCAAAAATTATAAATAGGCAAGTAATATCTTGTAAATTTATTCGTGAATCCTTCAACAACCATGATTGAAAGATTAATCGTATAATATTCTATTTTGCCACAATAAATAAATTATGCATTTAGACTACCGCATAAGCTACCATACAATACGTAGTTAAAGCACAAAAAATGTAAAACAAACGTCCAAACATAAAGTTAATATTTGTGCATAAAGCTAATAACTCTATGCGTCCAATCGAAAATAATGTTTCTTTATTTTTTCTCTGTTGTAGTAAAAACTTTTTTTTTCCATGTTCTAAAATTTATAACAACAAGATAACAACGTACAGCATGCGTTCAGGATCAACAAAACGTCAGATATTCTTTTTTTTCGAAAATCATGACTTTTTGTCTATGTAGAAAATAATCACCTATAGCATAAAAAAAAAATTTTTTTTTTTTTTTTGTATCCACGACATCCCGGTACTAGCAAAATTATCACTTGGCTTAGCCTTGAAATTAAAAAACGTAAAAAAAGGAAAATCAAAATGGCGGTCAATTTGCATCAGCTATAGTAAATAAATAATCTCAGTTACAAATCAAAGCACACCATCTCTCCTCTTTTTTTATTTTCACGAATGAAATTTAATAATTACTCACTGGGTTCTGATAGGCCTCGTCGCCAAAATGTGGCGTCTCTCTCCAGATTATCGGCTCATAGACGCGCGTGCCCCCTCTCCACCATCGTATCCAGCTGACTGGGCTGAGCTACAACCGCACATGCGCTAGAGATGACATAATGCTTCCTTCTCTTTCTCTCACATACACTACAATTATAAAAGCTGAATTTAATGTTACTTTGAGAGGTCCCCAAGGATGCTCTTTATACCTATAAAAATCCATATTACTTACCTGCATAAGCAACTAAGATCCAAACTTCATGCCTAGTCGTTAATTTATTTTACCCGTATATCCCATACAGAGAAACATTCAGCATTTTTTAAATAAGAAAGCGTTGGTCGTCGCGGGCTGTTGGTCTATTTATGTGCCAAAAATAATGGAATTCTGACATGTTTTGACATTTCAAATCAAACTGACATAAAAAGTTTCATTTCTTAATTTTCGGCCAGTGATAAAATAAGTTTAAGTTTTCATGACAACAAGCGATTTTTCTGACAGCTAATTAAGAAAAAAAAAATCAGTATAAAAAAGTCTCAACAGATGGCGTTTTATGAAAGCCGAGTCGTAATACTGGCTGAACCTATATGATGCGTTTTTTCTTGTCAACCAGAGGCAGAAAAAAAAATCACATAACAGTTTGACAGTTACACAAATCACAATATATCTAGATACTTTTTAGTTGTTTTTTTTTACTAAATTTTTTTTTTTTTTAAATGCCAATCCCGTGAATTTTTTGCTTTTTGTATGGAACTTTTTCTCTCGCCTTTTACTAAGCGCCATCTTTGAAGTCATCTGGAACTTTTTCTTTTTTTAATTTGTGTCACGGAAAATCCCTCATTAAATAAAAAAAAAACATTAAGAAATGAAACTTTTAATGTCAGTTTGTTGCTACTGGGTTTAACCTACAAACAGTCACATTGACAGTAAGACTCCATAACGAAGCTATCTCCTAGATAGCGCTATCTATGACTCACTTACTATAAGAACAATCATAACATACTCGTATCTATACACTGGGGTGTGGGCGGTACGGTTTGCTCTATTCACTTTATATCTAGACCTAGATATCATCGGTGACTCAGTTTGTTTACATTATAACTACCTAAGTAATTTAAAAAAATCACTTAACCGGCTAACTCTGATGGAAGGGAAAATAGAAGCTAGAAGAGGAAGGCCAAGAAGGGTTATATTGACCAAATAAAGGAGAAGGCAAAAGTGGCGTCGTACAAGGAGGTCAAAACGATGGCTGAGGATTGGGAGGGATGGAAAAAACTCAACCGACAGAACAAAGTTCTTAAATATAAATGAAATGAAACCGGCTAACTTGTATGAAGAGTGTGATGAGTGTAGAGGAAGCGAGAGAGATCTGTTAGGATCGTAGCAGGTGGAAATTGCTAGTCTCTTTATACCCCCGGGAAACAAGCGATGATAAATATGATAATATGTATGTATTCAGGACTTGGACTTGTTTTGAATGTAAATGTAGTGTAGACTATTCCCATTACTGTTTATTTTTGGAGTGAAAACTCGTAAAGATAAGTGCTTTCAATAATTAAGCCGAATAGGAAACTTCCGATATGTCGATATGTTGGCCTACTACCTATATTTTTATTTTTAAGTACACTAACTTTTACAAGCTCTATATCCATCATTTGACGTCTAATCATATTTTTAGAAATAACTTGAATCAAAGCTGAATTAATGTAGTAAGCAAATACTTTTTTGTATGACCCAAAACTATTTTCGCTCTTTATTATCCTCAAGTTAATTCCAAATCCATGTACTACAGTGAAGTACATGTTATACCCTTCAAAGACGTCTATTTGGTGGTAATAGCGACGTAATTCCAATGAGTTTAGATGGTTCGATGTCCTGTCGACGGCCCATCGACTAATAGCCACCAGTATGTGGCACAGGCCATAATTCACATGTCAGAGACAACATCCATCAGGTTTTGCCAATTATCTCACACGCGCTAAAACCAAGCCTTTTATATCCTTCGCTTGTACTCCTTCATTTATCCTTTGATCAGAGGAGAAAGAGATATGGCACGATATGCACGGTAAAACTTCTGACTCTTCGAGCTACAGTTAACAGCTAGCTAAGTATGTCTGATTAATTAAAATGTATTATTTTATTAGCTTTAACTAGGAGTTTTTATTATGATTAATGTTATGAGACCATGATTATATAAAGCTTAAACCCGAATATTTTGTAAAGAGTATAGTTTAACTTGTTCGCTTCTTTTTTTAGTAACAATAATGTAACTAGAGTAGAAAGTGACAACGTTTTTGTTGTAAATATATGATTCTATTTAAATAAGAATTTGAGATTTTGTACATGCCAATATCATATAAAATAATCAAAATTTATAACAAATAACTGCCCTTTTAGTTGAGCCATATTTTGCAATGACAACTATTTTTGAACTCTGCAGATGATCAGCTCCCCATATCTTGTTGTTTCTGCGATCATTGATACAAACCAGTCACTTTACCCTAGAAGCAAACGTTCAATCACAAACAACACATGGCCAGCCGTTAGTAAAATATGGTTTATTTATAGTAGCTCAGAGTGTCAACTTATTGACCTTAAAAGTCAACCATTTGCAATGTTGACTCATGTCTTGTATTTTTCTACCGACTTGTATGATCTATTAGTGCCATAGAATTTTAAATAATAAAGAAGATATTTTATATTAAAATATTTGTTTTTTAACCATTCCACCCCCTAGGGGTGGAACTTCCTCTATAAAGGGTGAAATTTTATCCACCAGCTAAATTTTAGAAGCAGGTTTGAATGATAAAACTGAGAGTTCTCAAAGAAATCTAAAACAAAAAGTGATTTTTTTTTAATATCTCCCATTACCCATACTAAGTCCGATTGCAGTTTGTATACTTATTAATTTGTCAAGTTTTGCTATAGATTTCTTTGGAAACCTATTCTGTTTCATGTAGATAGCAGGTTTTAGGAACAACAATATCCCGCAACTTCGCAAAAACGCCATAAAACTGTTTGTTGAATACTTGTTCGATGGTATCGGACAGTGCCTGCGAACGTGGCTAGATCTGATCAGACCCCTTGGCAAAGCGGACTAACTATGAAACGCGAGTGTGGAAAGTGACGCTTCTTGTTTGATGATATACACAACAAAATGAAGAATTCATTTCAGCACTTACCTACATGTAATTACGGTATTAAAAAATAAACAGTCTTGATTATGTATCCTGAAGTTTGACTTGTGCTCTTATATAATTTACCTTTAAAATATAATTAATATTACATGGCGCAGTCGATATAATAATAAAATAATAGCAGGAAGGAGTATTTAAATAATATATAAAATATTTCTCATAAAAGTCAATAACACATAACACCCCTTATCTATGACAACGTGATCTTTTATTGTTGCTTACTAGCCTTACGATTTTTGAATTAACCATTACATATGCAAGTATTCTTAGTATTTAATATTTCATTTTTGAGTAAAACATCAATACTTTCGCTTACAATATTATGGATTTGTGATGTGAGATTTTTTACACATCTCTGTTTTGTTGATTTCAATTGTGACAATCATAATCTAAACCATGCGTTTTACTAACACTCCATTTTGCTAAAGGATCAAAGCCATGTTCCGAGAAACAACTGTGTTATGTTTTGGTACAGCTATTTTTGACTGCCTTGAATAAATTAATGATAACATTGATAAGAAACGCTTTTCTACCTAGTGACAAAAACAGCAACGGTTGCCGTGGTCTGTAATATTGGAGATATTATACATTTTTTTTATAGTCTCTAGACATTATTTCTTAGTTTTGAACCATATACCTATTTTGATAATTTTATAATCTGCACTTTGTCCAGAAGTGAGAGCACGGAGATCTGATTTGCAGCCTCCAGTCTCCGTTTATCTGAGATCACATCATGTAAAATTTAAGAATGAAGAATAAGAAGAAAATAAATATAATTTTACTTGTAAGAACCTGCGCCATTTCGGACGCAAGTCGACTGTCTTGCCCACTGACCCACCACCGCGTCCATTGAGGTTTTAAACCAAGGATTAAGGGCGCCAATTTTCCCACACGAAACACAAATCAGCCTCATTTTCTAAGTGGGCGGCCGCCATTTTTGGACAATTACATAAAACAGGCTTCATATCACGTACATTGATTAAATCTGTAAGGATGTGGTTAATTAGACTTGGACATAAAGCTGCTGTGCCATAGCTGTGCGCGAACATATAGCGATACTTGTTACTCGTAGCTATGTTGAAACAATGTGTGTGTGTATTCTTATTTCGACAAACAAATAAATACATATTTGAGAAAAAAAGTATTTCAGCAATTAAGTAGTTATTGCTTAATTTAAAAGATTTATCCAAAATTTTATTTTAAAAGATGAGTTTCCAATTAGCATCTAAATATTTGAGAGATATAGATTTTTATTGAAAGTATATGTACCAAAAAATTGAAGTAGTACCTACTCTATGTATTTAAGTAAACACTTTATTATATAAATACATAAACCGTGCATTAAATTCGATAGTCTCGAGCCGATAAAATTTACTCATATTTTTTTATTTCGCAATATTAAAGCACTAACATTATTTTCTCTACAGCCAACGGCTAAAGCTAACAAGTTTTGCAATCACTTTATAATAAAACTTTTCACTAGAATATCTGACATATTTTTATCGCGATAACATAAAGTCTGGCAAGCCTGAGAAGAACTGTCAATGCTGTTCATACCGTGTCTATCTATCGCATAGCTATAAGTAGATTAGCGCCTTTATAAGAGCGAATTCCCACGCAGGCCGAAAACGATGTTGTTTACTATGTTGTGCAGATCATTGTGGTTTCTGACCCCAAAAAGAGATTCTCGTAATCTTAGTTTTACAAACAAAGCAATTGTGCGTGTGATTTGCGTGATCAGATTTGCAAGCTGATTCGACTCCTGCGCACATTCTAAATGTCAAGTGGAATGTGGCCACTGTTTTTACATGTTTTTATACTTTTACCTGTCGCATTGTTTGTTAATAAATCCTGCGAGTTATACCTATTTGATTCACCTCAAATATAACATAAAATAAGCAAAATTTGACTACGACGGACAACAGACTTGATCGACTTATTTTTGTGTGTCCGATTTAACTGAAATAATGTTGCATCCTAACTAATATTATAAATGCGAAAATGAGTTTGTTTGTTTGTTACCTCTTCATGCTTTATCTACTGAACCAATCTTCCTGAAATTTCGCATACACATAGCTGGAAGTACGGAGAAGGACATAGGGTACCTTTTATCTCAGGAAAAAGCACAGTTCCCGTGGGAAATTCACGCGGGTGAAGCTGCGGGCAAAAGCTAGTAATTAATAATTTAAAGTATAGATTCTGTAGACCTTTTGATTTTATGGTTGCCACTAATAATAAAGCTTCAACCATGGATCCAACATATCCTACGGGGTGCGTAGTATAAAAGTTATTTGGTTCCAATTCCAACCATAACTATTAACGTAGACTTGACATTGAACTTCAAAGCAGACAAGTCCAAACATCCGGTCTCTATACACTTTATATACTAGTTTCCTCCCCAGTCCGTACTCGGCTGCTTCTCACGATGGAGTTACAAAAGTTTCCGCTGTTTACTCGTTAGTACTGTTGTTTACGATTATAAGGGCTCGGGCACACTGACACGTTCGTAAGTTGGAAACAGCAAAGAAAAAATGCGTTTATCTAGATTTATATTAGATCAAACAAGTAGAGTTAACTTTGACTCACAATTCAATTCATTTTGCGCAAAAAATAACTTGTGTGGTTTTTCATGCAAAACTATTACCACCGATTTTAACCTCATGGTTTTTTTTTAAAGTGGCCTAAATTTTTCTCCGTTTCAGTCGAGACCTAGTTCTCCGTGCCTTTGGTCAAAATGTTGGTGGTTCAGCGGTTTAGCCATGACAGCGTACAGACAGTCTAATTTTTTTTAAATAACTTATTTATTACTTACTTTGGGGCTAGCTCAATCTGTGTGATTTGTCCGTTTATATTTTTATGTAACTAGTTTACAAAATACACGTAAATGGCGGACTTAAAGCCGGAGGCTTTTTCTACCAGTCAACCAAGAGGTGATGCAGAGAGAAAAGACTTATTTATGGAGTATGAAAGTTTGTATTAATAAATTAAATGAGACTGGTATCCAATTTACTGTAAGTTACTATTTTGAACTCTACCAGTGTACCGCCACCTTTACTCTCGCCAAAATAGGTCCAATCGGAAGCGCTCCAAGGCAGCCCCTAGCCTTATTGGGCCCTGCGATATGATTTGCCGAGGAAGGTCGCTCAGATGAGGAATTTGACTTGTTGCCCAAGGCTGTGAGGCAGATGGTCACGAGTTTTAGGTAATACACACATTCTTCGTCAATGATCTTTTTGTAAGATGATTTATTTTCATAAATACGCCTTGCATCTAAAAATCTGGAAATGTGGAAGCAAAAAGGAGAGCTTTTACCCATTGGTCACAAAAAAGGCCTAAACTCGTAATTTCTCATGTCCATCGCGTCACACCAATATATACGTATACTCGTACTCGTAAATGCAAAAGTATAGATTTGAGTTTGTTTGTATGTTTGTTTGTTTGTACGGGTTTTGATGAAATTTGGTACACGGGTAGGAAAATACCGTGAATAGAGCATAGGGCACTTTTATCCCGATATTCCTACGGGAGCGAAGCCTAGGCGCAGCTCGTATAAAATATTTGATGTTTTGGTTAGACCTGACGCGAGAGAAACAGTTTCGTCGGTTTTTTCGATATATTTAATCGGATGCTTCCATGCTGGTCTGGGAGCATAAAACATAGAATGTGCCAGCTGCTTCTCTTCCCGCGCAGATTGTACAAGTCTATCAAGGGAATGGGCTTTAAACTGGGGGTTCCTCCACTCATTGGCGATGGGCTAGCAACCTGTCACTATACCTGAATCTCCATTCCATCAGAGAGCCCATTATTCAGCTAAGCGTGGCCTTCGGGTCTCACGACTCTTAGCTATGTCTACCCCGTAAGGGATAAAGACGTGATTCTATATATGTATGTATTAAATCGGATTATGAGAAAACCCCACGGAAACGAGAGCGCAATAATAATATGTATTACATGAGCATGAAACGTTTCATTAAATAGTTTTACGCAATCTTGCCCTAAAAATGTAATCAGTTAAGTCACTAAATTCCTTAAAATCGTTACGTAACAAATTAATTTACCAAGTTGTATTATCCCCAAAATGACGCATGTTTTTCTCGTGTGACCAAGAATTTTTTTGCGTGACAGCAATGTGACGTGGGTGTCATTATGGATACATTCACTGGGTTTCGCTTTGATTAAAAATTTATAAAATTTATCGGAATTTATTGATACCAAAACCACAGAATTAATATAACCAAAACTGTAACTGATGTCTTCTAATTTAAGAAAATAATATTTGAAAGATCTTTAGTAGGACTAATAGACGACAAAAATATATATTTTTTTAATTTTATCTGTCTCTTTGCATGTTTGTACGAGCATCACACATAAACTAGGTACCTTAAATTAAACTTGATGTAGATTCACTGTTGTATTGCTGAAGGTCTAACATAAAAATTGGCGCATGTTTCATTTTAGAACCTGATAGAGTTAAAAATAATAATAATAATGAATTTGTTTCTATAAAATTATAATATGAATTTTATTTTTTATGTCTATGCTGAGACATTTTTTTTTTACATTTTTTAAATAGCTTATACTATTTCTCTACTGGGCAAAGGCCTCCCGTCTAGTTCGCCACTCCTGTCTAATTAGTGCGCATGAGCCCTCCACTCTATCAGTCGCGTCCAGATCAGTAAGCGTAAATTCGACGCGTGCAAATTCGCGGGCAATAGTTAGTAAATTGACCGATATGGTTTATCCGGCCCTGATGACCAGCAAATAAGGGTAAATGCATATGACACTTGCACATGATGAATGTGGGGATGGGTGACCGCCAATGTGTCAAGGTGCGACCTTCTGCATCTAGTCACAATAGATTTTATTGTAAAGCGCTTTAATATACAAAATGTTTGCTCGGTTGTCATGTCGGATATAACGACAGTTCGGTTCAAAAAAAAATCTAAAATATTTATTTAAGGCTCAGAATTTCGCGTTTTGCCTACCAAATTACTTTGCTTGCACTTACTGTACAGTTCTGAAATTTTTGCTAATAATAGATTAGGAAATTAGCAACACAGTGCAAGAACCGAAAACATGATTTGACTAAGTTTGCTCGATAAAAAATAATCCTAAACATTGTACCTAAATTACCAAAAAACTCTGTAGTACAATGATATTAAAAAAAAAATTATTTCACATTAATGTAGTTCATATGATTACTGAATTTTTAATTAAAGAATTTATTAAAACAAGTTATTTATTTCTACACAATCTTAAATTATAACATTATTCACCTACGTCCATCGCAATTTTTAATGGAAACATCATACCTTCCTTGTCGTTCATATGGCAACTCGTCTTACCTCTCTGTCCTCAGACTGCCGGTGGCATTTAGACAAGGCAGACGCATGTCAAATTGCTCCGCAAATTTACTTACGTAAAATATATTAACATGGGGGTTGTTATACAAATCAAGAACTAGATGGCGCTCTCAAAAAGTCGTCAAAACAGCACGATGCTGCTTTGCGACGTGAATCACGAAAATCAGACTTGCTTATTCTTGAATTAATTCCTTTTTTAATACACTCATTAATGGTCAACAATATTATTAATAAAAATAATTACCAAATAAAAAATAAAAAACAAAGTAAAAAAAATTGTACTGGGAATCGAAACTGCGAATTTTTCTCTGAAGTTCTAATAAAATTATACTGCGATAAGAAAGCCGACAGACAAGAGGGCGCCTCTTTTTCTAATTTGTACCGTTTATGTATCGGATAATGTTTGTTCACTTTTTACCCACGACACGACTTTCTTGACAGACTGTGTTTATATTTTTTCTTCTTATATATCTCCCACGTGCCGACGTAGTCGGTATAAAATTAATGTTGTTTGTAAAATAAAATATAAAAAAATGTATTAGAATTTAAAAAAATCAAAAAAATATCACGGAGGAGATTTGAACAGTCTTTCATGTTTTGATCGGGCTGTCTGTACGTATAGTAACCATTATTCTAACAACTTGTTCGAAATGCATGTGAAATTTCTCATGTTATATGTATAACACTAGTTTTTGCCCGCGGCTTCACCCGCGTGAATTTTCATCGGGAACAGTGCTTTTTCCCGGGATGAAAGGTTCCTTCTCCGTCCTTCTAACTAGGTATGTGTATTTGAAATTTCAGGAAGATTGGTTCAGTAGGTACATAAAACGTGAAGAGGTACCTAACAAAAAAACAAAATCACTTTCACCATAAAGTTATCCATACTAATATTATAAATGCGAAAGTTTGGATGTGAGTTTGTGAGTTTGTGAATTTGTGAGTTTGTGAGTTTGTGAGTTTGTGAGGATGTTTGTTACTCAATCACGCAAAATCTACTGGACGGATTTCGATGAAATTTGGTACAGAGGTAGATAATGACCTGGAATAGCACATAGGCTACTTTTTATCCCGGGAAAAAGCACTGTTCCCGTGGTAAATTCACGCGGGCGAAGCCGCGGGCAAAAGCTAGTGTTTAATAAAAAAAGGAAACCGAATGCCCAAACAACAGCAAGGATTTGAACCTAGCATTCTCCTAATCTAACTTCATCAACTTAACCGTTTGGCCAAACGCTAATATGACATCACTGTCGAAATGTTACATTACATATTTCAACGTACTATACATGTATTACTTACTACGTAAGTGGCTTTACGAAAACACTGACTAAAACACATTTTTTGTATACTTTTCCTTAATTTTGCATTCATTAATTTGAGTTTTCTTGATTTTCATTTTTAAATAAGTATTTCAAGAACAAATTTGTTGAACAAGGTTGAAATAAAAAAACAGTTTATTAGATGGTTTAGAGATTATGAGATAGATATAATGAAACCAAATATATCTGCCAAATACATATGTATATTTTCATATTATATATCACATCTTCCATTTATATATTCCATTGCACATAGTAACCACGTATAATAATGTCGTACATAAGAACACGTCTTAACACTATCGCTGCACAATAATAAGTGACGCCATCTTGGCGCGCTCTGCCATTTTATCCTAATGGTGGCGGTACAAACAGCCGTTATCAGTATTGCCATAATATTAAAATAGATACTTTTTCATCATTATATATTAATGTGTATTAATATATATGTATATTTAAATATAAATACTTGAAATCATGACATTCGGCCATCCGATAACGTGCTGTCTCCCGACGCACATACATAATAAAAATGAATTCTTTATTCTTAACATTGGATGTACGACATTGCTTATTGACGTCAATAATTTACTTATAATTAAGTTTACCACCGCTTCCAAAGCGCAGGTAAAGAAGAAGCGGCGCAACAAACTTTACCCCTGCATTTTCTGCAAGGACGTCAATATCTACAATCATGGTCTTATAAATATGTACATCTAGATGGTCGAGTATACGAGTACATTATCATCTCATAAATAATAATATGAAATGTCAGATGAATGTTCTAAATGTTCACAATTATTTTAAATTTAATTCCATGTAAAATAGATTAGTGATAGACTATCTCATGTAAACAAAATTTTAGAATCTTAATCAACGACAATTATTTTTCTACTCAGTGACAAACAAATTGTAAATAAAGTTCGTTAACTGGGCACTTTTTTAATGTTCTTACATTAACACAGTTCTTCATACAGTTTCCATTAAATCGTACTCTTAAATCTTAATCTTAATCAATCTTAATCTTAATCACTCTTAATCTTTAAAACATGTTTAAATAATTCTAGAATCATGACATTTGTCAGTACATCTAAATCTATTTTGTATTCCATGTTTTCTAACAGTTTACAAATGCGAGAAATTATCAACAAGTAACATTATCTATTATAATAATTTTGTTAGTACATATTTTCTCTAGAAAATATGACAAACAAGTAGACATTTAATTTGCAATGCTAGTCAAGTTTACTCAAGAGATTGCTACATTTGACGTGATTGACAAGCTTGAAAATATATGATAAAGTTTAAGAAACCCAAAACATTTTTCAGTAGCAAAAATAAAACAGTTTTATAAAATACAAAAGTAATAAAATGTAGCTGTATTGAAATATGGAAAGCACACATTGGTTGATTAACATTATATGACTAAAATTAGTAAGTATGGCAAAGGGCGCAGCATAGAATCAAAAAATGTTATTATTCTTTGAATGATTTTTTTAAATGATCAAATATAATTTTACTAACTTTGGTTTTTTTTTTTTTACAATTTGACATTTTAATTATTTACTTTTGGACACTGATATACTATCTGCATGTAACTTAATTTCTGGTTGTTCTAATCTATACATATAATAAAACAGTAAAAATATTTTGTCTGTACATTTAATATTTTTGACTGAATTGGATAGAGGGACACCTAAAAAGAATAATAGAAAGCAAAAATATTTTTTTGGAATTTCTTGTCTGTCTGTCTGTCCGTCTGTCTGTCTGTCTGTCTGTCTGTCTGTCTGTCTGTCTGTATGTATGTACGCGTTTCACGCAAAAACTACCGGACGGATTTGAATGAAACTTTTTTTGTTGTATAGCTATTAAGCCTGGGCAACATATAGGCTATAATTTATTTTGAAAACTGGAACACCTGATGAAGAACCTTAACAGAACAGCTAAACTATAAGAAATATAGAAATGGTGCCTTAACAAAAGTCGTTCAACCTGATGAGCATTTTCTGATGACGTACAAAAATTGAAGATCTGGAACATCTGATGAAGAACTGCAAGAGACCAGCTACACTATAACATATATGGAAATGGCGCCTTATTAAAAGTCGTTCAACCTGATGAGCATTTTCTGCTGACGTATAAAAATTGAAGATCTAGAACATCTGATGAAAAGCTCCAAGAGAGATTTTTTATCTAAGCGAAACTCACGCGGGCGAAGCCGCGGGCGACAGCTAGTATTATTATAATTTTATAAATATTTGTATGCTATTTTTAATGGCAAAACATAGATGTACAATGATTTTTTTTTTATAACAACTGGATCCTACGTATACCTATGTTTGACAAATAAATAAATTGATTGATTGATTGATTGATAGAACACTATACAAAAATATGTTTAACCATGCATTACCTACGTCTGTCAAAATAAATTAATATGAGTAACAAAAATGTACAACTTATTTACTGTAAATCATCATAATTTAATTGAATAAATAAATTATTCAACTTTCTTAACCCTTTTTTTTTGTTCATATTTACAACTTATTAAGATCCAATATACATTTCATAAAGACGTAGCAAATAACATGGTACTATAGTAACACTTTAAAGTAAATTAATAAAACAAAGCTTCTCAGCGATCTTGACGGGGAAATTAAGTTAAAAAGTGCTCGTTTATCTATACACTTCGTTGTCATAATCAAATAATAAGGCGATTACCAAAATACAGACTAGTTGCTAAAGGTAGATGTAAAGTCTCTCTCTCTCTCAGCCGAAAGACGTCCACTGCTGGACCAATTGATGTAAAGTAAAGGAAGTTAATGGACAAGCCCTTCGTTTAGCGACTCGCTGGTACTCTCATTGCCGCTGTCTGCATTGTCCCGGAGGCGATAGCTGGAGCACCGTCTTCTACTTTACTGCGATCATTTTAAATCTGAAATGTATAATCTTTATCGACATAAACCGTATTATGGATTCATTACTGTATAAGTTGACTTTGAAAATCTGACTTTCTTTTAGTAAAGAAAAATAGTAATGATAGTTCTGACAAAAATAATCCTTTAGGCAGCTAATGACCATCAGGAAAGATTTCTAGATACTTGTTAAAAATGTTGAATTTATAAAGTTGAATTTGTCGAAGTCAATTGACTCAAATCTCAATTTGAGTAATAAAATGCATTCAAATCTGTAGTAATATCAACGAATTATATGACTGTGTAATATTTCATTAACCATAGGTAAAACTAATGTTTATTTTATAAATCATTAAAAATACAAAAACTAAAATGAATGTTATTAATTAAATAGAAATTTCAATCTCTTATCTGACCCAAAGTTAATAATACCCCAGCATAAGTAGGAAATCTAAATATAAATATTCTGATGATTGATGCCGCTCACATAAATCATCGTTCCTTACTCCTATCCAGTGAATGTATGTAGCTCACTGTGTGGCACGCTTACCACCCGGTATCACTATTGACACCGTAAAAATGAGCAACATACTCACCCCCTAGTCTCAAATGTATTCAGCTCATGATGTGGCGCGCTCACCACCCGGATGCACGCTCACTTTTCCGTAACATATGAGAAGCATACATTACCCACCAGTCCTATCTAGTGAATGCATGTAGCTCGCTATATGGCACGCTCACCACCCGGTGGTACTATTGACACCGTAAAAATGAGCGACATACATCACCCCCTAGTCTCGAATGTATGTAGCTCATAATGTGGCACGCTGACCACCCGGGGGTACGCTCGCCTTTCCGTAACATATAAGAGACATACATCACCCCCCAGTCCTATCCAGTGAATGCATGTAGCTCATTATGTGACACGCTAACCACCCGGTGGCACTATTGGCACCGTAGAAAGTGAGCGACATACACCACCCCCTAACTTAACTGCATACGGCTCGTGTTGTGGTACGCTCACCACTAAAATATGAGTTGCGTTCCTCGCACTCATACAATAAGAACTTTGACTGGCTTAAACATACAAATCTTTACTGTGACACATACACAGTCCATTCACATATATCGTATTGTGCCACGCTCACCAATAAAATATGAGTAGCATTCCTCACACTCATACAAAAAACAACTTTACTGGCTTAAATATACAAATCTTCACTGTGATACATACACAGACCAATCACACGTGTCTATCCCGTGTGAAAATATAACTTTCTGCTTAATCCATCAATATAATTCTACTTAATCTATCAATATACTTTGTTTGATACTCATACATTAAGAACTTTGACAACAAATCTTTGTTAACTGTGACACATACACAGTCCAATCACACGTGTCTATCTCGTGTGAAAATATAACTTTCTATTTAATCCTTCAATATACCTCTAGGTACTTAATACATCAATAACCTTTAGTTTGATACTCATACAATAAGAACTTTGATTTGACAGCAAATCCTCTCTAACTGGGACACATACGCAGTCCAATCACACGTGTATTCCCCGTGTGAAAATATAACTTTTGAATTAATCCATTAATATACTTTGTTTGGTATTCATACAAAAAGAAACTTGACTGGCTTAAACATACAAATCTTTACTGACTGTGACATATACACAGTCCAATCACACGTGTCTATCTCGTGTGAAAATATAACCTTCTACTTAATCCTATACTTTGTTTGGTACTCATACAATAAAACTTTGAATTGACAGCAAATCCTCGCTAACTGTGACACATACACAGTCCAATCACATGGTGTATACCCCGTGTGAAAATATAACTTTTTACTTAATTCATCGTAAATCCAATTGTAAAATGTAATTATACTTAACTTGTGGTGCTGTGGCATCTGAAGTAGTACCTCCGCGAACTCACATCACTATCACATGGAACCTCTTTCGTAACTCCAATGTTACATACTCAATGCACTTCGAAATCATTTGTTCATTTGTTACTGAAAATATAAAAACACCAGCAAAAGTAACTGTCGACAAAAATGGGTGTCTAAAAATAGTTTTTATTTTTCTTTTACTTTAAAAATCAGCATTCATCATCTGGATTATGGATTTAAATTGCTTTACATATATCAAGAATAATCACGCGTTATTTTATTATAAAAATAACAATAGCAAATAAGTATTAATTTTTCAAATCTATCCTTGTTTACTCTTTCGCTAAAACTAACAGGTCAAATCCGAATTTTGACAAATTTAAAATGCACCAATGTAACAATGAACCCTAAAATCATAACTGTTCAGAAATATAAAACGATTCACAAATTAAATTATTAGGATTTGTAGGTAATTCTTGTTTACTCTTTCGCTAAAACTAAAAAGTCAAATCCGAATTTTGACAAACTTAAAATGCACCATTGTAACAATAACACATTAAATCATAACTGTTCATAAATATAAGACGATTCACATATTAAATTTATAGGAATTGTAGGTAATTGACCAACGATTGTCCTGGTACCCTCACTTATACTAATATTGAATTCGATTATTTATTTGGATATTTAAAATTTAATTGTCTACTAAAGGTTAAGATTAGATTCCCAATTAGAACCCAATTAGATTCCCAACAGAGTAACTATTTTTATTAATTGTTAATGTATATTAGAACTACTTTAAAACAACACAGAAACCAATCCTACAAGCCTGAAAATACTATAATACAAATAGGAGAAAAATAAAAAAAGTATCTCCTCGTAATCTCATGAAAACTACGAGTAAAATTACAACAATTAAATAAAAGTCTCGATATTTATCCTTTGCAATTACGTGAAGTCAAAAAGGTAACGGAGTGGTTGAAATGTCTAAACTATGATCAAATAGTTTTATTGATTTAAAAAAAACTATATGTACTGAGTAACATTAAACAACAATTGTTTTTAATAATACCACAAAGTAGTTAAAATAGTAATCTGTGATAATACTATTGCTATACATTACAACATGTCAAGGTTATCAGAGAGTAGCACCGATCAAACGCTTGATGAGCTTTTATGTGCGCGTAAGACAAATCCGTACTGTCGGGGAGTGGCCCCGTCTCAGTACAACCTATGATTACCCACACACAACACAAATATATAAAAAAATCTTACCATAAACCATACCAAATGCTATCGGAAAGTAGCTCCGATCGAACGCTTAGCAGGTATTAACGTGTATAAAGTGGACACAATAAGCACTATCAGGGAGTGGCCCTGACCAAGTACAAAATTAATGTACACCTATATGCAAGTCTAGTTACTTTAAAATATTTTAATATCATATATTCATAATTTAATTTAGTGTTTTAATAATTTGTATAGTAGGTACTTTAGCACACCAAGGTTATCATAGAGTAGCCCCGATCAAACGCTTGATGAGCCAGTTCACATGCGTACAAGGCGAACATAATTTGCACTGTCGGAGAGTGGCCCCGACCAAGTACACCCCATGATCACCCATATACAACATATAAAACACCTTGTAATGAACCATACCAAGTGCTATCGGAGAGTAGCTCCGATCGAACGCTTAGCAGGCATGAACGTGTATAAAGTGGACACAATATGCACTATCAGGGAGTGGCCCCGACCAAGTACAAAATTAATGTACACTTATATACACTGAGTATATTCTAGATACATTAAAATATTTTAATCTTTAATAATGTATTAAGGTACTAAAACTGCTGTAAAATATTAAAATGTAAGGCGATTTAGACAAGAAAAAGAACACCATTTTGAAAGACATTTTCGTATTTAATTTTTTAATAATTAAAAAAATTTCACGTACCTTCTTATACTTGGACTCGTTCCCGCTTCTGAGATATAATGAAACCAAATATATCTGCCAAATACATATGTATATTTTCATATTATATATCACATCTTCCATTTATATATTCCATTGCACATAGTAACCACGTATAATAATGTCGTACCTAAGAACACGTCTTAACACTATCGCTGCACAATAATAAGTGACGCCATCTTGGCGCGCTCTGCCATTTTATCCTAATGGTGGCGGTACAAACAGCCGTTATCAGTATTGCCATAATATTAAAATAGATACTTTTTCATCATTATATATTAATGTGTATTAATATATATGTATATTTAAATATAAATACTTGAAATCATGACATAGATGGAGCTAAATTTTACTATTTAGTTCCTCTGAGGGGCGCCCTTGTAGTTTACAGGGGGGTCGGGGGTGAAATCTAACTTTCTTATTCACGCTTTCTGACCCTTAAATTAACAAATTCAGATCTTATATCTAATAGGTGTTGAAGTACCTATCCTTTTAGGCTATCAATGCCAGCGCCAGAAGGCTCTGTTCTTTTTAAAATATAATATTTTAATTTTGGTTTATAATTTCTTTTATACCTCCAAAGGACAGAAATGTGCACAAGGCACCAGAACCGCGAATATCTGTGGAAACACTTCCAAAAAAAATTTCGAGCGTAACCACTATTTATTGGAGGTCGCCACAAAGTAACTACATATTTACATTTTTTCACTTATATCTCCTTCCACCCAAAGCTTGGCTGGAAGAAATTGCATTTGCGATAAGCCTGCCTTTACGCTCATTTATGTATTTACTTTTTGTCACGTCTTTGTATGTTCTTTTCTGCAAATGGTTCAATAAAGTGATCTATCTATTTAACTGATGATCTGCATTATATCGATTTGCACCCATCTGGCCTAGTATCCTTGGTAGCATTACCCGATGACCATAGCACTAATGATCCTGCGGCAGGTATGTGAGGTTATCGGCGCAAGCGCATACCCTGCGATCCTCACTGGAGGTCGGCGCCGGCGCCATGTGGCGCACTAGCTTTACTATGCGGTTTTGTCTGTCTTTTTATTTTTTTATAACATAGGGCGGCAAACGAGCAAGCGGGTCACCTGATGGTAAGTGATCACCGCTGCTCATGGACAACTGCAACACCATACTAGAGTATTACAAAAGTGTTGCCGGCCTTTCAAGAAGACGTAGACTCGTTTTTTGAAGGTTCCAATGTCGTATAGGTTCGGAAACACCGCCGCAGGAAGCTGATTCCACAGATTGGTCGTACGTGGCAAGAAGTGTCTTTTAAATGTCTATTATACCAATCAGCTTCTAAATGAAGGCCAATCATTTAGAAGCTGATTGGTGTAATAGAAAGCCTTCATTGAAAAGTGACACTGAAGAAGATAAAAAAATAATTTTTGGCACAAGCATTGGACTTTCATTGTATGGAGATTTCAAATTAATGGCAAATCTTCGTGATGGCAAACTTACAGTCTTCTTCTGATCGAGTGTGTTATTACTGACACTGGTGTCAGATTTTTATTCATGTCGACTAAGGCATCTCTGTATCATATGACTTTTACGACTACCGCCATCTAGTGGCAGTAGCCGTATACACACTAGTAAACTAAATAGTCAGCCAATGTGCAGGTTTATTCACGATGTTTTCCTTCACCGGAAGCAGGTGGTGGTCTATGAGAAACTTACACCCGTGCATATAAATGCGTGACATAAATTTCATGCCCGTGCATGTTTCCCTCGTTAGAAACCTATATTATACTGGATGCACACGACACGACACTCTTCTAATACTTATATGGAATAGTTGCTGAGATAACGAATGTCATGATTATGAATGAATCATTCAGATCATTTAATTGGAACATTCATAAACGATCTTAGTGTACCTATACTTATTTTAGTTAAGAATCGGCCCATATATCGATTGATCGATCATTCGGACCACAGGCAAAATTGCACTTAGATCGACCAGTAGATAGAACTACGCGAATTACATACATAGTTATTATCACGCCTTTTTTCCGTGGGTGTAGGCAGAGACTAGCTATTTCCACCTGCTACGATTCTTACAGATCTCTCTCGCTTCCTCTACACTCACCACGTCGAGCATGTATGAAGAGTCATACATGCTCGACGGTTATGGATGCTCCTTATATATCCCTTTTTAATTAGGTCCTCAATCTGGTCGCAAATACTATGCGAATTATGAGCAACAAATGGTAAAAGTTAACCCATAGTAACCTTTGACCGAATTTTAGTAGTAATTAGCTCATAGATTACTTACGTATCTATCTAATCCCTTTCATTCACACTATGTCACACTATAACATGAACGATATCCCTCGGTCTAGTTATAAAATAGGTTAGCTTTAATCCGTACTAATCTGAAC
Source organism: Ephestia elutella (assembly GCA_018467065.1). Classification (NCBI taxonomy): domain Eukaryota; kingdom Metazoa; phylum Arthropoda; class Insecta; order Lepidoptera; family Pyralidae; genus Ephestia; species Ephestia elutella. The sequence continues at coordinate 580,992 of CM031579.1, forward strand.
TCAAATATATTAGATTGGAACCAAATACCGTTCGATAATGCAGAGTTCGCTAATACCGACGACTTTAACCGGTATCCCATTTCGACTGTGATACAGAATGATGACAGCACAGAAGTTATTATTATTTTTGAATGAGTTTGATCTCTATCTTGCCTGATGGGAAGCAAGGCAGTACACCATCGGCGGTTCTTCGCTTCCTGGAGGGCTAGACGAAGTCAGATTTTAATAGCGATAGCGACAATCGCAAACGAAAAAATGTATGGGATTGACATAAGGCTTCGCTAAATCACGTGGTTGATCGTCATCTTGTCGCTAAGCAATCGCTAAGTCCATTGTAGCATCGATAGTAAAATTCGAATTTGACATTCGCTATGGAATCGCTACGACGTAATAAAACTTCGTCTAAGGCCGCTGATGTAGCTGGGCTGGTTCGAGTGAAGTTCCGGCAGTGAAGTTGCGGAAAACTGTCCTCGGAACATTGAATTAGAAATATATTTCTAATTCAATGCCTTGGAAGAAGTAAGAATTAAGATGGGAAGCAAAGATGAGATCTAGTGGTACACGCAAATTCGCAAAATGCCTATTCACTCTTGCCTTGAAGATCCCCGGGAAACAGTGATGCGGGGAGGGAAATCCATTCATACCTTAGCCACATGAGTAGCTAAGTTTATTAATCTGTAGGTACAGATTAGCGGTTCGCATAATAAGAGATAAGGTGAATTGAGATTTGCAATGAGTGGGATTATCGACCACTATGGATGGAATCCCTGTCCAAGGCGTCTTTGCCACAACGATTTTTTATTAAGAGCCATATTTCTGTTTATCCGTCTGTATGTTCTCTGATGTAACAGTGTGATGCTCACCGCATCCTGACAGTTAGGGCGGCGTCACACGAGATGATTGATCAACGATCAATATTTGTATCGACATCAAACAACATTGATTGACGTTATCCGACAGGGAATCTCATTATTTTTTACGTAAGCTTGATGATACAAAAAAAGACTTATTTTCGCACGGGTATTAATTTTTGCTGCATCCAAAATATAGAGCATATTACGCAAAGCTCGACGCAGATGGCGGCACAAGCACATGCGGTAAAGGGTCTCTAATGATTGTCATAAAAATATTTATAATAATATAGTTCGAAATAATGTTTTTTCACATAATCATATTTAATATAAATTAAAATTAAAATAATATTTTTTTAAATATTTTTTTTAACATAATTGTTTTGTAATAAATACAAATTATCATAAACATAAATAATCATAATATAATTTAATCATAATAGTAATACTCATAATGTACAGAGAAAAGAGAACTCATAATGTACGGATGCACTCAGAAAAAAAGGTAAGATTTGTTAAGTTTTTGTTTTTTTGTTGTTTATGTTTGCGGCTTAGGGGTGGCCCAAGGGCCACCCCCGCCGCACCCTAACCTATACTAGTGTTTGTGTCAACTTATGTGAAATAGGTATAATCAAATTTTACATGATGTCTTCAAATGTCATCAACAACATAAAAGATGAACAAAATAAAAAAGAAACTATGTTTATTGTCATAATAACAATTATGACAAATCCATTATGATAAACCATTTTATAAAAAAAATCTGTATGACAATCTATGATTATGACTACACAAATATTATTACAATAAATATTATTTGAATAAAATATTATGATAAAAAAATTATGAGAAAGGCTTTATGACAAACCATATTATGATTATTATCCTTATGAGAAATAAAAGGATCCCTGCGGTAAACAAACCACCCGTTGCCATGGTGCACAACACAAGTCAGTGTTATTTCTCAAGCTTTAAAAAAGCTAATAAGCTAAGCTAGTGCTGCCCAGTGACGTGATAACATCGCAGTAATACCGAACAAATTATTCTTCAATACTAGATGGTCAGATGATGACGGCAGTGTCGACGGCATTCGATGGATGGACAAGACCAGGGACGAAGATTTAGACAGAGTAGCGATAGGCGGCTGGATAAGCTATCCCATTGCTGGGCAAACCCAGCAGTAAGATATGTTATACCTATTAAAACTAGCTGCAGAATATAAAAAGATTAACTCGTTTGACATCAAAAATTCGTCTGCTTTATTAAATCGAGTTGGATGTCTATAAGGCCCTTTACAACCGCCTAAACTAAATAAATGGGTCATTTTATGAACATGTGGTTATCTTATCTGTCGGGTCAACGACCCCAGGAAAGAGGGGAGCGTCTGAAAAAAAAAGTGATAAACATTTGATTGGGAGTTTGATGGCTCGTTAAATAAATCTGTGTTGCTTGGTTTGGGTATAATGGCTCTTTGTTTTTATCTGGGGGCTTGGACGATCGGAAAGTAGCTACTTCCGTATTGACACGTCATCAATAATAAGATTGTATGGAAAAATATCGATCGGTACTCTAAGTGCAATAGCTAGGACCTTCGTCTTCTTGGCGTGTCGATGCCATTCCAACGATCAAATTGTACCCGAAAAGTGTATAGGACCTATTGGAGTCGGAGCAATTCAAATCGGTACCTACTCTGATTCTGCATACATTCAGTATACGTCATTATCCCTTACGGGGTAGTCAGAGCCAAGAGTCGTGAGACTCGAAGGCCATGTTTAGCTGGAGAGTGTACTTTTTAGTGGAATGGAGATTCAGATGTAAGGTCAGGTTTCTATCCCATCGCCTAGGATAGGAATCCTTAGTTTAAAGTCCTTTCCCTTGAATAACTCTTACAATCTGCGCGGGAAGAGATGCATCTGGCACTGTCTATAGGTCTATAGGTACATTTTCTTCGCTCCCAGAACAGCATGAATGTATCTGCTCTTGAGACTAATATATACTTACTCCGCTGGCTCACCCTAAAGTGGATCTTGGCCTCCGAAACGGAATGAAAAAATGTTTATTTGAATAAGCTTAGCACACACATGCTTGTAAGAAGTTACATTATATAGGCTAAAACTAAAACTTATACACACAGACAGACACAGCAAGTGTGCGCTGCAGCAATTCAAAAAGGCCATAGCTCATATATATATATTCTGCGCGGTGGCCTGCCAGTTGACCGCTCCCAGCTCACGCAGATCAGCCTCCACAGTGTCTCTCCAGCGATATCTAGGGCGCCTGAACTGGGCATCTGCCTGACACCTTTCCCAGGTAGGCTGATTCCCCCACGCCACGATCCTTCTTCATTCTCTCGAACTATTGTTTCTTGAGGCCAATTCCTCAAAATATTTACCTACTTGGCCGTATGCAGGTTCACACAACATATCACCACATAAGTCACATAACAACAATAGTGAGGTCACCCTAGCACATGGAAGACTAGTGTTTTTTTTCTTGCAACTCTGACACCGTCATTTGTCTCTGGTTCGATTCCGACAGGTCGTGATGTCATGTTCAATTCAAAGTAAAAAAAATAATAGATTATTGCTACCGAAGTTACTAAATGCTGTCATTTAATCTATTGTTTAATTAAATATTTTTTTCGGTTTGAATATGTTTAATTTAAGAGTTTCTCTCGGCGTTTCTTAATACCTTCTTCATTCTGAAAAGCTAGTTAGTTTATTTATTTATTTAATATTTTTAAAATAAAACTTTTGTCGCCTCAAGAATAAATGAATTAGACTTTTGCCCAACTCTGGCATCATTAGGTTACTTTAGTGATGGAAACAAATAATTGCCTATCATAATTTTTATTCACAATAAAAACTTAGATTGGAAATTGAAAAAAATCAAATTGCTTTCAGCGATAATTTTATTCTTCCTTTCTTTTTGTTTAGTTTTAAGTTAAGTTATTATATCTATAAATGTAATTTCTTGTGTGCTATTATTGTTGTTGTTAAACAAATTGACCTTAAAACCCACTGGAAAAGAAAGGTTCCCATATTATGTCACATTGATTTATAGCGTAAATGTTGCCTTGCCCAGGAGTGGTCATAAAAGGCTGAATAATCCGCACTATGACCTATATTGTGGACGTCCCCGCGACCCACGCGTGGGCTTTTATTGGCGATAAACGAAATTGGGGTCTTGGTCACAATTGATGTTGTTGTACGGAAAAAATAGATTTTTTGTGAATCATTGAGCATGATGTCGACAAAGTATAATGATAATTATATAAACGGGTGATAAGAAGATCATTGAATATTGTATATACAATGCTTGTATTTAATACAGATTTTACGATAGAGCGATACAAAATAACCTCAAAAACGCGAATAATATACCTACGTTTGTCGTATATATGAAGACGTGTCGCTAACCTTTATTAGGTTTACTATTTATATAATCTTATTCCAAACCTACCTCTTTACGCTTTACCTTCTAAACCAATTTTTCTGAAATTTTGCATATACACATAGTTAGAAGTACGAAGAAGGACATGTCTTTCATCCCAGACAAATTCACGCGGGCGAAAAATAAAATATACCTAATAATTACATGGATACTGTCAAATTTAACATTCAACCTTCATTCAACCTTTCAACCTTGAATTTTTATGTTTTTTCATAGTTTTTGCCCGCCAAATCATCTAAAACTTAACATCAAAACCTTTGACATTTTGATTGAGTGGTGCACAATACACCAATTTGTGTTCGAATCAATTTGGTTGGGCGCCATGACACTATGTAGCCAAAATGGCGGGCCTTGAACTCGGAGCTTCATTTCCGGTATGTAATGGTTATTTATAGGACAGTTTATGTGATTCTGTAAGTATGATTCAGGCTGTTATATAAATTGTTAAAAATCGGATAATGTTTAGGTTATTTTTAGTGAACAAACAAAGATCTCGACTCTCGATCTCCTTTTTTAAGTTAGGTTAAAAAAGGTCTAAATTTAATTAGAATAGCCAAGATTTTCTTTGTTTTGTCCACAAATAAAAAACATATTTTAACAAAATTTATCTGAGCGCCTGAATGAAATAAAAAAAGAAAGGAGGCAAAATATTTAAAGAAAATGCAATTTGTACATACATAATAAAAAATAACCTCCTTTTCAACCAATAATATAATACTTTGGTTATTTTTTCAATACAAATTATAACATCAGACCACATTTTTAGATGTTACAAACTCGAACACTAATCTGTCTAAAACAAAGTGATCATAAAAGGGTTCCGATTTTGCCTTTTAAGGTACGGAACCCTAAAAACACAAATTTGCATGAACCATGAAGCCCATCAAAACAAATCAAGAGGATAATTCTTGGAATTCGTCCTAGCATAATTCTGTATGTTTAATTCACGACACCGTTGTAACGGTGACATTCTAATGTGCGAGTGGCGAACAACGGTGTTGTGATTAGCGAGTGGTAAACGCTGGTGGTTAGTTGGACACACGGAAATAAGAATAAAAATAGAGAAACCTTTCTAGAACGAGTTAGACCTGCACTCCAAGGGTTCCGTGCAAAAGTTCATGGGTCTAACCTTAAAATCTGGCTTAGGTTTCATCTCGATACGCCGCCGCTTAGAACCTGAGATATTAACAAAAGTAAATTACGCACGGACGAAGTCACAGGCACAGGCTAGTCCCATATAAATTTCAACGCTTTGCTGAAAATTGACAGACAGACGACAAAGTGATCTTATAAGGATCCCTTTTTAACGGAACCCTAAAAACTTAGAAAAGACAGAAGACCGGACCAACCTGACTCTCTTCAAAATAGGCTGCTTCTGGGTAAGCTCGCTAAATCGTAGACCTCATCACTGTCCTCGGGCAAGATTGTGGTCAAGAGCAAACCCATCTTTAATTAAAAAAAAATATTTTTTTTCGTAAAGCCGATCATCCATCGCGAACTATACTTATGATGTGCTGGTGATAGTGCTAAGGTGTTTGTATGGAATATTTCTGCTCTGTAATTTTTAAAATAGTAACAAAAAATCGATCATTGAATTATCAGTTATTCGCTTCACTTCCTCGTTAAAAACTTTTGATAGCGCACTTCTATCGTCGGTTCTCATCAAACAGGCGACCTTCCTGACCCCGGCCAATACGTTTTTGCTTACCATATGATATCATCTCATCCAGGGGTCAGTAGTGACAAATGTGTGGTAATAACTTTCGATTTCTTTCAACTGATTGATCGGACTGCTTTTGGGAGACTGAGATTTGGCCACACAGGTTGTTATAGATACTGTAAAAATTTTTATGTGTCACATAACAAAAAAATTCTTCTTCCGCTATCTTGCAATCTGTGGGAGTGATCGTGAAAAGGAACGGAAGTCTCTTGCAAGAACGTACACATCATTACTGCGACTTCTGAGAGACGAAGAAAGAAGCAGAAAATTTGGCTCTATATAAACTAGCGCCCCGCCCCGGCTTCGCACGGGAGGTACATATATAAAAGCCTATGTCACTCAGGCATAATGTAGCTTTCTATTGGTGAAATAATTTTTGAAAACGGTTCAGTAGTTCCGAAGATAAAACCCTACAAACAAACTCAAAACTTACAAACACTTCTTCTTTATAAAATTATTATGATATCTTTTTATACAACGTACTAAAACCTGATGCAAAGCGGTTACCGCAGCCATGGATACCAGGAATAATACGCGCCTTAGTATTAAACCAGTATAAAATCTGCAGTCAGGTTTTAAAAGAAATTTTGGAAATTCCACTCCATAGGGGATGAAAGGGCTTCTTAAGTTTTCTTGTCTTTTTCTTTTTAAGTGTTTTATGCCCCTTGCTCATTTGCACTCACCCCAAAATGATATCTTTTCTCTCTTCATCACCTCTTGGTTGGCTGGTAGAAAAAGTCTCCGGCTTTAAGTTTGACGACCTCCGTGGCCTAACGGTTATCACGCCAGACTGCCACACCGGAGGTCCCGGGTTCGATCCCCGGTCAGGTCAAGATGGAAAATGATCTTTTTCAGATTGGCCTGGGTCTTGGATGTTTATCTATTTGTCATAAAATATAGTATCGTTGAGTTAGTATCCCATAACACAAGTCCCGAACTTACTTTGGGGCTAACTCAATCTGTGTGATTTGTCCGTATATATTTATTATTATTATTTATTATTAAGTCCGACATTTAGGTGTATTTTGTAAAGAAGTTAAATAAATAAAAAAATAAAAGCTAGTAATTAAATAAAGGTGACTTTCCGCGAACAAGGTCCTTACTCACCCCAAGACTATATTTAAAGGTGAAATTTACAACAGCCATTATTGTTTTTAATACCTCTCTCCATTCCGTCACTTCTGTGACTAATTGGACGGTAATGGTCACGGAGTGGACGTTTATAAATAAGCAGTGACATTTTGAATGGCGCCTGCGCCCACCGCCGGGCAATATTGATATTAATAGCTTAATAACTAGTTACGAAGTTCAGGAAGCTGTTGGGATGTTCATATTTAATAACTTATATTCTTTATACCTATAAATTAATGACAAATCACACAGATTGAGTCAATCATTCGGTGACCACAAGACCCGAAATGTCCGAGCAAAAATTTACGTGCACGTTTAATACCTGTGTAGTGTAATGTTATTTATATTTATAGGGGCGAAAGCTGAAAAGTAGCTTTCGCTTTGATTTCTCGGAAGCTCTCCAGGGCGGGCGGCGCAGGGCGGAAGCGGTAGGCGCCAGTTCACACAGCGCTACTATAAATACTCGATCGAATGTCACTCGGCGAGTTTTGCGTAAATAGTTTTGAATGGTGATTTTTTGAGAAAAAGATTTCTAAGACATCGTTTAGGAAACTTTTCGAACGGTTATTTTGGTGTCTGTCTGTCTATAAATTTTGCAAGTTATTCTTACCACTTCGCGGTTAGATTTATCCTGAAATTTTCTATACATCTCTCACTCTCTCTCTCTCAGCCGAAAGACGTCCACTGCTGGACAAAGGCATATACATCTACAAGAATTTTTTTAAATGTTCAACGTAGAAACTTGAAATTTTGCTGTGAAGTTCTATAAATAGCGTAACTAAAGGAACCTTGGATATTACACCCCTAAAGAGGTGAAATAGGTAGGTAGGTAGGTTCACGCGGACGAAGCCGAGTGCAAAGGCTAGTTTTTATATAAAATCTGTCACGAAGCTGTAAAATTTGGTAAAATCATTACTTATTTAGTTGGTATCATTCGGCATTAATTTAAGTAAGCTAATTTAAGTAATAAATGAGGTGTACTTATTCAAATTCAAACTCATAGTAAAGGGGCTAAATGCGTGACAAACTACCAGCAATGTTAATGAGCCGGTTCCGTGTCGCCTGCTGTAGGAATGTCCTCTCCCTCTTATGAACTGAAAATGTATTTGTTATAATTTACATACATATATAGAATCACGTCTCTATCCCTTACGGGGTAGACAGAGCCAAGAGCCGTGAGACTTGAAGGCCACGCTTAGCTGAATAGTGGGCTCTCTGATAGAATGGAGATTCAGGTATAGTGACAGGTTGCTAGCCCATCGCCTATGAGTGGAGGAATCCCCAGTTTAAGGCCCTTTCCCTCGATTGACTTTGACAATCTGCGCGGGAAGAGAAGCAGCTGGCACATTCTATGTTTTTTCTTTGCTCCTAGACCAGCATGGAAGCAGTTATAATTTAATTTTTAATAACGGGATTCAGCACGAACCCTTATAGTCGTCAACTCGCTCAGTTGAGAATATCGCTACGGTCAGCTACAAAAATCACATAGTACAGTCGCTTACAGATTGAATATGAATGAAAAATAAAACTTGTATTTCCTACCGTGCTTGCCTGACAATAAATTTAATTCAATTCAATAAAAAAAATCTTTACAGAACTGTGTCCGGGATGCCAAACCTTTAAAGTTTGTTTAAAAGGTTACACAGATAATAACTGAAACAGCAGCGTGACATAACTTTCCAATGCAATAATCGACAAGAACGGCTTTCCTCATGTCTGTAACAATAACGCAGTAACTTTTCACATCTTTGTTGTCCTAGTCTGAGAGCTGAGAACGTTTTTACTACATATTTTCACCAGTGGTCGTTCTGAAATGCTATTAGTTTGTAGCTTGAAATTAAAAATAAAAGATAAATAAAAATATCGATCATTTTGTAAATAAACATGAGCATAATTCTAAATTTTTATCATACATAAAACATCGTCAGGTTAGATCCACTATTTATAACTCAAGAATGCTTTTACTAAATATTAAATTAGATAATTGAATAAATGCAAACCTGGAATAGCACATAAAGAACTTTTTATCCCAAAATTCACGGGAGCGGAGCCCCAAACCGCAACAGAACTGTAGGTATACAAATTATTATTTTTCATTCATAAATCATTTATTACCAAGAAAAGTTACAAATTATAAGTAGGCACTGGAGCCCTGCGCTAAGTAAAAACTTGTGTTACATGGACTCCTCTAAATAAGAATGTAAAAGTTTTAAAGATCCTAGCTCATAGTCTAGAACGCACCCATAACAGACAGAGGCATCTATACTTTCGTTACTTTTACCATTGTTATCGATTAGAAAACTTTTTAATGTGTGAAAATCCAAGAAGCCAACGCTTCTTGCTTATCCAATGAACAATAATCTATTCACAGAAATCCAACTGATGCAATAACACTAGTTGTGCCACTGGGCTTCGCTCCCATGGGATTTTCCTGGGAACCTTCGGGATCTCAATAGCCTATATTCCTTACAAATGTTTCTATCATACAAGAAGAGTCAATAAACAATAACATTATTTTGTAAACATACTCAGAAAAGCATTAGTTGTTATGATAATAACAATTGATTCTCATAACATTCTGTACTGTTGGTCTCAAAGCTATCAAAACTTTATTTACATACTCATTTGCTTGAGAATGGGAATCGAAACATATAGGTATTACCGTAGAAGTACTGTAACTAGTCTTTGTTTACGTAGAAGATATATTTACGAAAAAATGTGTGAGGAGTCTATGAATTTCGCATGATGCAAAAACTGCGAATGAATTTTGACCCAATTCAGCTGGACTTCAAGAAGTTGTTGTACGCCTGACAACTTTTGAGGTTGTGCATTACTATCAACTAGACAAGATCAAACAACTTTAGGAACTTAAATTGTTTCTATTGTATTATCAATTTTATTGAGAAATTTTGCCGTTTAAGAAAAATGCCCATTGGCGTAGCTAATAATTCAGTGTTAAAAATACCACTCATTTAAAAAAATATGTTTGAAAAAAAAAAATATGTATGGTTAAAATAAACTCGACCATTGTTTTAAGCATAAAATTGGGCAAAAAGTAATTTTAAATAATCACGTTGACCGCAAAACGGCAGTTTTCTAAAGTTAATTCAAGGACCGTCTCTAATTCAAGGCTTCTAGAACCTGATACTAATCTCTTCGAAACCTAATGTTATAAAAAGGGCCACATTGACCTTGCTTCGTCTGATGGGAAGTTTTTTATTGAGTAAATAAACAGGCATCTGTCAAAAGCGGTCACCGCTGCCTATATGTCTGAAACACCTGGCTTTCAGATGGGAATTTGAAAAGAATCCTGAGTTTATAGGAAGAATTCCTACGGAAACGAAATCGCGAGGCGTAGATATTTAGATAAACCGACGGATACAATATAACGTGTATTCTATTTAAACTATCCCCCGAAAACAGACTTTATTATTTTTGTCACATGTGACTTATTAAAACTGTTTTGATTTAAAGAAAATTTGCAATCGAAAATAGTAATTATATTTTACATTTATTTCTACTTTGCAGTTATTCAAATGAATGAGTAAAGACTGGCCACTCACACATCTGTGCATTGCAAGGCAAACCTCTGTCGCGGCCCTACTGTACTGCGTGGACGCAGCGCATCATTCATACGCGTAGTCTAACCAGTAGATTTGCTTAGCTCGGCGCTCGCGCACGTCAAATTCAAAGTTCGAACGCGACTCGAACGGTAGTGCAGTGACGATTTTTTTTAGTGTTGTGACTGTTTGGACGGGAGACTTTTTTACTTTTTAAAGGTTTGTACCTTTTTTTATTTTAGAGTTTAGTTTATTTTTGTTTTGTACTTTTTTAGCTTGGAAGCTACATGTGGCTTTGTTTATGTTTAACTTGCGGGCGTAGTAGGGTAGTTTTGACATTGTTTTGATTTGCTTATTTTTAACTTTAAAAAATATATTTTTAGTGATCATTTTCTTCTTTTTAGACATATTTTTTTCTACTGTTGGAATTGTATCAGCTTATTTATCGTTATCATTGTGACGTCAATTATAATCACGATAATCCTTATATTGAAATATTCTTTTTATCGATAAATAAATAAAAGATTATTATAATCAAATTTTTTATTAATCTTCTACAATTTTATTATAATGAATACAAAGAGTATTCCTTTCTTATACATTAAATTATACAGAAGTCAATTAGAATTTTAGTTAAAAACATCGGCTCACCCAAATTCAATATGACATTTGGTTACCAAGCTCCCGTACCATTATTTTATCATAGGTACATTTTTTTTCTTTCTCGAATTCAAATTGTTATTTTTTTCGTAATATTTGATATTGTTTTATATTTTTATTAAGTAAAGAACAATTAACAAGGCAAACTAAATGATGATAAAATTACTTCCATAGATAAATACGGCAATTTAATATTAACAACAAGTATAATTATATAATCATAAAATGACCCATAACAGGATAATTGTAATTATATTATGACAAAGATTTAATGTATAACCACTCATAACTATTGGTTTAGGTAAGTTATTAAAATAACAGTTCAAAACTTTATAATATGTTAATAAAATTATTATATTATTATTGGCGTGATTATATGTATGTATATAACTTTCTGACTATTGTTAACGGTTGATCAAGAATCTAGACAAAACACTTGGTACTAAATATGATTGGTGTGGCTTTACGAACAAACAAACATATTTTCACGCTTATTTAGTACGTACTTGCTTTTACCCTCGGCTTAGCCCGCGTGAGTTTCATTTGAACCCGTTTCATCCCTATAAGAGGTTGAATTTCCAACACCCTCGGCTTAGCAACCGTGAATTTAATTTTAACTCGTTTCATCCATGGTGGAACTTCCAACTATCCAGTCAACACTATATTTATTATTTATTTATTTAAAGACAAAAGATACAATATAATAATAAACGATTCTTATTAATATGTGTGTATAAAGAACCTCTCTGCAAAATATTAAGTTTCTACGTTCAACGATTTCGTTCAGAAAAAAAAAATGTATAAAAGTAAATTTCATAAATGTATAAGTCAATATTATAAAAATAAATTGAGACAGTTGTATTTGAGCATGTCCTTCAAACTGTTATGCATTTGTTTTATTATTTATGAAATACAATAGTTTATTAATATTCATTGAGATATTATGAATAAATTAATGCTCAATCAGTTTGTTTCCATTTTCATTTCAAACAGTTATATTAAAAAATTTAAATACGTGTGTAATATTATATTGGCATAATTCACCCGTGCAAAGCAGGGGCGATTCGTTAGTCTATTATTGTTATTGTTGCGGACAGCGCACAACAAATCCAAACCATTCAGCGCGTCCCTATATTCCCGACACGCCCTTCCTGAATTGTGTGGCTCCCCAGCTGTCGAGCCACCGGCTTTCACGACGACACGGACTGTAATCTTAGGTGGTGCGCCTCACTGACCAACCACAGTACCAGGAAACTTTACCACGGCACTCAAATAAGAACACTTTCTTCCTTTTCTTCCTTTTATTGCACTTCACAACACACGAACGACGGCGCTATACAAACGTGTGGAGTCCCGTTTATATAGCCTCGTCGGCCGCCTAGTGGTGGGAGATATCAAAACCCCTCCCCCCACCATTCGGCTTACATTTTTCACAACTACCCTCTATATACAATATTAGGCCTCGACCCCGTGCTATGTTTACATACTTAACTTCTTCCTGTTTCAGACCGGGATAGCTAATTATCCCAGTCCCAAACCGGGATAGCACATACTCCTAACCGGCTGGGGAATAAAAGTCACCAATTTCAAACTTTTATTTGTAAACATTACATACTATATACATTTCATAGGGGCGGGCCATTTTATATTCAGTTATCTATCTTTCTACTTTATATATGGGCTTAACTAACATAATCTAATTTGGGCAAAGCCTTTATTTACATTAAAATATATAAGAAAAACTCTAAGTCTAAAGGCACCCTATCGGAAGTTTACCGTAACGAGACCACGGGTAGTTAAACATTAGCTACATTAAATTTATCAATTCGGCTGTCCGTAACAGTCTCTCCCCGTCGAAGGCTCCCTGCCGCAGACCTCATCAGCAATCGGCAGGACAGCCAGGTTTCCCGCAGGACGCCGGAACACGCCGCTTGCCGTCCTCACTGTGCAATTGCGAACCTCACCATCGGGGCCGGGATGAACTGCTATGACAATCCCTCTTGGCCAAAGATTCCGGGGTAGACTCTTGTCTACCACCACCACCAAATCGTCCACCGCTATTTTCCTTTGTTGTCTGTTGGGTGCATCATTGCGGGGTACTAGTAGGGGTAAGTACTCGCGCACCCATCGCCGCCAAAACTCATCCGCCAGGCCTTGGGCAGCCCGCCATGTCTTGCGGTCCGCCGGCTCACACGGGCCTAGTGTAGGCAGACCCATGGAGCTTCCCAGTAGAAAATGATTAGGTGTTAGCGCTTCGGGGTCGTCTCTCGTTACAGGCACGTGGGTCAGGGGACGTGCGTTCACCGTGAACTCTACCTCGGCAAGCAAAGTTTGTAGAACTTCTTCTTTAGGATGTTTCTCCGTTAATACTATTTTCAGAGCTCGCTTTACTGTCTGAATCATCCTTTCCCATGCTCCCCCTTGCCAAGCTGCTCCCGGACTTATCGTTCGCCAAATTAGCTGGTGTATCGCCGTGTAATCTCTCAGCGCGGGTTCCCAATCCTTCATGGCAGACCTCAGCTCTTGGTCCGCTCCCTTGAAATTTGTTCCATTATCAGAGTACATGACGCGCGGCCATCCGCGTCGCGACGCCATCCTTCTCATAGCCATAATAGCTGAGTCCGTACTGAGTGAAGCGACTAATTCCATATGTATCGCTCTTGTAGTCAAACAAGTAAATAGCGCGCCCCATCGTTTTTCATGACGTCGTCCTATTGTCACCGTCATAGGGCCAAAATAATCTATACCACAGTATGAAAAAGGTCGAGCGTAGGGCTCCATTCTGGCCTTAGGTAAGTCTCCCTTTACTGGTCGCACGGCGGCTGCCCTTCTTATGCGACACAGCGCGCAACCTTTTGCCACTGCCCGTACTGTCGGTCTTATTCTGTATATGAAGTACTGCTGTCTCAAATCGTTCACTACTCTTTCGTTGTGGCCGTGGTGTGACAACTGGTGTGCGCGAGCCACCAGCAACCGCGTATATGGATGCCTTCCGCTTAAGATGATGGGATAATTCGTTGATAGTTTTATGGCATCCGCGGCACTGGCGCGGCCGGAGGCTCGAAGCAAGCCCTTTGCGTCAAGAAAGGGTGTGAGCCTCCGCGCCGGGCATCGCGCGGGAATCGGGCTTCCCTTTTCTAACGCTTCTATCTCCTCCCTGAAGTCTTCCTGCTGGGCTTGTCGTATCAACCACGTCTCTGCCTGTGCGATATGTTCCGACGACAACGGCCTGCGAGTTTTTTGTCTGCAATTACTTATAAACAGAAATACGCGTCCCATAGTTCTCAGTAGGCGTTCATACTTTGAAAATCGGTTCATATCTATTATGCACAATGCAGCCTTCTTGGCATGTAGCACGTACTCATCTGTGATATTCATTACTTGTTCATCTTCCTGCGGCCACTCAGACTCTGGTTTGTATAAAAAATGCGGACCAATAAACCATCTATCATCTGAGGTCTTCATATCAAAATTCAATCTTGTAGCGTCATCAGCCACATTATCTTCCGTAGACACCCATCTCCATTGTGACACTTCCGTACTCTCGTTAATTTCTGTCACTCTATTTGCCACAAAAGGTGTATACTTAATCTCTGGATTTCTTATCCATTGTAAAACTGTCCTAGAGTCGGACCAGTACGTTATGTTTTCCGGCTTCCATCTATGTTCTTCTAACACGGACTTTGTGAGGCGCGTACCTATTAGCGCCCCCTGCAACTCTAATTTCGGAATAGTTTGCGACATCATAGGGCTCACTTTAGCTTTTGCGGCGGCCAGAGATACATGAATTCTCCCAGCATCGTCTTCAATTCGCCAAAATACGATCGCGGCGACCGCCGATTCACTCGCATCTACAAAGGTGTGCAACTGTCTGTTCCTCACTCTCCCCGTAAAATAACTTCGGGGCAGACGCAATTCGCTTATCTCTCGCATTCCCTGCAGCCATCTCTGAAATAATTCAGCTTCTTCATGAGGTAAAGGGTCATCCCAATCCAACTTCATACGCCATAGACTCTGTAGTATGATTTTCGCGGTGATGACGTAATAACTTAAAAGGCCCAACGGGTCGAACGTCGACATTACTGCGCTCAACGCTTCTCTCTTAGTAGGTGGGCGCAAACATCTCTTGACGTCATCTGGGACTCGAGACATGGTGGTATTGAATCCCATTAAGTCGCTGCTCGATTCATAGCATAACCCAAGCGTGCGCTCTTGCTCAGCTGACTCCGTTAGGGGTTTCATAGCAGTCGCGTCACAGCTATCCTGTCGCATTCTGTCTCTAATCTTCAGGCTATTTGTAGCGCAGCCTGTCAACTCGAAACCTGCTAGACTGTGTATTCGTACCACATCTGTCACGACTCTCATAGCCTCATCCTCGTCATCGAAGCTCTCTACGTAATCGTCCATAAAAAATGACTGCGTTATGCTCTGTGCTGCGCGTGGGCATTCTTCTCTATGTTGTAAGGCGTTGTAATCTCTCACGCTATGCGCTAGGAACGGCGAGCTTTTCGCACCAAATATCATTGAAATCATCTTATACTTTGTGGGCGGTCCCTCTCTATCCTGTCCGCGCCATAAGAACATTTGAGCCGCCCTGTCGTCGGGCTCAATCTTTATCCGTAAAAACATCTCTTTTATATCGAAGTGTACGGCGATTCTTCCTTCTCGAAACCGCCATAGAATTCCTGCCAAATTCCTTAGTAAGTCGGGGCCTTCCAATAATTCCGAATTCAAGCTTGTCTCGCCTGACAGTTTCGCTCGCGCGTCAAATACGAGGCGAATTTTCCCCGGCTTATTTGGGTTGATTACAGCGAAGTGTGGCAGGAACCACTGCTTAGGGTTTCCTTCTTCTGACCCATCTGCAGGTACAGCGTAACCTTTCTCCAGTAGGTTTTCGATCTGCGCTGTATACTTGTCTCGAAAATCGCTAGATTTATCCATTTTTCTTTCTATCGTCTGCAGTCTCTTGAACGCCTGCGCGAAACTAGGCGGCATCTTAACATCGTCTCGTCGCCATGGCAATGCGACTTGGTATCGCCCATCTGTCAATTTCACACTCCTCTGGAAGCATTCAACTGCTCTCTGCTCTGATTGCGTCATAGGTTTTTCACATTTCCTAATACCTATCGCATCAATCGCGAAATGTTCGCGCACCTAAATCATGTAGCGTGTCATCTATCTTTCTCACGCTCTGTATATGGCATACAATCTCGCCATCTCGCTCCCTGTTTCGCGGAGCCGAGCCATGGATTATCCATCCCAGTTTAGTCAGGGACGCAACCGGTTGTCCCCGACTTCCTTCGCGTAACCTCCTGGTCACGATCAATTCCCAAAAATCTGATCCTATTAAGATTTTCGGCTTCATTTTGCCTGTACATATTTCCTTAGCAATGTCCTGTAGGTGCGGACATTGCAAATGTCTCATCTCAATCTTTTGAGTATTCAACGATAAATCTTTCATCGTTCTTGCTCGTATATTGCGTGCGCCCTCCGTGGTGAGTATCTGTAGACTTACATATCGGCTGCCTGTTATCTCTGAGTGCGCATTTATGCTTCGCACCGCGAACGGGGCCGGCGGGCCCTCCGCTCCCAAATTATCAGCCAAATCCTCATCTATTATTGTAGTTGAGCTTCCTTCGTCACACAGGGCGTATGTCTCAATAACTCCCTTGGGACCCTTCAGTTGCACGGGACATATCTTCAATAATATTTGCTTATCTTCCGTGTTGAGCGATGCGACCGTCTCGGTATTGTCTGTATTTGCCGTCTCGCGCTCACTGGGCAATCTGGCCGCAATAACTGGTGGTGGGGATATCTACACCCATTCATTCCGCATGCCTTTCGACTGCACTTGAAGCGCCTGTGTTTACTGTTGAAACACCTAAAACATATTCCTTCTTGTTTGGCCCACTTCCATCTTTCGTTTACATCCATAGCCTTTATTTTTGGACAGCTAGGCGTTGCATGTTTCTCATTGCAGCTCAAACACTCGACGTCTGTGTTGTATACGGTGGCCTCTTTCTTAGGTCCTCTGTATGGTGGTTTGAATTTCTTTGTCTCTGTGTTGGACGTCGTTGTACTCGTCTTCGGCGCGTTGTAAGCGTGTCGAAGTGCCCTGTCTGCCTCCTGCATTAAGAATCGAGCCAAAACTTCCATCTCGGAATCTGTAGTACTATTCGCTTCGGCATAGTCGCACCATCTCGCCTTTATGTGCGGGCTCAGTTTATCTACAATCTCTCGTGCCAACATCGGATTTTTCAAGTATCCCTTGTTGTCTATAGTACTCAATGTGCACACAATATTGTTTACTTTGATGGCGAAGCTGTTGAATTCGCTGGCCGTCGCGCCTGGGGTGCGCAACTTCCTTATCTCATCCAGCGTTCTGTCTATGATCACCTCTGGCCGCCCAAAACATTGCTCCAGCGTAGTCATAATTACATCTGGATCCGTTGCGGTAAAGAGCAGTGACGAAACAGCTTCTTTTGCCTCTCCCCGCAAGCTAATCCGTAGCCTTGCGAGGTTCTCAGCTCTCGTGAACTTGAATAACTCTGTCGAGTCTCTCATAGCCGCCTTGTACGCCAACCAATCTAATGGCGCTCCGCTGAAGATCGGTAAGTCATGTGCCTGTCTGGGGACAGGCCGTTGTCGCGTCATCTTTTCCAAAACATCTGCCAATCGATCTATTCCCTTTTCACGGTGAGGCGTCGACCCTCTTTGTCTAACCTCTGTTTCATCCTTATCCCCCCTCCCTGGTGAGGGCGGGCATGGCTCCCGTCTTTGAGAATCTTCCTCACAGCCCCTCGTTCCAGATCCTCCCGTCCCGTCTGACGGACGTCTGACATGTACTGTGAAGTCGATGGCACGTCTGCTTGGCCCTTTGGCTGCCCGATCATACTCCGATGCAGCCACTCATCGATGCGCGCTTCCACGTTGCCTGCAGGTTCCGCAGGTAATGCCTGCTCTTCTTCCTCTCTTATGGAAATTACTTCCACGGCTAATCTTTTCTTCACGAGCTCTGCTTCAATCTCTAATTCCTTTTTCTTTAGCATCGCTAGACGCTCTTGCGCCTGCAACTCTGCTTGCGCGATGCGAACACGATGCTCGACGCCCCTGACCGAATTGATGGTGCCCGAAGTGTCGTCGTGCCTCCTTGCCTTGTGTCTTCTTGTTGGGTTTGTTCTATCCCCGCTTTCTGCGGGTAGCGGTAACTCTCTGGTGGTGGGGTGGATGTTAACATCCGTAACTGCCGATGGTGATGCTGGTGGTTCATCAAAGGTTAACCTCCTGGTCACTTCACTGTGGCTCTCCCGGCTCCTCCCGGCTTGCTGCTTCCTGGTTGTTGGCATCTTCGCACTTGCAAGCCCTAACACTAACACGCAGGCCTAACACTAACAATCCCAGTCGGAGTATACTACCGCGGTGAACCCAACCGAGGATGGATGGTCGTGCAGGAAAGGAAAGGGAGGGACTACCCAATAGAGGGAATCACGCCGCTTCGGGTGCTCGGGTTACTGGGGGAACGCCAGTAACCTTCCGCAGTGCCCACTATGAGGCCCCGTCACGAACGCAACTCCTTATTGGCGTAGCGGGCTATTTCAATTCACCCCCTGGTGGGAGATGATTGGCAGTGTCGCCCGGTCCACTACACCACCGCCCGGTGTTAAGTCGAGAGGCCTTGGGTTTGACACCGTTAGGTCCAAGTCCCCCTCGAGCCCGCAGGGATCCCGCAGTTAAAGCCAAGTCCACGCTCCAAAAACCCCAACGAAAAAGAAACCCCCCCGCACCGGTCAAAGAAACAGGATATAATGTATCAAAGAAACAATAGACACACGGTGGGTGCGGGTTGGTCGTTCGTTTGTTGTGCCCCGGCCCTTCTTCTTTGTCCAAACTGCTTAGCCGCGCCTCTTCTGTGACCTTGATCAGCAATGCGCCAGCTTCTTCACAGGACCCTAGCCAGAAAAATCCGGCTCCGAAGGAACAAGGGAAATGTTGCGGACAGCGCACAACAAATCCAAACCATTCAGCGCGTCCCTATATTCCCGACACGCCCTTCCTGAATTGTGTGGCTCCCCAGCTGTCGAGCCACCGGCTTTCACGACGACACGGACTGTAATCTTAGGTGGTGCGCCTCACTGACCAACCACAGTACCAGGAAACTTTACCACGGCACTCAAATAAGAACACTTTCTTCCTTTTCTTCCTTTTATTGCACTTCACAACACACGAACGACGGCGCTATACAAACGTGTCCCGTTTATATAGCCTCGTCGGCCGCCTAGTGGTGGGAGATATCAAAACCCCTCCCCCCACCATTCGGCTTACATTTTTCACAACTACCCTCTATATACAATATTAGGCCTCGACCCCGTGCTATGTTTACATACTTAACTTCTTCCTGTTTCAGACCGGGATAGCTAATTATCCCAGTCCCAAACCGGGATAGCACATACTCCTAACCGGCTGGGGAATAAAAGTCACCAATTTCAAACTTTTATTTGTAAACATTACATACTATATACATTTCATAGGGGCGGGCCATTTTATATTCAGTTATCTATCTTTCTACTTTATATATGGGCTTAACTAACATAATCTAATTTGGGCAAAGCCTTTATTTACATTAAAATATATAAGAAAAACTCTAAGTCTAAAGGCACCCTATCGGAAGTTTACCGTAACGAGACCACGGGTAGTTAAACATTAGCTACATTAAATTTATCAATTCGGCTGTCCGTAACAGTTATAGAATAGCAATCCGGAAGAAGTTATCTAAATAATAGTGAAAACCGCATTAAAATCAGTTGCGTAGTGTAAAAGATCTGATGCGGAAAGAGACTTATTTTATACTATGTACCTACTTACTATCAATTGATACATAGGTAAGTTTAGATAGTAAGTAGGTACATAACATAGTATAAAATAAGTCGCTTTCCGCATCAGATTTGATACGGTTTTCAATGTTATTAAGATAATATTTTTTCTATGATAAGGTACTTAGTATTCATATAGGTATATACCAGTTTTTTTTAATACATTATTTGTTACTTATTTTCTATAATTTTCCAAGTAAAAATACTTACAAACATATATTTTCTCCCAACAAAGTAAACAAAAGGAGAGACAGAGAGAGAAATTATGGCATATGGCGTATACATACATCTGTTTTTTTTGCTGCTGAGATGATGAGTAATATAAAACTTATAGACATCAAAGAAATTAAGTCTGTCACAGATAAAACAAAAAGACAAAAATGCATTTAGGTTAGAATTTCGAAGGCAAAGGAAGTAAAGCGCCGGTTATTTTTGGCTGTTTTATTTTAGTTTGGACACCACTGGGCACCGTCTGCGGAACATATTTGGGCTAATCGCCCACTGTGTTTGTTGTTACCGCTTCAGTTTTATGTTCGCCTGGTAGATTGGGATTGGGGATTAGGTTAAATTCTTTGTTTAATTGGGAAAGTGTTAACGTTTAGTGGTAGTTTGTTTATTTATTCCTTGGTTAAAGATAAATGCTCTATTGAAATGACTATTTAAGTAGTTATTTATAAAACAACAACAGGAGTTTATGGAACTATTGGTAGTTTTCAAAATTATTTAAGTTACATATTCCTCCGAATTTCTTTTCTCCTCTTGATGACACTCATTGCTTTCCGGGGCTTCACTTCCGTGTAATTTTTGGGATAAAAAGTACCCTATGTATTAGTTCAGGTTATATTCTACTTGTTTATCAAATTTCATCGAAATCCGTCCAGTCAATATTGCGTGATTGAGTAACAAATATCCACTCATCTTCGTCATTATATTCTCGCATTCATTGGGTTTGTCGGGTTGAGGCATGTTCAAAAATTTAATCGAGTAATATTGGCTGACGTTGGTCTTTTGTTGATTTGTCCAATTCGCTCTAGTAATCTACCGAAGTAGTCTGCAAAGTAAATATTTTATTATAAACATGCTCTAGGATATGTGCCATCTGGTTCCGTTAGGCCATGGAGTCAATAACTGTGTGGTTAGCATAGACTTATAATGTGTTTAGGACTGACAAAATGGCATTAAAATAAATTTATTGGGTCAGAAACACGTACCTACAACAAAATATTATAAAAACAATTTTTACTTTACAATTAACTTTCATTATGAATTATTATTTTTGTTCTAAGTTATAAATATCAATCAATTCTACTATTTCCTTATTTCCAAAAAAAAAAAAAATACTTAACTATGTTTTTAAAAATTATCAGATTAAAATTTGAATTAGCATTTATTTGTATAATAAATAAACATTGATCATTAATTTGTCGTTATTAATTGACTATATAAATTTAAGTACTTACTTAGCTTGTTTTTTATTGTCTAAACTTACAAGGATTTATGATTGACTTTTTTATTATAATTTAATACTTCTGTAAGTAAAAATTTATCAAATTTGCAATAATAATAAATTTAAAATTGACATAAACCACTGCCAAAAAGCTGATTATTTGTTTTTAAACCTATTTTCACAAAACAAAGCTAGGTTACTAGCTATCAAATAAAGAAAACCGCATCGAAATCGGTCCTATTCCAGACTCCTCTATAAATAAGTTAAGTTTCCGACATACGTTTGCTCAAAAAGGTTTTAATGTTTAATTAAATGTGTAGTTTTGGAGAACTGTCTGCAGCAACAGAATCACACCTTGTCACTCGTCAACGCATGCGCAGGGTTTCCGACATCCAATGCAACATATAAATTAAATCTTGTGCAGACGCAATTATAATTCTACAAAGTTGCGTCTTACACTACTGCTCAAAAGGGAGTGTTCTGTTTTGTGATTTTGTATGTATGTTAGGTTCGAATGCCTTAACTTTTAGATGTGTAAGGTATTATTCCTTACGTTATTCCGAATAGAATCATATCGAGATTTGCGAGATTGGATGGATGTTTGATAGTGGTGTTTGGCAAAAAACTACTGAATGGATTTCGTTGAAATTTGGTACACGGGTAGAATAGAACCTGTAAATGCACATAGGAGATTTTTCATCCCGAAATTTTCACGTGAGCGGAGTCCCGAGCGCAGTTAATACCTACATAAATATTTCACATTATTTTAAACATTTAAATATATAGACTTACTTATATGCTTTTTTATGCACTTACACCTGTATTCTTACACCCGTATTCTTAGTGGTTCCTTCAACCTTCTCTTGACTGACGTTTAACCGACTGGACCAATTTGTATGGTTAGCCCATACCATGGCATGTTCTTATGTATCATAATGATTTTTTTACATAACTTGCTTACGCATAACTTTATTCGAGCGCTAATATTTTGCCGCAAACCCAGACCTTACGATTATTATTTTTTCGATTTATTTATGTATTGACAATTTAAGATAGACTATTTAAGATTATGTTTTGATAATGACAACTAGCCTCCGCGTTTAGAAGCAATCGGAAATCTTGATTTATTTTATCAAATCATCTGTTGACAACTTTGATACATGCGAAATGTTCTCATGACTATGGTCTCTATCCACTAAATAGTAAATATATCTTGCTATCTTCTTCATTTTACTAATGTGAAGGAGGTTTTTGTCGACTGGCAAACTGATTTTCAAAATTTGTCTGACTTAATGTACTAGGATAGGAAAGTTAATACAACTTTTTGGAAACTCAAATTTTAAGAATCCTAAAACTGACTGACTGATTAAGATATTGATTCGCACATACAAAAACCGCTGAACTCAGTAACTTGAAATTTTGAAAAAGGGTTCTATATAGTGTAACTGAGTATTATGAAAGAAATTGTAAAAATTCAACCCCTAAGTGGCAAAAAAATGAAAGCAAAGCAAAGAAAAGAGAAGTAAGACCTGTTTGTAAAATGATTATGATTAAGTAATAATAACTAAAAAAAAGAATTAAATGACATATCTTTGCTTAGCTTACTTACTAAGCGACCCGAAGTGGATCTTGGCCTCCGACACGAGATGACGCCGTTTTTTGCGGTCTTGCATCAATTCTCGCCAGTTTTCCGCTCTGAACTGTAGGTCTTTCAGAACCTCATCGCTCCAGCGGTACCTAACTTAGCTATATCCCGGATAAATTTGGTGATCAACCAGCTTTATATACAAACATACAGATATTCAAATGAGTCGCGGTATCACTATATCAACACGACATAATATCTATATCTTATCTTTGACAAGTGACCTGTTCAAATTCGGTTGCTCATGATGGGATCTATAAACTGTAAACCGCTTGGAATGTGTCGCTTACGACAGGATGGCTTTAGAGTCTATGTATAAAGTCTGTGTATTTTCTACAGGCTGCACATTGGGGAGTGTTCACAGGAATTACATAATTTAATCCCCCCTGCATCGTTACACCATCGGACGAGACGCGGCGTGGACAGGGATTCCATTCAAATGTGGTCGAGTATTCCAGCTCACCGCACCTCTTTACCATCCTTTATTTTTTATTTTCTCCCATCGTCGCTATTCCCTGATACGTATAATTTAGGATTTTCAAGGCAAGAGGTTGCGTGTACCATCCTAGATCTCAACTTTGCTTCCCATCACACAAGATTGGGATTAAACGCACTCAAATTAAAATATGGATGAAATAAATATATGTTTCTATCGTTCATGCGTAATAATAAAAAACCTTGCTTATAGTTACAATATCAAAAGAAAAAAAAACCGTGTTTATAGTTATTAGGTCGACAGAAGACAGTAGTTACTATATAATTACATTTCCACACTATCGGACAGTGCGCAACCTTGCAATCCGGAATCGAACCTGAGACCTCGCGCGGCCACTGCTCCCGCCAATTTGCCAGGTACCTGTTTACAATGTACTGATAACAGATATTTTTCAAGTCTGAATTATCTTTATTACTACTGGCTGTTTATCAATATCGTCCTTACAATGTCATTTATTAAATGCTCTCGTATAATAAAAAATATCTTTGTATAAAAAAAATGGTGGTGGTAGGGACGGCTCATGCGCTAAATGTACCCTAGTCGTAAAATGTATCTTTCTTGTAATGTCTCTTTCTCACAATGCCTGTTTTGCAGAATGTCTCTTTCGCAAAATGTCGCAACAGGGACGTTCGCCTATGGTCGAAGTAGGAATTTGAATCCCAACCCTTTTCTCTTGAGTTCGTATAGTGATCTGACTAATGCGTGGTAGTTTTCAAAGACCAACAATTGCTACCGGTGAAGGAAAACATCGTGAGGAAACCTGCGCTCTAGCTGATGATTTATCAGTGAAGTTTGTGATAATGGAGAAGGCAACTGGCATAACCACTCAACTCACTTGCTAAAAACGTCGTTGCGCGTTTCATTCCACACAATGACACTGACAAGAGTATGATCTTTAATAGGTAGTCTTCATATTCCTAACACTTGGTGTCAGATTTTATTCAAGTCGCCTGCATCTGCCATGGCCATGACTTTTATGACTACCGCCATCTAGTGGTAGTGGCCGTATACACTCTAGTAAACTAAACAAAAAAAAAATTGTCAGCCAATGTGCAGGTTTCCTCACGATGTTTTCCTTTACCGAAACCAGGTGGTGATCTATGAGAAAACTACCATGCATGTCAGATTGATCTACAAACTCATGTGATACAGGTAGGATTTGAACCCGGGTCCTATCCGACCTCAGACGGGCGTCATTACCACTTGGCCACAACCAAAACCACCACCTTACCAGCCTTCGGTAGAAGGCAAAATGTTTAACTTTTTCTCAGTATACGAAGATTTTTAGTCCAAAACCTTTAAGCCGATTCAAATCAAACCACGTGTGTTGAACGAAGTGCGTAGCTTAAAAATAACGCGCACGACGAGGAGGCAGATTACCCTACTCTGCGTACCGATAGCAAAACAATCTTAGATATTTTCAACCCATTGACCTCCACAATTTATGTCAGTTGTCTTGCCCCCAGCGTCAGAACATATTTTTTCAACATTATCATGACTTACTGTAGTTAAATTAAACATCATTTTAAATATATGCCACGCCAAAAGAAATACGAAGATTTTGTCATGAATATACGATGTTGTCGGTTAATGGGTTAAAAAGGAAAATACTCTTAAAATTACTTAAATGTGTGCGAATTCAGGGTATAATAAATCATAAAGCCACATTTATAAAAATAGATATACATACATGGCTATGTATGATGAATGATGAACCAAAGAATGATGTTCAATGTATGATGGCACTGTCTGTGTTTTGCGAATGTATTTATTTATCAGTGATGCAAACAAATATTCTCTGAAAAATTCCACAGCATGATGTCTGAGCTACGTCTACTGAATCATCATACTGTAATGTAAAATTAGTAATAATTACAGGAAAATCGCCTGAACACAATTTGTATTCAATGTTACTTACTCATATTATGTTGCCTATTTTAACAATTAATTTTAGCACTGACTGCGTAAATGCTCGGTGTAATTATATACTTTGTTTCGAAAACTTTCTAAGAGCTCTGGTTAATATTTTAGAAATAAAAGAATTTCGTAATAATGGAAAATATTTTATGAAAATTGAATATTATTAAATTAAACGTTTAAAATAAGTTTTTATGCCGTCCCTACCTCCGCACGACAACGGAAGTCATCGAGGCGTGCGCTTGCGCAACCGTGGCGGATCTTTGCATTGTGTTGCCGACCCTACATGTCATAACTATACTTTGTTTTTGCTAATGGTAATCTGTAGGACAGATGTAAGGGAGATGAGATAATAAGTGACCTATTTTTGAGGCGATTTCTCCCGCGAAGTGTCTGATTCTTTTGAAATAAATATCTTTATACGGTCAAATCACACAGATTGAGTTAGCCCCAAAGTAGGTTCGAGACTTGTGTTATGGGATACTAACTCAACGATACAATTTTTAACAAATACATATATGTATGTATATAGATAAACATCCAAGAGCCATGCAGGCCAATCCAGGAAAAAGATCAATTTCTGAGCTGTCTTGGTTATGTACTAGTTATTTTCAGTTTGGTAGTGTGTCCCACTGCTGAACAAAGACATTCCCTTTTGATAAAGATGGCCATGAAAGAGATGGCGGGAGTGTAGTTAGCAACAACTTACAAGTAGTCGAAGACACACGCCCAAAACGCGCCCAGACCTATTTAAAATTATAAAAATTATTTATTGAAACTTGGCCTTCAAAAGAGGCACCTTATCATGTCGAAAACTAATTATATAATCATAGTGTTTTATATGTCTCAAAGCTACAAACTACTAGCATTTCGGAACGACCACTGCTGAGAAGAAATGCCGAATGAAACTCATGCATGAAACAGTCTTCGTCGCCTAACATGCCAGAGAGGCTATTTTTTATATTTATACATAGATTACTTTAAACTATTTACATGTAACAAATGAACTCCATATTTAAATGAATACATAGATAGATTATGTAGACAAAAATAAAATATAAGAAAAAATGTAATATAATAAAACAGTGTTTATGATCGAGTAATTACAATAAAATGGTTAAGAAGGAAAAAAAAAAAAATAACGCAAGAGAAGTCGGGTCTAACTCAATGTGTGTAATTTGTTCTTATAAAAACTAGGCTTTTATAAACCGAAACGAACTAACGTAATCGGATTTAATACAAAATGACTTCATTTACGTGAATTAAGTGGGCATTGACATCATGTTTCGACCAAAAAATGACCAAAAAAACCAGCGTTTTTATGTTTGTTTATGTAGGCAAGTATATGGATTTTGTATGTTTAAATTTTGCAAGTCAATATCCTGCTTTTATACGGTTGGTTAAAAAGAATAACAATAATTATTCCATGTTCTTCTGAAGCCGTAAAATAGAATTTTATCAATACATATAATAAAACTGTAACTAGTCTGTGTCTCTGTACATAGGAGATATTTAAGAAAAAAACTAGAAGAGGTCTTTATAGGGCCAATAGAAGCCAAAATTATTTTTTACCATGCTATTCTATCGCATTCCATCCTATAATTCGATTCGGGTAATGTGTCATTATTTATGTAACTGCTTGGAACACATAAAGATCCATTTTATCAAATTGACGCGGGCGAAGCCGCGGGCAAAAGCTAGTTTATAATAAAATGAGAAACAAAGTAACTCGAAACAATGTATTATATTCCTTATTCCTTTTAATAAATTCTCCACTATACCTTGATTACCCACGGACTCTATCAAATATAGGCATAAAAATAAAATATAAAAATTGTACACAGGCATAGGTACCTGTATGAGTTTATAAGTAATAGACTGGACATTTTCTTGTTATCGTCGTGGCCAATTTTAACATTTGATGTATGTGTGTGTGGAAGTCGATTAACAGATACTCAACATGCGGAAGTCCGTGTTGCTCAAAGGTGTGTGGAGAAACAGCTATGCTCTTAATCTTTCCAGGTGTAAATAAATATTTGTTTTTGGTGTTTTATAAATTTGAAGTATGTATGATTTGTAAAATCTTTGTTTTTTACCATCTCTAACTTTATTACTAATAAAAAAAAAAAGGAAAACCTATTTGTATATTGTAATGACGTGTAATAAGTTCATAGTTTTAGATGGATTTAGTTCACCATTGAAGTAGGAACAAGTAGAATAGATAAATATATCAACCAATATTTGGGTAAGGCCGAGAATTTACCCACTTAGTAACATTGAGTAACGTAGATACTTCTATGTTACAGTAACGTAGAAGTAACACGAAAGTAACGAGTAAAGTATGTAAGGCCGATTTCATACTGCAGTCCTTTTTGATGTAATACTTTATGCCTTATGATATGCATGGATAACAAGAAAATATAAAACCAAATCTTTTGTCAAATTATGTCTTTTATTTAGATTAAGAGCCTAACTAAGTACGAAATGAAATTAGTCTTATACAAGTTGAATTTAAAGTGTTTCCAAAAAAAGCTTTAAATAGCACAATATAATGATATGAACAAACCTTTACAACACTTCTACGTTACGTAACATACAATGAACGTTACCGGTAACATAGAAGTAACATAAAAGTAATATAGAAGCGAGATTTTTTAGGTTATAATTTACCATAAATTGATAATTCGAGCTTAATTTAAAACAAAAACACACACCACGCATTCCTTCTCCACTTATACATAATTTTATTTGGAACAAGTGTAATAAAAGCTGTTATATACCTTTGAAATCGTCCAAATTCACTTTAAAAAAACTCCGACCACAACACATGCAGTGCACACATTTGACTTCACAGACCACAAAATGGCGTCTTTTTTTTTTAATTATTCGCAAAGATACTTATAATCGGGCCGAAACCTAAACTCCCGTATGACAGGTGTCATCAAGGTCAAGCCCATGAAGTTCAGAATTTTTTAAATTTTAAATCTATGCGCCTAAATGTAGTACTTGAACTTCCGGCTTGCCCGTTTAGGGAGTTCCATTGCATCCGTCTACAATAAATCGATATTGAAAATGAAAAAATCGTTCAATTTATCGATTTATTTAATAAGGTTTGTAAATGCTTGATATAAAAATTATTGCGTTTTAAGATTAAAAATATTTAACATTAAAGTAATACAAAAAAAGAAAGGAAAAGGGACAAGAATTCACGCAATCGTATCGAATCGTGACATCAAGTAGATAATATTAATCACAATGAATTTATTATCCATGTTATTGACGATGACAGCGACTTAGACGCAGGTTCAGACTTCTGATTAATAAAAATAATTATTTTATTTCGATTTGTTTTTTACGTAACATTAAATAATCGCAGCGATTCGTGTTTAGGTACATTACTATTATTGTCAAAGTGACATACGTCATACGGGACTTTAGGTTTCGGCCCGATTATAGTGTTGCCGGTGTCAATACAAAATAGTACCACAAAAGATTAACATTGTTTATAGGGGAAATTGTGCTAACATACAAAATTGTAACGTAGAAGCGAAAATACGGGGACAAACATTTAAATTGCGATAAAGTCATGAAATCGATTTATTCCAAAAGAACGAAACTACTAATAAATTGCTAAGTTTAAGTTTATTTCAGTCAGTTCTTGTGAATTTGTCATTCAATAGAAAAAAATACAAATTTGTAGTTCCAAATATTTGGATGCATGAAAAAGACAGCAAGTTTTTTTGTAAAATTTGGGGTAATGGACGAATAGAACTCACTGTAGTTATTAAACTTTAAGGGGTATTTCAACTTTGATATAAAAATATATAATTTAGAGTCCCAAGAAACACAATAAGAGTTCATCAATTAAATATTACTAGTTAGTTTTTTTTTATATGCTGTCAAAAAATGGGACAATTTTTACTTTCGAAAAGTGGGAAAATTCTCGGCCTTACCCATTTACTTGTCTGTACATATTTATCTAGTCTAATTCTGAATAATTCTTCTAATTGTAACAGTAGAATAGAACAGATTCAGTTAGCCCCAAGTAAGTTCGAGACCAAGTGTTATAGGATACTAACTAACCGATATTATATTTTTATTTTTATTCGCGAGCCGTCCTTTCTGTTATCATATAAAGTCTGTGCATTATTAAAACCCAATAAACACCCTTAATTTACCATATTCGACACGGATGCCAGACACGATGGAAATAAAAAAAATTAAAAATGTTTCGGCGCCGGCGAAATGTCAGCTCAGGTGCTGAGTCACTGACCTTCAACCTTGACCTTCACCTTGACTTGTTATGAAGATGCGAATCCGAATTACACTGTTTAATGGAAAAAAGTACTTTACTTTGGAAGGGATAAAGTATAGTCTTTAGCGCAAATGTCTTTACGCGCAAGTGTTTTTCGTGTAAGTAAATGTTTTTTAGCGAAGGTCCTGTTATGTCTATGAGTTATGGGTCAATGACTAGATTAGTTCACGGGGATTATTAATGACTAAATCAGTTGGCATTGAATATTGTGTTGCTAAATTATTTCAGGCATTTTTTTTTTTATATAATGACGTGTTGAGTTTTGTGAAATTCAATTATTAATAATGTCATGACTTTTGATTTATTACTTCTATTAATTTTACTAATGATTATGATGATACAATGAAGTATTATTAAAATAATTTCAAGGATTCAATAGTTCAATTATTCACAAGACCTATGGCTTCTCACAAAGTAAAATGTCAACTGTAATAGGCAATGACATTTTTTGTTTAAATTTTGTATCACTTTATAAATAAAAAAATAGCTTTAAAGTCCTTTCATACAATTCTGTTAAAAATACTCAAATATTACTTATTTCAGGCAACGTACAAAAACCTGATTGTGAGATAAGAAACACATTATGCATATGCATGCATATTTCATGCTTGATTGACAGTATAAATTATGATTTCTAGACGGAGAATCTCATTTACAAGTTTTGTATTATTACCTGCTCCCCTTGGCTCCACCTCCGTAGGAATTATGGTACAGAAAGTATCGTATATGTTATTCCAGGTTTTATTCTAGCTATGTACCAAATTTCATCGAAATCGGTCATGTAGTTTTTCCGTAAAAGATAAATAAATATATACGGACAAATCACACAGATTGAGTTAGCCCCAAAGTAAGTTCGAGACTTGTGTTATGGGATACTAACTCAACGATACTATATTTTTATAACAAATACATATATAGATAAACATCCAAGACCCGGGCCAATCTGAAAAAGATCATTTTCCATCTTGACTCGACCGGGGATCGAACCTGGGACCTCCGGTGTGGCAGTCCGGCCGGCGTGATGACCATTGGGCCACAGAGGTCATCAAATATCATCAAAAATTCATCAAATCATCCGGTTAGATCAAATCTTTAATCAAGGCTGTTCATTTAGGAGCATTAGTGACAAATAGTACAACAGGTGAACCAATTCGTTCATCAGTGTACGACTGCGCCAGTAGCCTAATGAACAAAATTGGCATTTCCCGAGCCGTATCCAATCAGTCTCGCTCGATTCTCGATAGCTATCAGAAAGTGCAATTATAATCGCCATCGTCACTCGAATCGACCGAGCGTGTAGGTAAACGAACGCAGCCAATGCACGTACTTTTTTGTATTTTTATAACTTTAGTTGATTTATCAGTTAGTATGTGAAATGAAGAAGGCAAATGTTATCTCCACTCTCGGCAGAAAGTCATTGCATGTTGTTACCACGTTGTTATAAATGATAAGGGCATAGCTCTTATATTGCAAGAGAATTCCGTTCACGGGGCAAACTTGATTCAAATTTCTTTATTTGCAATATAATAAAACATGATCAACTAAGTTTACTATCAAGTGGAGAAAAAGCATCACCACAAATTATACTTATTGCCGTAGGTATTTTCTTTAAAAATCCCACTAAATTATAATTATATCACAGTCAAATAATTTTGTAGATTGGCAAAGAATTATAAAATCAATTAAAATTACCGTGACTGACGTCATTTTATGACAAAAATATTTTGATTCGATTTATTTCTTCGATACTAAAATTTATCACTCAAGATGATTTATTGGTCAATCACACAGCTCCGTTCCGTATGAATCTGGTATTTCATCTGGTTTTAAAGATTTTAAAGCTTTTTGTTCAGTTTTTTTTTTAATTTTGTGTTTTTTATCATTCAAGTAATAAAACATATTTATTTCCTGTACAACTGTTTTACTGAACAACTGTTAAACATAATAATAATAATATTAATAATACCTATTAATTACCTTTTAAATTTTACTGCCTTCTAAGAAAAAACCTATCTTTGTTTAAATTCAAAGAAACCAAATCAATCAATGATCAGCGATCTTAATTTTGAATACTAGTCTCGATTTTGTCGGGTCAACCAAAATGGACTTCCTCAAATTCTTCAGCAATTAGCAAAATGATTCATTGATGAATTAGCACCCGAAATAGCAACCTTGGTAGCAATCACGGTCTCAACTAGAGATGGGCAGTAGCCCGACTAAAATTGGATCTTTTCAAAAAGTCTTTAAGCCTAATATGATTAAATTGGGCTGAAATTGCACGTTTAAAATCTCTGATCTATACTAATAGTGTAATACGATATGCAATTGATCTAAGTCAACTATGTCATCGTCAGGCTAATTTAGACGAATTGAGATTTCGCGTGCCATTGTATTGTGGTTCTAGAATTTCAGCAACTCACAGACTATTTTAAGCTAATAATGTTTAAACCGTAAATTATGATAGACATGAATTTGTGACTGAATAGGTACTTGTTAATAGCTCCAATTATATTCAACTAGTGAAACTTTATGAAGCCGCACATTGATATATAGGTAATACGCTTTTCAAACCAATATAAAAATAATAACTTTCACTTTCGCTATACTTAACACTTTTCCTTTTTTTTTTCAAATATAATACTAATCATGAGATGGGCATTCATGATACAAGGTATAAGAAAATCAAAATCTCATATACTTAACACGTGAAAATTTTTGAACAAGCAGCCACTTATTTTTATGTTTTTGTAACCTAATCCTAATATATAGGCCTTTTGTAAAGTTGCAATTTTTCTGTTCTACACGTACATTCTTGACTTTGACATTTTAAGACTTTAAACGCTGAAAGAAAAGTTCTCCAGTGATTAAATTTATCACTATTTGTTGCAGAGCCAGTAATGTCCATCTAACATCATGTCGTGCGTGGGCGCAGTGCTGCTGGAGGCGCGGCCGTTCAGGCCGTTCCGATCCTCCGAGGAGTACCTGTACGCGATGAAGGAGGACCTCGCCGAGTGGCTGACGGTCCTCTATCCAGAGCTGAGGATCAATGCGGACAATTTCCTGGACAGACACATGGGCGTCGCTTTGTGCAGCAGTGGCCGTCTTTGGCTTTAGAGCGTCTTCTTTTTAGTATGACTATCATACATACATATTATCACGCCTTTTTCCCGTGGGAGTAGGCAGTGTACGTGGACGAACCGTACACCGGTGCGCTGGGTGTCTGAACCTACGTCCCTCTGTTCGCACACCTGGGCT
The DNA here is from genome assembly GCA_018467065.1 of Ephestia elutella. Taxonomy (NCBI): domain Eukaryota; kingdom Metazoa; phylum Arthropoda; class Insecta; order Lepidoptera; family Pyralidae; genus Ephestia; species Ephestia elutella. The sequence goes on from CM031579.1 coordinate 614,312, forward strand.
CAGGGTGCGCGGCGCGGTAGGCGCTCGGAGACTGTACCACAAAGAAACAGGATAGAATCGAACGGACGGTCAAAGAAACAAAAATATTCGGTCAAATATTGCCCAGCGGTACAGGTCGAGCGTGTCGACGAAACGAAAGCGTACGGACAGAGCACTATTCTATACACTATGAGCCCAGCACTATTTCTTCAGGCTTCTTTCTTCTTTTTTGCTTCTGTCTTCTAAGTTTCTTCTGTTTCTTCTTTCTTCACTGGAGAACTGGAGCGAACTGTAGACGCGATGCAGGTACTGTGCGTATATTTATCCCCCCAAATGGCGAGCGCATTCTCTGTATCCGTATGCGCGAGCTAGTCGAGCCAATAGGAACGCGTAGCGTTGACCTACCCCCGCGCTCCCCCTCTGTCCGTCCTGGTCGCCCATGCTCTAAGTGTACATTTGAGCCACTTTATTTACTATAAACACTGTTATTACATAATGTAGCTATCACTATTAATCTATATCTATCATAAACTATTTATATATCTTATTAAGAAATCTATTTACATAAAAAATCTATAGAAAACTGTTATCTGTTTACACAACAATGTCTGTTTACAATAACAATGCGTTTATCATAAGCTAAGTTGTATTTCTCTGTATGTTATAGTACGGGGAAATAAAAGTCACACAAGACTATTTCTTTATTTGGCGACTTATTTAACTATAATCTATACTAACTTAACCTATTTACTATACTAAGTGGAAGGAATAAAAGTCGAACTATACGATATTTTATTTACAACTTAGCCATATGTTATTCTAATTATATACAATTATTCTAGACTCATCGTTTGTCGGCTGTCACGAACATTCTTCCTGCCGTGCGTCGTCCGCCAGGTCGTCGCATCTCTGTTTTTCCCCGGGAGTGCAGCTTCGACGCTGTAGGGCAGGATCACTCAGCTTCTTCGTTGGCCGCCGCAGGACTCCGCCCTTCGTCCATCACGTCGACCGCTCCCTGGTGACTCCATCCGGTCCAGGGTGTGCAACGGCGATTACGATGCCGCGCGGCCATGTGTTGCGCGGCAGGGTCCCATCGGCGATCAGCACGACGTCGCCGGCTCGGATTGCGGGGCCCTTAGCGTGGGGCTCCCGCCTGTGTTGCAAGTCAGGCAGGTACTCGCGTAGCCATCTTGCCCAGAAGAGATCGGCAAGGCGTTGTGAGGCGCGCCAGTGGGGACGCCCGATGAGGTCGCTGTCGTCGAAGGTGCCGGCGCTCGGAGTTCGCGCTGAACCACCCAGGAGAAAGTGGTTAGGGGTGATGGCTTCGGGATCTTCGGAGTTGACTGAGACGTGTGTCAGGGGCCGACTGTTGACTGTGTATTCGGCCTCTGCGAGTAGTGTGGAGAGTGTCTCTTCTGTCGGATGTCGCTCGTGCAGCACGGTGGTGAGTGCAGTCTTCACACTTCTGACGAGTCGCTCCCATGCCCCTCCCATGAATGGGGCCCCTGGTGGTATGTACCTAAAACTGATTGACCTCTTGTTCGCCTCCTGTTCTGTTGCCCTGGCTGCCTCGCGGAGTTCGGTCGCCGTACCTCGGAGATTCGTGCCGTTGTCTGACCACATTTCTGTTGGGCATCCTCTTCGAGCTATGAATCTTCGGAATGCCAGTACTGCGGAGTCAGTGCTGAGCGATGCGGCGATTTCCAGGTGTACGGCGCGTGTTGTAAGGCATGTGAACAACGCCACATAGCGCTTCTGTGTGCCGCGTCCGACTGTGACTGTGAGCGGCCCGAAGTAGTCCCATCCCGTGTAGGTGAATGGTCTTCTGTGATGTGCGCTAGTCTCTGGAAAGTGCGGTAGATCACCGGTCGGCGGAGTCGGTGGCGTAGCTCTTCTAATACGACACGGAATGCAGCGATAGAATGATAGCCCGCGCTGTTGGCGCGGCAGGCGTAAAGATCCAAAGTAAACTCTGTCGACACTCGTTGATTGTCGTCTCTACGCCGGCGTGGTGTAGACTTCCCTATGTACATATTCTATGTAGAGTCGCGTAGTGTAGTGATCTCCGTCTAACACCGGTGGTCTCTTCGTAGTATCTTCTATGTTTGTTGCGGCGGCGACTTCTTGACCTTATCGTTATCACTCCGTTGACAAGTTCCTGACCGCTAGGGGGCGCAGTCGACTTGTTGTTGCTAATTTCCCTTCCCGCAGGCGAGTGCTGTTATTTCGTTGGCGGAAATTCTTCTTTGCTGGCTCGCTCGAACTAATAACTTTTCAAGCGTCTGCGCAGCGTCGCGGCGGGGATCTGTAGGTACTGTCGCTGCGGTTTTTCACCCTTCTGTACTGTAGTTTTCTGTTTTCTATTATGTTTGTTGATTTTGTGCCAATGGCTTCTGGATCCTTCTCTGTGTTTTTCAAAGCCAATGCGCTTGTAAATGCACGGCTTCTGTGTTCTTTTTTCTTAGCAGATCTATGAACTGTAGGACCCGCGCCGTGGAACGTAGGACCCGCTCCCACCGGGAAAACCTGTGGACGTCTGGAATACATTCCCGGAGAGCGGCCGACGCCTTCTGTGCTGTAGTGTGGGACATGTTTTTTCTTCTCCAGTTTTTTCTATAGGCGTAGGACTGTCAGACGGCCATGTTGATGGATGTTGGCGTAGGAACTCGGGGCCTCGAAACCAGCGGTGATTGTTGTCGAGGCCTTGTGGTACATCCCGCGTAGCATCGTCCGCGACGTTCAACTTTGTGGGCAACCCATCGCCACTCGCTGACTGTACTATTTTCTTCTATTTCGGCGATTCGATGAGCGACGTATGGACGGTAGGTGCGCGCGCCGTTTTTGAGCCACGTAAGCACTGGTCTTGCTGTTCGGTCCAAAAAATCTTCTCGTCTGGCTTGGCTGTCGTGTTCTTTTCGATGACCGCCGCGGCCATTCGGCACCCCCATAACGGCGGCTTGAAGTTCCAGGCGAGTGGATTGATGTCACTTTCAGCGGTGCGACACGTGCTTTGGGCGAGAACTAGTGATAGCGATATCTCGCCATTCGGATGAACAATGCGCCAGTATAGCGCGGCTGCGTAGGCGGCTTCGCTGGCGTCGACGAACGTATGTAGCTCTCTTCTTTGCGCGTCGCTGTAGCCCCGTAGACATCTCGGAATGGTGACGTCACGAAGTGCGCGGAGATGATTCATCCACTCTTGCCACTGTTTCGCTATGTCTTCTGTTACTGGGTCGTCCCAGCCTGTTCCTCTTCGCCATATCTCCTGTAGAAGTTGTTTGGCGCGCGTTGTCACTATTGAGGCGAAACCAAGCGGGTCGAATAGAGACATTACGACTTTAAGAATTTCCCTCTTGGTCGGCTTGCTGTTGTTGACTATTTCCTGTGGTAGCCGCGCCAAGTCCAGGTTGAAGGCGAGCTCGTCTGTTGTCGGCTTCCAGATCAATCCGAGAGCTCGTTCTGTTTTCGACCCGTCGTGTAGATCGATGGCTGTCTGTTCGATGTTGGCCTCGCCTAGGCCCTGTAGAACGCGCGCAGAGTTCGATGTCCATTGACGCAACTCGTAGTGGGCCCGCCGATGTATATCGCGCACGTCGCTCGCTGTCTTGATCGCTTTTTCTTCGTTCGGAAAACTCTGTAGGTAGTCGTCAACGTAGTGGTTTCGCACGACCGCATCGTGGGCTTCGGGATGGGATTCCTGGAACTTCTTCGCATTTACGTTTTTCACGTAGATCGCTGTGGCCGGCGATGACGTCGCGCCGAAAATCAACGAAGTCATCCTGTATTCGTCCGGCGGATGATCACCCCTCTTGTCTCCCCGCCACAGGTACCGTAGTGCGTCACGATCTTCTGTTCTTATCTTGACCTGCATGAACATTTCCTTGATGTCAGCCATGACGGCCACTGGATGCTGTCGGAAACGCATGAGCACGCCGGGCAGTGACTGCAGGAGATCCGGACCGGTGAGTAGGCAATCGTTGAGCGAAGTTCCCATCGTTTTGGCCGCTGCGTCGTGTACCACTCGTACCTTCCCCGGCTTCATAGGGTTGAGCACGGCGAAATGGGGTAGGTACCACGTTCTGTTGTTGGTAGGCGATCTTGGCGGCGCGCGCTCGGCGTAACCGTTGGCGATGAGCGCGTCCATCTGTTCTTCGTACTTCTTCTTGAGTTGGGGGTCCCTGTCGATCTTGCGTTCTGTAGATAATAATCTTCTGTAGGCATTGTTGTAATTATTAGGCATTACAACGTCTGTTGACTTCCAAAGCAGCGCTGTTTCGTAACGCCCGTCGTCTCGTTGCTGTGTGTTTTCTTCTAACATGACGAGTGCTCGCTGTTCGGGGTCGCTGCGTGGTTGTCTCGGTGCTATAGTGAGGACTCCAACGCGAAGTGGTGTTTCAGCTGTTCGTCCATTCTGTTGTCGACGCTGACCTCTTCTGTGTTGCTCGGCTCGACGATATGGTTGACGTAGTGTACGCGCTGTCCTAGTGTACGGGTGTGTGCGCCGTGTAACACCCATCCCAACGACGTACGAGATGCGACCGGCTGATCGCGTCGACCTCTTCGTACTTCTGTGGCGAGTAGCATGTGCCAGTTGTCTTGCCCGATGAGTAGTTTCGGCGTCGCATCTTGGTACTTGAGGTGGTCGGCGATGTCTGTGAAGTGATCGCAGCCGGCCAGATCTTCGTCGGTGATGCGTTGTGGCGATAGGACGTAGGCTGCTGAGCGTGCGCGCTTGCATTCTGTAGCTACTGTCTGCCCCGTGGATGGTGAAGGATACACGTCGCGACTGTGTAGCGTCAACTTCTGTCTTCCCGATGGCTTCTATGTGTAGAGGGCTGACTGGTCCTCTTGCGCCAATCTTCTGTGCTATTTGTTCGTCGAGGAGCGATATGGTCGAACCGTCGTCCAACAGAGCGTAGGTAGAAATGTCGCCCTTGGGACCGGAGAGACGAACTGGGACTATCTTTAGGAAGGCCTGGGCGCGCTTCCTCTGTGTCCACGTTGAGGCGACGATTTCACTGGGTTCTTCCTTCTTCGTGAAGTGAAGTAAGCTGTGGTGAGTGCGGGTGCACCCATCGACGTCACAGGATTTCTTCTCACACGTGTGACCTCGGTGTCGGTAGATGAGACAACGGAAACACAGCCTCTTGTTCTTGGCAAATTCCCATCTTCCGTTCAGGATCCGCTTCTATGAACTGTTGACATGCGGAGGGGAGCGTGGCCGGGTTTGCCGCAGACGACACACTCCTTTTTCTGTGTTGTAGGTTTCGACGACTCGGTCGCGGCGAATGTTTTCTGTTGACGGTCCCGCCGCTGTGGAGTCTTCGTATCTGTGTGTGTAGGTATTGCCTCCGGTAGTGCGTGCCGGCCGCATCTGTCCGCTTCGCGCTGTAGGAATCGAGCCAACTTGACCAGGTCCGCTTCGTCTTCACTCTGTTCTGCTTCGAAGTCGTACCAGCGGTATCGCAGCGTCGGAGGAAGCTTGTCGACTGTCTTCGTTGTGACTTCCGGGTTGTATACGTAGAATATCTTGCCGAGAGCTTGCAGCGCTGTTACGATGTTGACCACTCGAGTAGCGAAGATACAGATGTCCTTAGGCGTATCGTTGGGGCGCGGCAGTGAACGCAGGCGCTCCAATTCGGAGATGGCGATAGCGTCGGGACGACCGAAACGGGACTCGAGCGTCTTCATAATAACTTCTGGCTTGCCTGTGTGGATGAGTAGAGTCTCGACGGCTTCTTTGGCTTTTTCCACGTATGCTGCGACGTAGGCGGGCCATGTTGTCGATGTCGGAGTAATGCGGCGATGTTTCTTGATATGCGGCACGGAACGACAACCATTCTTGATACGATCCGTAGTACGGGGGCAATTCTTGCACATGACGGGTTCCCGATCGCGCGGCGAGAGCGAAGGCATTCGCGAGCTCGGTGATATCGATGCTATGAGGCTGGCGAACGGCGACTGTAGTATTTTCTCCCGCCGGTGACGAAACGGGCATCTGAGGGGCGCGCGGGGTCGGTGGGGGTGACGCGCGCTGCACTGTGTTTACTGTAGTTTGCAGTACCTGTGGTTTCACGACGATCGGTGGTGGCGCCACTGTAGCTTGCGCGGCTGGCGTCGTGATATCTTGTTGCACTGCAGGCGACGGATTGTATGCTTGATCTGCGATGGCAAGCTGCGGTTGACTGGTGTCCAGCCAGTCGGTGACTCGACGCGCCGTTTCCTGTTCACTGATCACCGTGTCGTCGTCTTCTGTATCTGATTCTTCTTCTAGGGCGGCGACGCGGGCGGCGGCGAGTTCGACCTGTAGGCGTAGTAACTCTTCCTTGGCCTTGGCGAGGCGGAGCGATTTCTTGCTCTTCTGGCTGCTTCGGCGACGGGACGGACGAGGAGAGGCTACGCGTTCTGTAGGGAGCGAGGGAGCAGCTCCCGCGGCGACGACGGAGGCGGAGGGGCGCGGCGGGGCTTCTCTCGCGACGGTGCTGTGTGACGAGTTCGCTGTTGTGGTTCCATGAGTCCAAGTGTGGGTTTCTTCGGTAGCCGTGGTGCCGGAGGACGTGGTCGTGACTGTGGTGCCGCTGCTCTGAACACCGCTCGCTGACGAGGCTATTACCTCCGACGAACGCTCGGAGGCCCCTGGCGGCGAAACGGCGGGCGCTGTAGCGACGGCGGGTTGATCCGGAAACGGCTGTACGGGCGCGGCAGCCTCTGACGCTGCCCTCGATGTGCGCTCGCCCCGACCGGACCCTCGACCTTGTTACTGGCATCTTCTATAGTTCTTCCGCGGCGAATGGGCGTAGATCCAACGCTGTGATATCCGGCTCCGAAAGGACCAGCAATGTACGTGACGAACCGTACACCGGTGCGCTGGGTGTCGAACCTACGTCCCTCTGTTCCACACCTGGGCTCAGGGAAAGCGCGGCGCGGTAGGCGCTCGAGACTGTACCACAAAAGAAACAGGATAGAATGAACGGACGGTCAAAGAAACAAAATATTCGGTCGTATTGCCCAGCGGTACAGTCGAGCGTGGACGAAACGAGCGTACGGACAGAGCACTATTCTATACACTATGAGCCCAGCACTATTCTTCAGGCTTCTTTCTTCTTTTGCTTCTGTCTTCTGTTTCTTCTGTTTCTTCTTTCTTCACTGGAGAACTGGAGCGAACTGTAGACGCGATGGTACTGTGCGTATATTTATCCCCCAAATGGCGAGCGCACTCTGTATCCGTATGCGCGAGCTAGTCGAGCCAATAGGAACGCGGCGTTGACCTACCCCCCGCGCTCCCCTCTGTCCGTCCGTCGCCCATGCTCTATGTACATGAGCCATTTATTTACTATAAACACTGTTATTACATATGTAGCTATCACTATTAATCTATATCTATCATATACTATCTATATATCTTATTAAGAAATCTATTTACATAAAAAATCTATAGAAAACTGTTATCTGTTTACACAACAATGTCTTATCATAAGCTAAGTTGTATTTCTCTGTATGCTATGTACGGGGAAATAAAAGTCACACAAGACTATTTCTTTATTTGGCGACTTATTTAACTATAATCTATACTAACTTAACCTATTTACTATACTAAGGGGAATAAAAGACGAACTATACGATATTTTATTTACAACTTAGCCTATGTTATTCTAATTATATACTATTCTAGACTATCGTTTGTCGGCTGTCACGAACAGGCAGAGACTAGCGATTTCCATTTGCTACGATCCTTACAGAACTCTTTTGCTTCGTCTACACTCTATCATAGATATAGAAAGTCTTCTAGATTTTATTAATCATAGATCGTCGCGCGCTCCACTGTACAATGGTTTCTTTATTGGTTAAATTTCTTTTTAAAATATTGCATCGTTTCGTTTGTGGCCAGCAACATTATTTATTCTTTTGTCATCTTTAATTTCCAGTGCTTCTCGGACCCAAAAATTTTATGCAGTATTTTATTTGTTTGTGATGATGTAAAGAGTATTGTTGGAAAGAACTGGATTGCAATGGCTCGGGAAGTCGGGATAGAGAAGCTTGGCGAAGACAGAGGGCGGATTATACTATGACAATGATAATGATCATTCTAGTACTTCCATGCTGGTCTGGGAGCGAAGAAAAAACATAGAATGTGCTAGCTGCTTCTCTTCCCGCGCAGATTGTAAAAGTCAATCGAAGGAAAAGGGCTTTAAACTGGAGATTCCTCCAATCAAGATGGGCTAGCAACCTGTCACTATACCTGAATCTCCATTCCATCAGAGAGCCTAATATTAGCTAAGCGTGTCCTTTGAGTCTCATGACTCTTGGCTCTGTCTACCCCGTTAGGGATAAAGGCATGATTCTATGTATGTATGTAATGATAATGATGAGACGTTGAACCAAGTACCACCCAGAGTGTTGGTCATATTCTCACCTTAATATCTCACCAAAGACATTCTCGAGTTCACGCTGTAGATTGTGGCTTGGATTGGTTGCGCGTGGCAACATTGCGTTATATAAAAAAAGTAACTACTTATATTGTTGATTACTTTTACACTTTATTGAAAGAAATAATCCCAGATAATCGAGTATTATGATTATATTTTTACTTATAAAATTTTCGGATGAATGAAATAGCATTATTGTTAGAAAAATGTATTTTCGCACATCATGATCGCTGCCATAATCATGAAATTATTTATTTATCTATATTTCTACTAAGCCTACTCTATCTCTTAATCTTATCTACAGGATGTATCTATTTATAAGTTCGTAAATAACTTTAATGTTGTACTTATAGCTCTACCGATCAGTAAATGATTATAATGTTTATTTCGACACCTTTTCCGGTTTTTCTTTACTTCCCTCACTGCTGGAAATCATGAACACAACTCTTCATTCACACAACTATGTGTTTTTACAAATGTTTAAACAAACACAAAATATGTCACACATATATGGTCATTTGTTTTATTATCTATATAAACTTAGCCATCCAGTTCAATATTGCTGCTATTTTTTGATGCAGATACTATAGAGAAAGTCTTGATTTATGTACATGTACTTCATGATAAAATCAGATCATGTTATATATGAGTGCGGATTTATTGATTTTCTCGTGTATTAACATAAGGCGCAATATATTATCGTGTTTTGGTACTTGAATGTCTTTTATCATCGATAAACCTTTTATTGGCCTCTTTGAATACCGATTGTGTGTTTGTTTGAGTAGAAATGTTGCGTTAATTTGTGAAATTTTTACTGATTTCAATAATCAATCATTCTTCCGCAAAGGATAATTTAATATCAACTTTGAAAAAAACAAAATGTTATTGATTAGAAATAATCAGTAGGTAAAATAGTGTGTAGGATTCCTATGGTATAATATTACAGTGATCCAATTAAAAATGTCAAACACACACAGCCTACTGATAAACTAGAAACAGTGAAAGTCAGTAATCACAAAACAGCTAATGAGTGTGACCAACAAGCATTGGTCCCGGTCCATTTCACAGAAATAATATGATAATAGTGGGTGCGGTGATAGCAACGTGATGTGATTCAGTATTTGTGTGACTAGCTTTTGTTTTGTTAGTTCCATAGTCCATTAGTATGAGTTCGCAACGTAAACACATCTTAAGGAAACCAGGAAGAAGATTGACGTGCATTGGTCCTGACTGAATTAACCGTCTTTGAGCTGTGTTGCTTTCTTTTTGTAATTAATTCAAAGTTTTCTATACAGATTAAACTAGGCATGCTAACATAAACTGGAGGCACATGGCAGATCATGTGTGTCCAGTATATTACATAAACTTTATCAATATCATTGTTATGGTTATCAACATAATCTTTAAATCAGCTATGGTGCATAACACAAGTGGATTGTATTGCCACAAAGCCATTGTTTTTAAAATCGTTGTATTATTAACAATAACTTAATCATAATGTCCAAAAGGTTGACTGGTAGTAAAGGATAATATTATGTAAATTTTCAATTTATTGTGTCGACAATGAAAAATTATATAAAACTGTAGGAAAAACGACTCGCGACAATTGGTACTGTCTACCCCGTAAAGGACAACGATGTGATTGCATATCAGTATCTGATGGAAAAAGAAGTTCTATAATACAATTGTGCAAGAAGCGAAATTTTGCAACTGCCCAATTTTTGACATAATACTTAATTACCAAAAAAATCTTACACTTACATCAATCAAGATTAAACATTGGCTAATGATCGTATTGACACTGGACTAAACGAGTGTCAGATTAACTCTGTCACTGGCAAATTATTAGCGTGTATTCATTACGCAATTGTTAATTAAAATGTTGTCTGTAACTTTTATTCCAGCTAGTTGACTTTGTTTTATTTTTGTTTATGATTGGTTTACCACTAGGGTCTGTACTGGGCACAACATGACAGATGAATGTTTATTTTAAAGTTGTTTAAAGTCAGCTCCAAGTCAGCTCTATCTTAACTATCGTAATGTTACCTTGCAGTGTATTTATTGGTAGCAAATTATGTTTGTTTATTTGTTACATTTCCACTCTATATACAGTGGTGGTCAGATAATTAGGGACACCAGTCAATTTTCATACAAACGAGGTTACTTTGAAGACTTGGTTCAATGCCAGGATTGATCTGAGCTCCACTCAGCTCAGATTTCTGAGTTTCAGGATTTCCATACATTTTAATGCTATTTTCGCGGTTTTTTTAAACTTATCCAAACAGCTTTTAGAATAAAGCTGCTGATGGCTCGAAATGAAAATTAGACTTTAAATATCAGCATTAAATTTATTTTATTAGCATTAATTATATAAATCGATTTATGAGAGTTAATGCAACTACCTACTCATATTTATACTGTTGATGAACCTTTAATAGCCATGGTAAAATTAATAGCTAATAATTATATTTTATCTTAATCGGTAATTCTGATACTATTAGCTCCTGCTGCGCTACAAGGTTCCCACTCCTGTGGGATTTTATTGAGTTTTTTATTAATGAGACCTTGTGTGTGGTTTTAAATGAAGTCTGTCACTATACAAATATGTACGGTCAGGCTAATAAGCTACCGTTTTAGTAAAAATGTGAATTTTTGCGTAAATTTTACGAAATCTGCCGAAGAGGCGTGCGAGGGCCGCTCGGTAAGTGGTAATGAAATATTGCAACATTACCAAGGTCGAGTGTCTTCTACAATCAGTACGTTTACATTGATCGAGTTGTTGAGTACAGTTCCAACTAAGTAATATTTATTAAATAGGAAGTTAAGGTTTTTTTTTAACAACTGTAACAACTATTTCTCAACTATTACGCAAACTTTATGCATCAACGTGCCATTTTTTCTAAAAAAAAGTTTAATGGGGTCATTCGCGTGCCATCAAATAATTTTGACTTTCTGATTATTGGGAAAATAATAATTATAAATACTATCAAAACTCTTTATTAAATAAAGTAAGCAAAAGAGGTACATTTTGGTATGTTTATATTAAATTTCAGTAAAATTAGTGTGACTTCTGTTGCTGCAGGTTAGATGACAAATAATTTATGTTAGGGTTGTAAGATGTTACTTTTAGCAAAATGCATGCTGAACTAGATTCATCTGTCAAACGGTTTCTAACCGAGTTTTTAATGTTATTCATCTCTGAAAATAATGACTCGCAGGCATATGTAGATGAAAACATGGTTAAAATAGCATGAGCCAGCTTCTTCAAACAGTTAAATGTGTCTGGTAACGCATTCCATGTTTCCAGAATTTTATTATTAGCATTTTTACTTAAATTACTTGTCGATCTTTCAGTTTCAATTAATTCCAACTCTTTCCTTGTTTCAATAAATTTTTGAATCCATATTGAACTAGATTGGAAATCAATCAGCTGCATTTCAAAATTCTTCAATTTCCAACCAATCAAATTGAGCGCTTCCTGCCTGCCGCCGCGCTGCCCCCACCCCGCGCACCGAACACTCCGCAGCGTAGGAGCATTGCGTTCGATCGTCTTAAAATACCTAATTCTGCGACGTGCCCAAAATATTGTGTCGCGTGCCATCAATGGCACGCGTGCCATTGGTTCGCCTACCCTGAACTAGAACCTAATATAAAATCATGGTGTGATTAATTTGATATTAATCCTATTAGGTTATTTGATACTTCGTAAAACAATTTGAAGGATTTTCAAGGGAAAATCCTGAAATTACATGAAGACTTTTATCCTAAAATTAGTAGCCCCCGAGGTGGAAGTAGTACTTAAACCAATAAACACTAGACCAAAAACCATGGGTAGTTCTTTTGCAAATTTGCTCAATTTCAACATCCAAATCTGCTGCGCTAATTTGGCTAGTATAGTATTCAAAGTCAGCCTGTATTTACAAAATGTTATTAACATTTCTTAAAGTAAAATTCAAAGAATACGCCTCGTTAGTTCAAGAGAATATTATTCTACGAGTGACTTTCAACGGCTCCCGGCGGGACGGCCCGGTGACGGGGCCGTTGAAAAAATTTCAACGGCTCCCGGCGGGCACGGATTTTGCGTTGACGGGGCCGTTGGAAAAAAAATATTGCCAACGGCCCCGGCGTGTTTTTTAAATGGGACGGATAGCATAAAAAATTAATAGCATACGCTCCGGTAGTGTTTAAAGGGGGAAATTGTGACGGCCCCGTCACCGGGGCCGTCCCGTCGGGGCCGTTGGAAGTCACTCTATTCTACTCGCTATCTACTCGCACATTAAACCTTAACAATGTGAATCCACCTTATTTGGATTTACATAACATAAATAAATATCGGTTTTGTAACTCTATTGTTAACGTTTTGGAGATAAAGATACTTGAATTCTTGACCTGAAGAGATAAGCATATTGGCAGTGACAAAGTGGTAGACATTAGGCTATTGCTAACATTTGTTGTTAAAAGGTGAAAGGATATTTACTAACTGACTTTGCTAGATGCTTCTTCTTCCTATTTAAGAGCTGTGATCTTGTCGGTGTCATTACGTGGAATGTAACACACGCAACGATTTAATTGGCAATGTTAAGTAGTTCATCATCGTCACACATCATCATCATTACAGCCTTTGTTTTGTCCGTCTCAAGCTTTCCTCATCCAGTTGTGACCGATATGCTTCCCTATATCGCCCACCCATCTCTCTGCTGATATTTTACACACTAGCTGATAAATCCTCAGGTAGAGTGCGAGTTTCCTCACTATGTTTTCCTTCTCCGTTAGCAAGTGGTGTGGGGAACCGACCCTAGTGAGGCTGCTGATTTAAAAGTCCAGAGTTTTAGACAACGATGTACCTATATTATTCTTTTACGTAAACTACGTATTATTTTAAATTACTGAATGAGCGTATCGATGCCGTTCTTATGCATGACTGTGACGCCGCGTGGATTTGCGCGGCGGCGCGACGTCACAGCTGGCATGGCCTAAGGCCATCCAGTATTCCGAAATTCCCACGGGAGCGAAGCCACGAGGCACAGTTAGTTCATGAGTGAGTTCATTTTGACGACCTCCGTGGCCTAACGGTCATCACGCCGGTTTGTTACACTGCAGGTCCCGGATTAGATCCCCGGTCGGGTCAAGATGGAAAAATGAACTTTTTCAAATTGACCTGGGTCTTGGATTTTATCTATAATGTATTTGTTATAAAATATAGTATCGTTTAGTTAGTATCCCATAACACAAGTGTTTGTAATATATTGGGTGAAACTAAACGCAGGCGTTTCCCATTGCTGCCGCCAGAGGGCGTTCGGGGTTTTCACACTGCTAGCGTGGATGGCGTCGCGCGGACGGCCGCCATTGCATTGTCCAGGGCGATATCGGTTTGATTTTAATACGCGGAGCGGTCTCGCGTCTTTTGCTTGTTGTTTAGTTTGAGTGATAATTGTGAATTTCCTGTTTGTTAAATAACTATTGAATTTGTGTTTGTGAAAAACTCTGTTATTGTGACTTTTTCTGGTGAGAGGTGAAACGTGGCTGGCTGTTCACATCTGGCTGTTCCCGAGTGAAACTACGGGAAGAAATCTATTTAGTTGTCCTGGGGAATTGAGATCTCAAGGGTTAGGTAGGGTGATTAGGAATTCCCCCTTCCCGAAGACACTCAAGTTTGGATCCGAAGAAAAGGAAGATTTAATTTGGTAAGTGTTCAATTGTATTTAATTTATAGGTTAGGTTATCATATAGGGCCCTGTAGCTCCCTTCATAAGCTACGGTGGTAGCAGACTGCGTATAGCTTAAGTTAGATTCTAGTCGGACAGACGTGGTGCCGCGTGGAGATTTTTTCCCGGTACTTAGTTTTACCGGTGGTTTTTTCCCGGTAAAGTTCCGGTACAGAATTCTTCCCGCCACTTCGTTTGTCCGGATTCGCTCTGCGCACATTTTCTGGCAGCAGAGCGTAGTTGCTCTGCACAGTTTCTGGTAGCAGAGCGTAGTTTATCTACCCTCTATTTGTTCGGTTGTAAAAAATAATTAATTGTTTGTAAAAATTATTAGATTTTTCTTAGTTTGTTTGTATAAGAATATTTGTAACCTTTTTTGTATTTGTTTGCGGTTTGTACCGTGCGTTCCGGGTTTGTGCCATTCTCATACCTACCGCGGTTCTTCGTGTAGTTGCTTGATTTTGTTGTTTTTTATTTACCTTTTGTTATTTTTTGTTTGTGACTTGACGCGATGGCGAAGGCCTCCAATGCTAGGGCGACACTCGCCAACGAATTGAGATGGTTTGTGACGGCCGGAGGACTCCTGTCCCGGAAGGACAGGGAGGGCGCCATACTGCTAAGAGCGGATCACCTCCACTCACGATTGATTAGCGCGGAAGCGGCCATGGCGGCGCTTACCGAAGCCGATCTTACCCCGGAGGCCTACGCAGGTCACATGGCGGACATGGACCAGATCCTGAGTCTGCACGATGATATCGCGGAGGCGGTGACCGCAATAAGGGCGAGACAGGCTGGCGGACCAGCCCTCGCACACCTGTTAGACAGGAAGGACCAGCGGTTACTGGTCGGCTCCCCACCCTTCAGCTGTCCCACTTTGGGGGTAGGATGGAGGAGTGGGTAGCATATAAAAATATGTTTGAGTCCCTGGTCGTAGCACGACAGGATTTGTCGAAGGCCCAGAAGATGGCCTACCTCCTCTCCACTCTTGAGGATGAAGCGCGGTCGCTCATCCAGCACCTCCGGGTGGAGGACGACCAGTACGATACGGCTTGGGAGTTATTGAACTCCCGCTACCAAAACTTACGTTTGTTAGCGGATGCGCACGCCGCACAGTTGATGGCCCTGCCCAAGGTGGCCAACAGGGCACAGTTGCGCCTGCAGTTGCTCACGCCCGTTACAGTGGCCTGTAACGCGCTCCGCACACTGGGGCTGCCGGTGGACCAATGGTCCTTTTTGCTGGTGCACATTGTATTGGGCAAATTGCCCAATGACATCCGCTCGCGGTTTGAGCGCGAGAATGCGGAACGGGATAGCACCACCCTACCAACATTCACTGACTTGGTGAAGTTTTTGGAGTTTGAGGCACGGGCGGCTGAGAATACCATGACGGACTCAGCGCCATCCAGAGCGCCTGAACGTAGGCCCCAACAGGGACGGCAACCGCCACCGCGTGGAGCTGGTGTGCGGGTTGCGCACACGGCAGCAGTCGCGAGGACGCGGACTGCCTGCAATGTGGCCGGATGGGCCACAGCCTGCTACACGCAGGGACTGGCAGAGACTGCCAGTACAAGATAGGCGCCGCATGGCAAAGCGGCATGAACTTTGCTTTTATTGTTTGGGCGGTCACTATGCACGTGACTGTCCCAGTGCCATACCATGCAGTGCATGCCGTGGGCGGCACCACGCGATGCTTTGCATGAACCGCAACGGGGATGGCACCCGGATGTTGAGGCAGGGGTCCCCTATGGGCGGGGGCGCTCCTGCGCGAAGCCCTCCACCACCGGACGGAGGACGCGGCTTCGCTCGTCGCACCCCCCTCGGGAGGGGGTCGCGTACCTGCGCGGGTCTTGGCGGACCGGGACCACGCGCCCCAAGGTCATGGCCAGTATGTAGCTGGCCAGGCCCGGATAGGGCCCCATGGGCGGGGCCCTAGATCGGACGTGAGAGTGGGGACACCCCCCTCCACGCGGGTTACCAATACCCAACACATGCAGCCGCAGCGGTTTTCTCCGCCGCTGCACGAGTACCCACGGCTGGAGTACCACCCGCCGTACCATAGGTATGGCCGGGCCGCGGGTTATGCCCCCTCAGATGGGGATGTGCACTCGCCCGCCATATTATCCGGGTCAGTGGCGCGCCCCTGGTTTGGAGAGAGTGGGGAGCCCGTAACTAGCTTGCTCCCTTGCTGGGACAGAGCCGCGGACGGTTCTGCTCCCTACCGCGGTGGTCCGCGTATGGGGTCGTGGGGAAGCCATTAATTTGAGAGCTCTGTTGGACTCAGGGGCTCAAAGCAGTTTGGTTACCACTCGAGTGGCACGCCAGTTAGGTTTAGTCGTGGAAGACTCGCCTGTGCCACTTCTTGGAGTTGGTGGCATACAGGTGAAGTGTCTGACGGGCCAGACACTTGTCACCTTTTCTTCGCTGAAGTCCTCCACAATGAGGATCACGACTTCGGCTATGGTAATGGATACCATTGCGGGTTGGCACCCCTCGACAGACATACCGCCGGGTGTGTTGTCTTTGGTTTCGGGTCTGGATTTGGCCGACCCCTTTGTCTTTCATCCCGGCCCAGTGGACTTGCTCCTGGGCTCGGACGTATTGGGTTGGATTTTGTTGGGTACACAGAAAGCTCTGGGTTCGTCTTCACTGATGGCAGTGTCTACTATCTTTGGTTTCGCCCTGATGGGCCCTGTGTTTGATAATGGCACCGCGGAGGAGCCACCGGTTGTCGCATCTGCGTCCTTGGCCAAGACCATGCAAAGGTTTTGGGAGGTGGAGGAGCCACCTATGAGTTCCAGGATGGATCCGGAACACGCTGAGTGCGAAGCCCTTTTTCGATCGACCACGGAGAGGTTGCCCTCCGGTCGGTTTGTAACTAGGTTACCCTTTGTTGCCTCTCGTCCTAGCCTAGGGCAAAGTAGGGCGCTTGCGGAGAAACGACTGCTGTCCATGGAGCGACGTATGCAGCGTGACCACGTACTTCGCGATAAATATATTGAATTTATGCGCGAGTACGAGGATTTGGGTCACATGTCTCCGGCTCGAGTTGATTGGAGCTCAACTGAGCATTATTTTTTGCCCCACCACGCGGTGGTGAAGGCCTCAACGGGCAAGTTGCGGACTGTCTTTGATGGGTCCGCACCCACTTCGAACGGGGTTTCGTTGAATCTGTGTTTGCATTCGGGTCCCAAATTGCATAGGGACATAATTGACATCATCTTGAACTTTAGAAGACATCAAGTGGTTTTTGGTGCGGACATCCGGATGATGTTCCGCCAGACAGTCATACATCCTGAGGACAGGCGATTCCAGTTGATACTCTGGCGTGAGCGCCCTGAGGATCCTGTGACGGTGTATGAACTCAACACAAACACGTATGGTTTGAAATCTAGTCCCTATATCGCCATCAGATCATTGCTTGAATTGGCAGAGCGGGAACGGATCCGCTTTCCCCGTGGGGCTTCCGTGCTGTCACGTGACTTGTATGTTGATGACGTGTGCACCGGAGCCCAAAGTATTGAGGAGGCCCTCCTACTGCGGGATGAATTGATTGAAATATTGAAGACAGGTGGCTACGAGCTACGTAAGTGGTTGTCTAATGAGCCTAAAGTTCTAGAAGGGGATCCCGGAGGATCACCAACAGAACCCTCACCTGTTTGAGGATGTGGATGATCCCAACAGGATAGCGGTGCTGGGCATGCAGTACCAGCCGCTAACCGATATTTTCACATTCCAAGTGGACTTGGAAATACCAAAAGTCTGGACTAAGAGAACGGTGTTGTCCGTAATAGCCCGTATGTTTGATCCAAGCGGTTGGATCAGTCCAGTGATATTCTCTGCGAAGTGTCTTCTTCAGAGACTTTGGACTTTGGGCGTTTCGTGGGACGAGCCGCTGTTTGGTCCTCCATTGGATGATTGGCTCGAGTTGTTTTCATCGATTAAGGAAGTCAATCGGATTGCCTTGCCTCGTCGAATATTGCCCCCCGGGAAATATCGAGCCAGCCTGCATGGCTTTTGTGACGCGTCGGAGCGAGGCTACGCCGCGTCAGTCTATATGCGGACAGTTGACGCCGATGGCCGGGTCAATGTCTCGCTTTTGTTAGGGAAGAGCAAGGTCGCCCCCATCAGGACTAGGCTGACTATTCCCAAGCTTGAGTTGAGTGGAGCTCACCTTCTCTCTAAATTGTTGCATCACGTTGCATGTGAGCTGGCGGCCACGGTCGAGATACGGGACATCTTCGCCTGGTCGGATAGCCAGGTCGCGCTTGCATGGTTGCGCGCGGCCCCACATACCTTGGAGGTTTTTGTGGGAAATCGGGTTTCCCAAATCCAGAATATCGGAATTGATATAACATGGAGACATGTGCCGGGAGAGCTTAACCCAGCGGACTGTGCCTCCCGAGGTTGTACGGCACCAGAATTGGTGTCACACCCGCTCTGGTGGGGTCCAGAGTGGCTGATGGGATCAGAAACATCTTGGCCTGTCTGTCAGACAGATGTTACTTCTTTGAGTTTGACTGGGCTCCGTGTACATGCTGTAGTCGCTGAGACGACGTCGGAGCCGGATTGGCTACTTGCTCGGTATAGTAGCTTGGATAAGCTTCTGGGTGTTACCAGTTGGATTAAGCGTTTCATACATAATTGTAGAAACCCACAGGCAAAGCGGTTGGAGCCGATTGCAGGTGCAGAAGAGCGCCGGAGCGCATTGTTGCATTGGGTCCGTGTCGTGCAGACCGGACGGTTTGAGTCAGAGTTGTTAGGGTTTTGCGCGACGGACGCGCTAAGTTGAAGGGCGCGGTCGCTCGTTTGAACCCGTACATCGACTCGGATGGGCTTCTTCGGGTTGGAGGCAGGCTCCGGAAGGCGGATCTTCCATATGAGACTCGCCATCCTCTGTTGTTGCCCAAGGGCGGACCCTTGGTGCAGCTTTTGGTGTCTGATCGACACATTCGTAACGCCCATGCTGGGTGCAATGCTTTGTTGGCTATTTTGCAACGCGAGTTTTGGATTTTGTCTGCCCGAAGAGCAATCCGTAGTGTCCTGTTTCGATGTATTGCATGTTATAGGTTGAAGGCATCCACGATGCAACCACAGATGGGTGATTTGCCCGCTGATCGAATCCGACCGTCGAGGCCGTTTGACGGCGTTGGAACCGATTTTGCCGGCCCCTTTTCGATCAAGGCTTCTCCCTTTCGTAATGCCCGTATTGTGAAGGGCTATTTGTGTGTATTTGTTTGTTTGGCCACCAAGGCTGTCCATTTGGAGGTGGTATCGGCTCTGACTTTTGAAGAGCTGGCCACAGTGTTTTGTAAAGTTGAGGCGGTCCTCAACTCTCGTCCTCTCTGTCCGCTATCTCCAGATCCAAATGACTTGGAAGCTCTCACCCCTGGTCATTTTTTGGTGGGAGGGCCGTTGAATGCCCTGCCCGAATACCCGTGGAAGGATGAACGCGTATATCGGTTGTCGCGTTTTCAAATGTTGCAGCAAATGAGCCAGGACTTTTGGCGTCGCTGGTCGCTTGAATATTTGCATTTGCTGCAGCAAAGAGTGAAGTGGACAGACAGGACTGAGCCTCCCAGGGAGGGTGATTTAGTGTTGTTAAAAGAGGCAAATTTGCCCTCATTGCTTTGGCGACGAGCTCGCATATTACGTTTGATTCTTGGCGGAGATGGCACTCCGCGTGTGGCTGAGGTGTTGGTCGACGGTTCGATTTTAAGGAGAGCTGTGACCTCTCTCGCCCGCCTTCCCGTAGAGTAAGCTAGCGGTCTGCTTCTCAGACCGGGACGGGGGGATGTTTGTAATATATTGGGTAAAACTAAACGCAGGCGTTTCCCATTGCTGCCGCCAGAGGGCGTTCGGGGTTTTCACACTGCTAGCGTGGATGGCGTCGCGCGGACGGCCGCCATTGCATTGTCCAGGGCGATATCGGTTTGATTTTAATACGCGGAGCGGTCTCGCGTCTTTTGCTTGTTGTTTAGTTTGAGTGATAATTGTGAATTTCCTGTTTGTTAAATAACTATTGAATTTGTGTTTGTGAAAAACTCTGTTATTGTGACTTTTTCTGGTGAGAGGTGAAACGTGGCTGGCTGTTCACATCTGGCTGTTCCCGAGTGAAACTACGGGAAGAAATCTATTTAGTTGTCCTGGGGAATTGAGATCTCAAGGGTTAGGTAGGGTGATTAGGAATTCCCCCTTCCCGAAGACACTCAAGTTTGGATCCGAAGAGAAAGAAGATTTAATTTGGTAAGTGTTCAATTGTATTTAATTTATAGGTTAGGTTATCATATAGGGCCCTGTAGCTCCCTTCATAAGCTACGGTGGTAGCAGACTGCGTATAGCTTAAGTTAGATTCTAGTCGGACAGACGTGGTGCCGCGTGGAGATTTTTTCCCGGTACTTAGTTTTACCGGTGGTTTTCCCGGTAAAGTTCCGGTACAGAATTCTTCCCGCCACTTCGTTTGTCCGGATTCGCTCTGCGCACATTTTCTGGCAGCAGAGCGTAGTTGCTCTGCACACTCTAACTTACTTTGGGGGCTAACTCAATCTGTGTGATTTGTCCGTAACATATTGTCCGTAAGCATGAATAAAAACAAATATTTTCTCCTCATAACATTAGTATAGACAAATCTTTGTGTGAACTATGACGAATAAACCACTTGGATTTCTAACTAGCTTATCACAACCAGGGAGTGCTCTTCCTAGCTAGATTAAAATACCCGGCGACTTAGTCAGCTTCGCCGAATCTGAAACATCGCGTGATTCAGTGAAAACTGTGTCAGATAGGTATAATAATGTTACATGACGATGTAATAATGATACAGGAGTTAGAGAATTCAAGAAATATATTTTAGTTAACGGAGTCATCTCTCTGACTATGTCTTGTTTCTTTGTGGGTCATTTCTGCAAGCTTAGATAGAAAAGTATAAAGTATTTGATGATATATCAGCCCATGTGTGAAATGAAATGTAACGACTACTAAAAGCAGCGGAGGAAAAACTAACAATTCATATTTTTTGTAACTAAATAACTTTAGTGGCAAAAATCCTTATCCATTCGGTGCCCCAGCAGTGGGAATATTGGTAAAAAATGCTAATGATATAGTAAATGAAATGAAAATGATTTTTTTTTAAATGGGCTCTAAAATGTCACTTTTAAATCGTCGTATACTTGTTTTTAAGTTAGCTGACGTCAGAAAATTACTTAAAGCTAAGGTTACTATAGCCTCCAAAGTGCAAGTGGAGAAAATGGGGTTTAACAAACTACACTGCATTTTCTCCAAAGACGTCACTTTACAACATATGAAAAAGAAAACTACATACGATGTAGTTTATCTCGAAAAGCGCCATGATTCTAGATAAACTCTTTATTGCACCAGAAGCCGCGTACAATATAGTCATGTAAGACTACGTCCTGAGAAAGGCACACAACATCATAATAATTTAGACCTATAATTACCGCGTCTCATTACAATGCAACTCAACAGCTAATTACAATTTGTTAAGTTCGG
Organism: Ephestia elutella; assembly: GCA_018467065.1. Classification (NCBI taxonomy): domain Eukaryota; kingdom Metazoa; phylum Arthropoda; class Insecta; order Lepidoptera; family Pyralidae; genus Ephestia; species Ephestia elutella. Next base: position 635,928 of record CM031579.1, read on the forward strand.
CCCAAACATGCGCGGGCGCGGACCTGGCGCCGTTCTTATCACTTTGTTTATTGTTTTAATGTTTATTTTATTGAATAAATCAAATCATCATTGTGACCAGACAGATGACAGATGTCTAACGCTTCTATCTTTTAAAGCTATTAGGCCCCGTTTCCATCAGAGCGGGAGAGGAGATATGTGTTCTAACAACCAATAGAATTTTGTTATTAAAAATTCGAATTTCTATTCGTAGACGAAATACCGTCCCGGTCCCAAATAAGAGACACCGTTACTTATCTATATATATTTTTTTAATTTTTATAAAATACTTTTACTCATAGGTCTAAAAATATCCGTTTCATCATCATCATTGCAGCATTTCTATATTCCGTCTTCGGACATGGGCCTCCATCTTCTTCCATGACTCTCTGTCTTTGCTCCTTCCTCACCAGTTCTGATCGATAGCTTCGTGATATCGTCCACCCATCTCTCTGCTGGATGATTTCTGTTTATGATAGTCACATCACATTTATGATAGACTAACTGGGATCCCGATATTGTCATGGGAGCAAAGCCGCGTGGGACAGCTAGTGTATTCATAAAAATATTATTATGTTAGTATGATTAGAATGTTGAGGCTGTCAACTGCACCAAACCCATAATTATAACCTCAGAAAAGCGCGGGCGGAGGCGCCGGCGCAGGTGCGCAGACGCAGCCGAACCGTGCCGATTTGTATGCGGTAATTAGGCTCTGATTAATTGGTTGTAAGTACGATTTATTTGTACGACGAAGGTGGGAAGATTTGCAATAATATAATGCCCGAGAATTAGTACTAACAAATGCACAGAAATGCAACCTTTATCCCGGAACAAACAAATCAACAAATCATACACATACACATCACGACGAAAGCAAAATGCGAGAGTCTCTCTAGGCTCGTTTCGCTCGCTCAGTCGATTAGTAATTACAGGTTTTCTTCTAATTGTACCCGAAAAGTGGCGGAACACTTTTCGGGTACAATTTGATTAGATCTTTGGAATGGCATCGACACGCCAAGAAGTAGAAGTTTTGTTCTCTCTTTATTTAAGTATTAAAAACTTTATTGCACAAAATTAAAAAAAATAATGTAATTGTTGTAGACAGACAGACTGTTGCATTTATAGTGGTATTAGTATGAATAGGATATGATAGGATAATGATAGTCAAAGTACAAACAGTAAACAACACATTTTTCCTTCCAACTTTCCCAGAAATCACAATAGCGTTCCAAAATCGATTTATAATCTATTCTGTCCCATATACCAACAATCGATAACGGTCCCCCCGGATTTGAACCTGCTACATTTGCCGTGGGACCGATGTTATCTGAGAGGTCAGATAAACTGACCTTGCGATTTTGATTTACATAATGAAGTTAGAGTGTTTGCCGTTACTCGTTCTTGACATTCAGTGTGATAAATAAACATAATTATTGCATTGACTCAGTATCCCATACAACATTTGACATACGGAATATTCAAAAGTTATTTATATAGTTGGTGTTGCCCGCAGCTTTTTGCAACAAAAGCATTTATTTCGAAATACATATATCGAACGAGGATCCCGGCGACTCGGACTGAGGCTCACTCGAACCACGGAGTCGCTGCCGGATTTCTCATTTTTTTTTTCCGGTGACTGGGACTACTCACAAATTTAAAAAAAATATATTATTCTAACAAAAAAGAGTATAGAGGGAAAACAATTTTTTTAGTGAATAGTTAATAGGCAAACAGAAAAAAAAACAAATTCAAAAGTTCGGCGTTCTGCATCGAGTGAGCCTCGGTCTCGGTCGCCGGAATCCTCCAACTAAGTATCTTTTTGCCGGCGATTTTGTATTAGAAGAAACCTACGCCAGATTTTAATAAGTAAAATTAAAAAAAAAAGCTTTTTTAACACCATTTACACACATAATCGACACCCCATTGGTTTTATACAAGGAAAAGTAACAAACTCGCGAACGAAGTCGCTGGTAAAATTCTATTTGTAAATATTTCAATTCCAAACATTATAATGAGAGATTCACAAATGTATTGTATTATAGAATACAATCACAATCTTCTACGTGATAATCACGAGGTGGTGTCATTCGTTTCATAGTTTATAGTTCGTAGCGTACGATCTGTGTCATTCATCTTGTTAACAGTATTACAATACTGTTAACAAGATGAATGAAGCCGAAAGCAGAAGCTAGTCTACAGACTAGCTTCTGCTTTCGGCTTCGCCCGCTTGAATTTCTTTATTCATTAATTTTACCCCCTTAAAAGTGGAATTTCCAAAATTCAACCCTCAAAACATTACACTCCTTTTTTGGTCAGTACAGTAAAAAGAGGAAAGTTGAAATTTTGTAGAGGAGTTCTTTTTATTAATTTCCAAAATTCCAACTAACCAAAATTTACCAAAAAAGAAGTGTTATGTTTTCAGGGTTCATGTATGTATGTTTGTATGTATGTACATACATACATACATACATATTATCACGCCTTTTTCCCGAGGCAGAGATTAGCGATTTCCACCTGCTACGATCCTTACAGATCTCTCTTGCTTCCTCTACACTCATCACTCTCTTCATACATACATGCTCGCGGTTAAGATGTAGATTAGATCTTCTTCTCCGTATGTATGTAAGTTTCTTTAATCCACCATAAGTCCTGAACGGTTTAACAGATTTTAATGCGAGATGTATTTTTAGATTCCTTGCATTCCCCCGAGTGATATGGGCTATGTGAGTTGCCAGTCGTGATATTTTTTAATAATTAGCTTGTTTCGGTAGTTTGATGTTAAAAGCAGAAGAAAAAAACGTTTTTTCGTGGTCGTAATGCACAGGATGATTCAATTACTTAATTCCGCCTTATGATTGGTCACAAGTTGATCAGTAAACATGGGGGTGCATACAAAGTTATCATTGTCACTGCGGTCAATGACCTCACCATGTGTGTTTAACTGTTCATGCGTGGGAGGTGATCTCGTAAACACCATTTTGAGATCCATTAATTTCTGTTGTTTTTTTTTTTAGAATAACTTAGTATGAACTCAGTAAAGATTAGAATTTATAGGGAGGTTACAATTTAGAAATACTGAAACTAAGGTCTATAGATCTAACCCTACGTTTGGACCTTTTGGGTACGGAACACTAACAAAAATGTACCTTGCAATGAAACTCACTTTCAAATTCAGATCACCAGAAGGCATGGGAAATCGCATCGATGCATCGCAACGCAATCGAATTCGATTCACCGAATCGATTCCAAATACAAAATTCAAACGTGGAACGGCCGCATACTGCCAACCTGAGAACGTGACTCGCATGCTAGAAGGCGATAAGGCAGTCGTAATCGATTTGAGTGCATTCGATTTTATTATTCAATCGATGCGTTCTCGATTGTTGGGATTATAGCAGCTATAACCGAGTTTTTACTTCCTTTCTAGCTTCGATGCTTTTATAGTTTGTTTAGGGATAGCATCCGGTTGCGTACTAATATTATATCCACAACTAAAGAGTTATTATATATGTTTGTTTGTTTATATGTCTTATCTCTGGAATTATCAGTCGGAAATATTATGGTAGCCAGAGCCTACTCCGTAATTTCCAGGCCAGTTGTTAAAAGTTGTATAAAAATTACAATTAAGCTGAACTTAACTAGCTGAAGTAGCTGTAGAAAGTTTATTTTGACGATTTTTTCCACGCAGATCAAAAAATTACACCATGTATAGTTTATTTATTCCACTATAAGTCATGAACGGCTTAACAGATTTTGATGTGAGAGGTATTTTTAAAATCTTTGGATTCCCCCAAGTGACATAGGCTATGTGAGTTGTCATTCATGTTTTTTTTAATTGGCTTGTTATATTTAGATAAAATCGTTTTGGAGAAACCAAATCAATCAAGAACCATAAAATTAAGAAGAATTACTCGTTTAAACCCCCCTATGGTTGATACACCCACAACACGGGCCCTATTCCCCGGCGGCCCCGCTATCCCGGACTCTGGTAGCGGTCACGGTAACGACGGGGCAGGGGGTGCTAAGAATCCCCGGCAGATGCCAGGCTACCAACCCCGACGAGACGTGGTCGCTTACTATGGGCCTCATAAGAAGGCTCAAGGTCACCCAAAGGGCGATGGAGCGCGCTATGCTCGGAGTTTCCCTGCGTGATCGAATCAGAAATGAGGAGATCCGTAGGAGAACTAATGTAACCGACATAGCCCGCAGAATCGCCAAACTTAAGTGGCAGTGGGCGGGGCACATAGCTCGCAGAACAAATAGCCGTTGGGGCAGAAAAGTTCTTGAGTGGTGACCACGAACCGGAAAACGTAGTGTTGGCAGGCCTCCCACTCGGTGGACCGACGACCTGGTGAAGGTCGCGGGTTGCGCATGGATGCGGGCAGCGCAGGACCGGTCGTTGTGGAAATCCTTGGGGGAGGCCTTTGTCCAGCAGTGGACGTCTTTCGGCTGAGAGAAGGAAGAAGAACTCGTTTAAAGTAGTACTTACCTCTATCTAGTATTACCCGCATTGATAACAGCCAAAATAATTTGATGAATTCGAATATCTACAGACATCTCCAATCCACAGGCTATCTCATTGATATTCTATCAGACAGTTTACGAGCGACGTGGTAACAGTTTCGCGAAGCCTTGACAAAATTATCGATATTTTTGTCAGGATGGGATGCCCGCAACGTGACGGAATTTTGGGACAGAACGACGAAGAAACAAACTCTTCAGCTTTATTTTGCGTTAAAGTTTTAATGTGTGTGTTTGGGGATGTTTGATACTTTGATAATAACGCAAAATCTATTGGACAAATTTCGATAAAATTTGCTACACGGTGAAAAAAAAGGGGAATAGCGCGTGGGAGTGCGTAGGTTACTTTTACCCCCAAATAATGGTTTAACAGAGCCCCAGGGCAAAAAATCCTTTAAAAATTGCCCTTGTATGTTGACATTCAACTACGTAGTACTTATATTAATTCTGTGATTCAACCCAAAAATAATTGATCAGCTCCCTCAATTGACTTCAAAAGCTCTTCCCGACCATACATCTCTGCCCTTTCATCACGACACTGCTATGTACGTTTATGCCTTTTATCGCCTGACCATATATCTCCATTGACACCATTTTGGGGCTAATTGACATCTCACCGCGGCGAAATCAGTCGGAACAGACGGACATACATATTTCCTACGTAAAATATTTAGGGCATAGAGTTGAATGGCTAAATACAAGCAGAAGGCTGGCAGTGTTGCCAGCTTACAAATATCTCATTTTACCTTAATGTTTAATGATTATGTCCTTTATTACACATAATAATCAGTATTTACTTTAAAAATAATAGCTCTTTAGAGTTAGACACCTAAAATGTATAATATTCTTTTTCACCTATAAGCTGATAGATTGAATCATCAAAAAGAAAATACGACAATTAGGTTAGATCTATCAAAACTATTCAACACTATTAAAGACACCTATAGGATACGAATCTTTTTTTTATAACATAGGGCGGCAAACGAACGAGCGGGTCACCTGATGGTAAGCGATCGCCGCTGCCCATGGTACTCTGGTACATCTGGGATTTATCGACTTCCTAAAGTAAAGTGATAATTCTTTAATCTCCATATTTTCAGCTTCCTTGCATTCGAAAATGCATTAATTGCGTGACATTTAATGCAGCGACTTTGAACTTTTAAGTTTTGAATTGGGCGCGCCGGACACTGGGACTTTTTGAACTTGACTATTTGAGTAATTGGTTGAAGTTCACTTGACCCTATACAGGTTGGTATCAGATTGAACGGAAAATGTCGGCTTACGGTTCCTGTCGATGAAAGTGACAAATGGTTTAAAAAAGGTGTAAATAAAATAGTAAGGTAAAAAAAAATACCGCATCTAGACTGTTGCAAACTGACTTTAGAGCCTAGAATTTCTTCACAGAAAAGAAGAGAAGCTTAAACCCAGATGTGGGCATACAAAGTCTGAAAACAATAAAAATAAATTAATAAATAATTTTCAACTCGGTCTTATAAGTATTCTAATTGTCACTGTCTTCTTACGTATTATTAGATTAATACAATACAAAAGGGATTATTTAGAGTTCGCTCCACATTATAAGCCTGTTTCGCCTCAATGACAAAGCCATTCGGGGCAAAACAGTAACAGTTCTTAAAATCTCTGTTGATAATATCAACAGAGATATATATTGTTGTTTTGCCCCGAATGGCATAATATCGTGTCATGAGTGTAGTTACAATGAGGGATTTCGTTGTTTCGCTGACTAGATGGCGCTACTGGTGAGTTAGATCTGTCAGATGGTTCAATAAGTGACGTGCCGTTCCCGAAATTTTCAAGGAAACAGCGGAAAGTTTCTTGGAAATATTCTCGAGAATGGAAAATTTTCCTTAAAACACGATACATTTTTGAGAATTTTCGGAAATTTTCAAGGGAAGAAGGGAAAAATTAAATTTTCGGGAACAGGAAATTTCTCGGCGGCATATCGCTCGGTACAATACTGTCATTTAAATGAATGAGCGATTTTTCTGACAGCTAATTAAGAAAAAAAAAATCAGTATAAAAAAATCTCAACATATGGAGCTATTTTGAAAGCCGAGTTGTAAAAATGGCTGTACCTATATTGTGCGCTTTTTATTGTCAGCCAGAGGCAGAAAAAAATCACATAACAGTTTGACAGTTGCACAAATCACAATATTTATATTTTTGAGATGTTTTTTTATTAGGTTTTTTTTTTAATGCCAATACCGTGCATTTTTGTTTTTTGGGTGATCTCGCCTTTTACTAAGCGCCACCTATGAATTAATCCCGAACTATATTTTTTTTTAATTTGGGTCTCGGAAAATCCCTCATTGATGATAGTATTGTACTCTCTGACAGACCTCACTCGCCAGTAGCCAAGTAGAGACCAGAAAAACAATAACCATCATTAATTGTGTCTATTGCACCAAAAGTGCAGTCTTCTTATCGAGTGTGTTATTACTAACACTGGTGTCAGATTTTATTCAAGTCGCCTAAAGGCATCTGACATGACTTTTACGACTACCGCCATCTAGTGGCAGTAGTCGTATACACACTAGTAAACTAAACAGTCAGCTAATGTGCAGGTTTCCTCACTATGTTTTCCTTCATCGGAAGCAGGAGGTCTATGAGAAAACTATCATACATGAGTCAGATTGGTCTACAAACTCATGTGAGACAGATAGGATTCCAACCCGGGTCCTATCCGACCTCAGGCGGCTATCATTACCACTTGGCCACCACTGCTTCAAAAGTGCAGTTAAAACGCAGGAGGACAAACATGTATTATTTAATCTCGCTATCAGCCGCATCTGGGTCGGGTCGCGTTATCAGCCACCTGATAACGTTGTACATTGTTATAGTTATCCGGTGGATAAAATAACTTTATAGATAACTGTAGGTATGCTATTTTATGTAACTAAGCTCCTTGACACCTGCTACTCTACTCAACTTTCTTTTTATCTATATTTGTGCTACTTGCTTAAAGAAAGGTAGGAAAAGTAAGTGTGCTGAAAAAGGTTCCTACGGTAGTAAGTAGGTACCATTCTTTAAAAAAATTGGTCGTTGCGGAACAGCCGGCAGATGTAAAACATCTAAGCATCGTGGTACTCACAACAGCGTCATGCCATGCCATCAAAAATATAACTAAATAAAAATGAAATCTTCGTTGCGGATTTAACTGACTGACTTTTCTTGACTGATGATTTTAAAATGTCTGTGTTATTGTCGCTTCCAATTTCTCGGTATTTATAATTCCTTAACAACATCTATTCATCAGCTCATTTTTTTATTAAACTTTATTGAACCCTTGGTAAAAATACCAGGCGAGTCCTTGAATGGAGACCCAGGGCGGACACCCGTGGGAGAGGCCGACCACCACAACGATGGGTTGATGACATCCGAAGACACGGAGGATGAGACGGGCAAAAGACCGCCACAAATGGAAGGAGAGGGAAGAGGGCTATATCCAAGACTGGATTCAACAGAGCCCCCCATGATAATGATGAGTAAAAATACACAATGAATAGGCGATTTTTTCTACTTGATTACAGTTTTTATAATTTTATTTATATTAAATAAGAAATAACAATAACAGCCAGTGACCGACCGGCCGTATCGACATCTGTCAATACCCAGAAGTGAGAACAACATACATTACTTACACCTTTAGTCTGTATTCATATAAATTGTTGTGGTATTTAATGTCGTATTACCGGTCCGACTGATCAATAAAGGAAAAGTTTTATTATACTTAATTTAAAATATGTACCTGCATTTTAAATTTTAATATAAATCCGAGCAGATATCTACCTAATGTGTAACATCTGACATGTTATTTCTTTCCACAGAGTACGTACATGAAGTCGTGCATTAAAAAAAATTCTATCGACTTCAGAAAAGTCAACGCATAGCATGGTGTGGGATGAATTATTATGTTCTTTGAATTTTGGTGTATTTAAAATACAAAATTCAGTTATATTACCTCCACAAGTTACCTACACAATCCACTTTGTGTATTTTGTGTGCATGTAGCTACATTAAAGAATTTATCTACCTACCTACTGCTTGATGTGATAAGATGTCGTACATCAAAAACATCTGAATGATGACTGGTTTTTTAAGAGCAATACCAATGTCACAGACGAATAAATTCAGACTCCACTTTCCCTTACGCAGAATCACATATCATTTGTAAAAACATGCATTATTATCACCAATAAGATACTGAGTCGTACCCATTGAAATGCAAGTTATGCAGCAGGTGCAATGATGCATTTTTTATTGCACTTATTGAAGTTGTAAACGCGCTATTTAAAATCTTAAATTGAAATTGTATTGAGGTTGTCAAAAATATCAACTTAAGGCGCCGATTGAACATGATTTATTTTTTCTTAAAAAAGGTTTTACACGCCTTAAACTTTAGCACTGGAATACGTATTACTACTACTTAAAAAAATCGTTCTTTAATAGACATATAAACTTGATTGTCAAATGAAGTCCATAAAGTTCATAATAGTGTGCTCCAAATTCAATTTTTTTATAGATTGCTTACAAATTGCAACCAAAACACACCAAAAAATGTCAAACTTGACAAAAATGAGCTTCACAGAAGATATTATCTGTCCTTCGCCAACATAGGCAAAAACCATATCTGACATCCCACTTCCTCGGCTGTCTGTGTCTCTAAGTAAATTTTTTTCTTGCTCTATGCTTTAGAACTAACGTACATCGGTATTTTATACTAAGACATTCAGTAGCGGAGTCCTGTCATGTGCTAGCTGTTCACATAACTATTTTCGACGTACAGTCGGGAGCAGATAAAACTGACCCCTACATTACCGAATCCCACCTCAGAGGGGTCAGGTTTATATGCCCCCGACTGTACATTACTTAGTTTCGTCTCGTGGTAATGCGTAGCTTATATTAAAACTGAGAAATGTTCCTGCGTCTATTGACCTTAGATACGGAAACACCTAATAGCCATGTCTTTTCTTTTTTTTTTTCGGAGAACCCACTGCGATCCGATTGTGGACCTCCATAAAAAGGGAGAATTATTAGGAGCACCCATAATCGAAGAGCACATACATGCTCTAATCGAGATGAGATGAGATAAGAGAGTGATGAGTGTAGAGGAAGCAAGAGAGATCTGTAAGGATCGTAGCAAGTGGAAATCGCTAGTCTCTGCCTACTCCAGAAAATGATGCTTGTATGTTTTCTTATTTATCGAGTATGATAGAACTGATACCACCTATGTGTGTGTAGTTTGGATTTTTTAAATATTTAGTTACGTCACTCATCCCCTTAACAAGTTATAAGTCAAACCATACTTTTTTAATTGCGAAAATAAAATTTAATACTCTCAAGTTTCTCAACATATCTCATGTCTAAAATTGACCACTTTATTTGTAATGAATATCTTAAAAAGGACGTTAAGCCTTCATCAGGGGATAATTAGGGGATTAAAAAATTATCGTCCAATTAAGTCCTTATACCGAAGTCATTAGGGCTCATAATTGGCCAGACATCTGTCTCAATTCGGATTGACGTATATTTTGTGTAATTGCCTGTGTTTTGTTTAATTGTTTGCTTTTTTGGGGTTCTGTGGTTTGGAAGACAGGATTATTTTGTTTAAACAAAATCCCGCGTATTTAGGTGACAGACTTTGTTTCTTTACGTAGGTAGTTCTTATATTATTTCTGTTCTTCTGTTCCAAGAGATTCTACTTTTGGTTCTATCAGCAGAACCTCTTTGAAGTTTTCTTTTCTTCTTCTTCTTTTGTTTTTAAGTGTAATAGAACTATCTGGTATAGATTATTTAAAGCACACTATTTTTGAGAATAATCAAAAATCTAAATGAAAAATTCTTTGTTGAAAATTGGCCTTCCAAGAAGGCACTTTTTCATATCGCTAACTAATTTATATAATCATAGTCTCAAAGCTAACTACTAGCATTTCGGAACTACCACTGCTGAGAAGATATGCCGAAAGAAACTCGTGAAACAGATCGAGCAGACAGGCGATCATAAGATCGCCTTACATGCCAGAGGGGCTTTTTTATATTCTCAATTATATATTTTTTACTAACAATAATTACATACATAGATTATGTACAGTCAAAAATAAAATAGAATATAATAAACATGTTATGTTTGTGATCGAGTAAATACAATGAAATGGTGAAGAACAATCTTAATATTACTGTTATATAAACTGATAAATAACTTGGAGAACAATTGTCACAAAATTCCATCAATATGCCCTATATCCTAAAGTGGAATTCAAGTCTCTTGGCTCTGTTTACGCCGTAAGGGATTAAAACGTGATAACTTATGAAACCTCACACTCGATTCTACAAAACACGGAACACTTCGAAATTTTCCATATCTCAATTAAAAAAGAATTAACATGATTTTTTACCAAATAAGCCAAAAGGCTCCCAAATGCCATGGATGAATTTAATGCCAGGGTGCTTTTCGGTATTTTGTCTTTGTTAAAAATGTCAGCAGTTAATCAATGTTCAAGTTGAGGTCTTATTAAATTATCCCATTGTCTTTTGGAGGCGAATGCCGGGTATTTTTCTTAATTGCAAGGCGATAAGCGTTTTCGAAAAAGTTTTTTAATGTCAGCACAATTTAATTGAATCATATCACGGAATAAGATAAAAGTAATGGAGTGGTGATGGATTTATTACTTTCATTAATTATGCTCAACTAGGTTTTGCCCGCGGCTTTGCTCGCGTTAATCCTTTCTTAGCGGATGCCTACGTCATAACGTCTACCTGCATGCCAAATTTCAGCCCGATCCCAGTGGTTAGGGCTGTGCGTTGATAGATCACTATGTCAGTCACCTTTGAGTTATATATATATATATATATATAGATTCACCTTCCCGACCTCCGTTTACAGTCCAATTCTATCTAATCTTAAAATGTACATATTTACAAAAAATAATACTATGAAATGCTTCTGAAAACATTAATTTTCTTAAAAATAGGATACCACACCACAGACAATGGTCAGATGACATTGTTTGGACAGCGGGAAAGCGATGATGTTGAATATGATGATGTTGAGACAAATGATACTGTTTTCCATCGATAGTAAGAGCTTCCACATGAAATATAATCCAACACTTTTTATCTATGATCACAGTCGACGATTTAGCCAATCGAAGGACGTCCAAAATCTGCATTCAATGCGACTTCCGTTCCGACCCTTAGTTTTGGAGCCAACACAATCCTTGTCCTGTCTGATCCCGCTGTATCTATGGCTTGATTTTATGAATCAATCGATCGTCATTATGGTATACAAAAAAATACGAGGATTCCGGTGACTAGGACCGAGGCTCCTCGACCCGCGGTCCGAGACGCCACTTTTTAAAATTTTATTTTTTTATCTTTCGGCGACTGGGACTACATATTTTTGAAATTTGTAAATGGACGTATCTAAATTTAAAATTCACATAGTAAGATCAACACGAAGAACAAAATAAAATTTCAACTCGTTAAAAATAAAAATGATCATTGAAACCTTGGTGAAACCTAAAATTGAGCACTACTTGTCGATTCACTACGCGTTTTGCACATCCTGATTCGCAAATTGTAAATGGGATATCATAGGTACCTAATTTCCTTTCTCCAATACCATCTCCTTCAAACCATCATGATGGGAAAGATTTCTGGAAAGCGTAGAGTGGGAGAACGGAAGATGTATTGGCTCAGGAACATCAGAGAGTGGACGGGAATCAAAACCGTGGAACAACTGTTCAGACTGGCTTTGAACAAGTCTAAATTTGCTGACTGCCAACATTCAGTGATGAAAAGGCACATAAAGAAGAAGAAGAATTTTCTTTCTCTCTCTCTCTCTCTTCAGCCTTTCTCAACCCAACGGGTGGCCTCCTTCATCTTATGCCACTTCTTTCGGTCCTGGGCAATCTTCATCCATTTCTCACCTGCTGTTCTTTTCACATCATCTGCCCAGAGCATTTGTGGTCTTCCCTGTGGGCGTTAATTTTCTTTACTAACAATTACAAGTAACAACGGCCTATGCGACGATTCTAATAGATTATTTGCCACATTCACCCATAGTTTCAACTCCAATTTTGCAATCATTACCATCACACACATCAATATTAAAAACAATCAACAACGTCATACATAACTTCCTAACATGTATATCTGACGTTGTTGTACCTAAACCGGTAATGTACTGTGTGTTTGTGTATATGTTGTATGTATAATTGTATATGTTGGCATGGCAGTATTATGTCATGCCATGTTGAATAGACAATGGATGAGACGACACCGGTAGCAAAGTGCAGTGTTTTTGTTCTGTTGATATATCTTTGTAATCTCGCAAACTTGTTACTGGTAGAAAGCCCATAACCTACCTCGCTTGAGTGTGGCATAATACAACGAAATATTCTTCCACATACATAGTTCTTTAATAATAATACATATATGTTGTAAAGTGACATCTTTGGAGAAAATGCAGCAGTGGAGTTTGTTGCGTCCCTCTTCTACACTTGTGCTTTGGAGATGGTAGTAGTCTTAACTTTAAGTAATTTTCTGACGTCAACGAACAAAGTATATGAAATATGACGATTTAAAAATGTTTTTGAGGCGATTTAAATAAAACAATTTTCATTTCATTTCAAATAATTTTTCAAATCGGGCCGGTATCTCCGGAGGTTACCTAATGATATTTTTAGTTCTTGGTTCCTCTAAAATATTTGTTTACTATAATATATTTTTCAGATGATCATTTACTTTTACTATAATATATTCTTTAAAACCATATCATTTAGGTGATTTTAACAAATCTGGCGCTATTACAGTGTTAGCTTCTTCTTCTTGTCGAGTCGTAATAGCTATCAAATTAGTTTAGACCAGTATTTGGCTACGCTCTGATGAATCTGTCGTTGGCCTCGTTTGACCAGAGCTGGGTTAGTTAGAGCTTTGTTGTGTGGCGCTGAAAAGTGCCTTTTTTGTTGGTTAGGCCCTGAAAAAAGAGCTGTTTGTTTTTGATAGCCATAGTGTTAGCTAATCGAAAAGGATTCAGTGTTGGACTAAAAAATAGATAAGGGTTTATTTGTATCCATACTAATATTATAAATGCGAAAGTTTGGATGTGAGTTTGTGAGTTTGTGAGTTTGTGAGTTTGTGAGTTTGTGAGGATGTTTGTTACTCAATCACGCAAAATCTACTGGACGGATTTCGATGAAATTTGGTACAGAGGTAGATAATGACCTGGAATAGCACATAGGCTACTTTTTATCCCGGGAAAAGCACTGTTCCCTTGGGAAATTCACGCGGGCGAAGCCGCGGGCAAAAGCTAGTGTCTTAATATTTTCTATATACATCTATGTATGTATGTGTATGTAATCACATTCTTTATTCACTTATGTACCTATGTGTATCTAAGGAAAGAATGAATGGTGATGACGTGGAGTTAGAATTTGCGGTCAATATCATTATTATTGTTAGTCTGCTAATGACTACTCTGCGGTTTTGCTTCTGGTGTTATAATCTTGCTAGTTCCACTAATAATCACTACGAAGTATAAATTAAAGTCGTTTACGCCAATGTCTGTTTTACGCCCTGTTTTTTTCACTATTGGATAGAGAATTTATTAAATCTATCTAATTTTTAACAGTACGAAGCCAGGTCTTTGCGTGCACTGCACCCTGTAATTGTATTTATAATGACGCATCCATGCTGCATTTTTGGTATTGTGTAAGCAGCAGTAACCAAGAATTAAGTGAATAAAGTGATTTGTGATCTCCGGGTGTTTCGGCTTCGTGTGGATCCTTCCCTGTCACTCTATCGGTGTTTGTTATACAGATTCTTTTTGTAGGTACCAAAATTTCCTCTTGAACGGATTCCATACCTTCATGTTGAAAAACTTTTGCATTTAATAGTGCTTTGTAAGATTTTTACAGCATTGTCAGTTGTTATAACTCTCACCATACAAATAATCTTCGAGCAACAAGACTTCCGCGCAAGGCACAAGTTCGTGTTGCTCTATGGAAATAATTGATCAACACGATAGACAATATTAATTCTGTGCCATAGACCTACCAATTCTTGTATTATGGAGCCTCCAAGTGTGTCAAACACTTTTTAGAATAGTTCAGTTGAAGTGATTTACTTCTATACTATATTTATTTATTCACCATCATTAATACCAAATTGGAAATCAGCATCGGAAGCCATTATAATTCCGATCACACTCAGTGTATCCGTAGCGCGTGCCAGCGCACTTATAGTGAACGCAACAGAGTGTTACTAAGCTCTATAGGGATTATATGCAATAGTACTGGCGACAGCACATCAGCCTACCCTCATTCAATCCAGGGTAACGACTCGTTGACTGTACGAATATTATGTTACTTTTTATAATTAACTTTTTTATTTTGGAACAATCTGAAGATGTTTGACAGTGCTAAAATTTGCATAAAAATGGACTACAGTATCAAGTCTTTATCCCTTACGGGGTAGACAGACCCAAGAGTCGTGAGACTCGAAGGCCACGCTTACCTGAATACTACTGAAGGCCAGTGGGGCTTATTTGTGGAATGAAGATTCGGATATAGTGCCAGGTTGCTGTGCAAATTCATTCTTTTGATTAACTTTTATAATCACGGAAAGAGAAGCAGCTGGCACATTTTTACCGATTATCCTTCGAGGAGTGTGCTCATGAGCTGCCCCTTTTTTCAATCGGCCCACCAGACGCACTACGGGCTATCATCCCTTCGTGGTTGATATTCCCCCGCACGCACCAAGCGCTTTTCGTCATCATTCTTGATGCGCACAGCAAATCACTGGAACTTCCTACCTGCGTCTGTGTTTCCGAGCACATACAACCTGACTCTCTGCAAAACCAGAGTGAAAAGGCTGCTTCTGGGTAAGCTCGCTACATCGTAGACCTCATCTCTGTCCCTCGGCAAGATTGTGGTCAAGAGCAAACCCATCTTCAAGAAAAAAAACATGCTATGCTTTTTCATCGCTCACAGATGGAATGGACAGCATGGAAGCAAGAATATTGAACAACGATATAAAATATAATGATATTGAGAAATCATAATTTTATCACGATCATGAACCAAGAAGAGTTCCTTATTACGTCTGTGATGTGTTATTCAAAACAATTACCTAAAAAAACTGTTATTAAAAACTTATCTTGACACATCAAAACTCAAAATCACAAGGAAAGTTGTTCAAAGAAATGAAATAATTGTTTCACGCGAATTTCGATCTCGTAAATCATAAAATAAATTGTGGGAACATTCCCAACAATGGTCAAAATCACTCAGAACTAATACACAAAACACAATGGGTATGGAAGTAAAGTTTTCACAAATATGGAATTTCTATATTTAGTCCCATCATAAATTTTTCTTTAAAATAATTCTGCCCATGTTTCCAAGATGTAAATAGAGTCGTAAAAGAAGGAGAGAGAAGCCTTTGTCCAGTACTGGGACAGAAATGGCTATTAAAAAATAATAAATGTTTGCATTTGAGTAGTTCCATCGTCCTGTACGATAAAACTAAAATTCAAATTAAGAATCGATGAACGATGTACTATAAAAATTGATCATCGAAATTGATGATAACAAAATTAAAACACTCCTGATGAGAAAAGATTAGAAATTCTATTTCTCAAAACTCCTTTGATATGGTGAACGATATCTTCTTATTCAAAACGCTAATTCAATTAAGAAAGGAGCACCGATGTTTTAGTTATAAAATCTATGCAAATCTGTACGTACGCGTATACCGATAATGATATTATTGTTATTTAGATTCATTTGTGTTGTTCTCATGTGAAGTGAATTTATAATTCTTAATGAGAATAAATAATCTAAAACAACTGAGGGTTTATTTCTATACTATCAAAGTTTTGTGGCTTGAACTCGTAATTTATGGGTCTCACCACAAGAATGGCATCCATTAGTCTCAATTAAACGATAACATCTTGAGAACAACGTTATGTTTCAATTTTACGTTAATTTCTAAGTTGCATCGTTATCTTTTAATTAATGGAAATCAGAAGCTCAGTCAGATTTCTTAAGTTAATCGTTTTGGAGATTTTATTAAATCAGTAGCTAGTATAGCCGCGGCAAAGTTTTTAATTAAAATTTTGCATCTCCCATTGTAGCTCATTAGGGGGTTGATTTTTAAAACAATTGCAGGCTACGTTGTAAACCTCGGGTCTTTTGCTTATCCATATCAAATTTCATTAAAATCGGTTGAGCCTGGAAAACGTAACAGACAGAGATATTTGCATTTCTACTAGTATGGAAGTAGTTGAATAAATGTATGTATTGTTGAAATTCAAGACATCGTCAACACCTCCGTGGCGCAATGGTGAAGACCTTGCCTCTGAACCAGGAGGTCCTGGGTTCGATCCCCGGTCAGGTCAAGATGGAAAATGATCTTTTTCAGATTGACCTGGGTCTTGGATGTTTATCTATATATGTATATGTTATAAAATAAAGTATCGTTGAGTTATTATCCCATAACACAAGTCTCGAACTTACTTTGGGGCTAACTCAATCTGTGTGACTTGTCCGTATATATTAATTTATTATTTTATTTATAACATAAAATTTAAGAGTATGTATCTTGTCGCCGGGGTTTTTTTCATTTTCGTCGAAAGCCAAGGTAGTTCTATTTTAACGCAATTAAACTACTAGTATTGTATTAGTTAACCAATTGTTCTGTGTTAATTGGTCAAGTGTTGCAACCGCGGAAATCGGAAGTTGCAACCAATCCGATATGCAAGCGTGCATTCATAACAATTTTTTGCCGATCACAAAAGATTTAGGATGCGTAACGTTCAATTTATTATTATTCTTGCTACAAATGACATGTAATTATAAAATCATACAGTTAGCGTAGAGGTTACTCCATTTCGGACAATTGTCTTGGCCTTGGCTAAAATTCGGTTTTAATGATTTTTAACACATTTTCGGCCCATTTGCAAAGCGTTTAAAAACAAAACGCTCGGTGAAAAATTACATTATTTGTTTGTTGCTTTTTAGAATGTCCTATTAGTTTATTAACTTATTATACTAATATTATAAAGAGGAAGTTTTTGTATGTTTGTTTGTAGGGGTGAATCTTCCGAAAAACTGAATCGATTCCAAAAATTCTTTCACCAATAGAAAGCTACATTATACCCTAGTGACGTAGGCTACAATTTATATAGGTATGTACCTCCCAAGGGAAGTCAGGCGGGGCGCTAGTTCTATTTTATGGGATTAAATTAAGGACAATTCAGCCCTTTGACTTTCAGTACTTTGAGTACTTACTTACATATTCCTTACTAGCTACGACGACGCCTGTGTATGCTTGTATGTAATTAGCGATAAAAAGTAGCCAATGTGCAAGTTAACTCCATAAAAATTTTATCAAAATCCGTCAAGCTGTTTTGGCGTGCTTAGATTAAGTAACAAACAAACATCGATACTATCGTATTAACATTATAAGCATAATACAACTAAAACAGCATACAAATAGAAAATCTCCTCGAACGCGCCGCATCGAGGCAGTGTGCCCAGGATACTGGCAGCATTACCACGCTGGATTGCGAGGCTTATGCGCTGAGCAAAAAAGACGCCAGCTCTTGGATCTCCAGTTGCCTCGATGAGACGCATTGATGAAATTTTTAGCCTCAGGGCCCTAGGAAACCATTGTTTCTACTGCGAAGGGTAAAAAGTATAATATCCAGGGGCATTTTTCGGATAATTTTGAGACAACGACGTAAGATTATATCGTGAAAACGAAATTGTAAAGCGTTTCACGGTTCGCAAAAGGGGCTGAGGTCTCGAACAATTGTTAACCACAAATGGATAATGAGATATTATTATGTTTTCGGCGGCAAATTGATAATTTGGCGCGAAATTGTTAAGTAATTATGATTATTTTGGCTCGTTGAAGGGTGAAAGGTTTGACATTACCGCACAAGTTAAAATTTCATGGACGCTGATAATGAAAATATAATTTTGGAAATTAACGGAAAAATACGAAGCTTAAATACGTAACAGGAAGCAATAATGAATATCTCTAATAGCATGTGCCCGCGACTTCGTCCGTGCGTAATTTACTATTGTAAATATCTCAGGCTCTTTAGTGGCTTATCAAGATGAAATCTACGCCAGATTTTAAGTTAGGTCTTCAAAAATACAACAGCGAAAACCGCATTAAATTTAGTCCAGTAGTTTCTGCGTGATACGCGTACAGACAGAAAGACTGACAGACAAAAATTAAAAGTCAATGGTTTTGGCTTCTTTTGAACCTATAAAGACCTGTCATAATTTGTTTTCATAAATATTGCATATCTACAGACACAGACCAGTTACAGATTTATTATATGTATTGATTGATTATAATAAAGCTGAAGACTTTGATCGTATGTTTGAACGCGTTAGTCTCTAAAATTATCGAGCAAATACGAAAAAAGAATTTAGTCTTATTCATACCCATGAGGAAGGTTAGGTTATCCATCTTCTTCTTCTTACATTTAAAATTTATGTCAGTGTCATTACGTGGAAATAAATTCAGAACTACGAAATTCCCACGGGAGCGAAATCGCGGGGAACAGCTATGTCGCACTAATTAACTTAACTTTTCACGCTTTATGTACTAAGCCAATCTTCCTGAAAATTTGCATACACATAGTTAGAAGTACTGAGAAGAACATACACCAGAAATAAGCACTGTTCCCGTGGGAAATACACGCGGGCGAAGCCGCGGTTTAAAGCTTATGATTAAAACATTATGTTTCCAAGTAAGACCATTAAAAAAATAAGTTCCGAAAGTGACTTTTGCTTAGTTAAGTATAAAACACGGTGAACGCAAGTTATCAGATTTCATGTAGAGCCAAGCCTAGCTAGCTCTACACGCCCTAACTTCACAAACTGTACGAAAAATATAAGGCTTGGCCACTTAATTAACTGTTTCGTTACTACAAGAAACAACAAGAAGGTACTTAAGTACCTATTGTATGTAAAAATGTAGTTTATAATTCTTAAGATGTAGGTCAATGTAGGTATATATATATAACTTTTGGTACCTACAAGATGTTCCAATATTTGCTGTACCCGAAAGGGTTGATAAGAAGGACTTGATTTTTTATTTGTAACAACTATGTATGATGTACCTTATCATGCAATAAAGATTGTGAGTTTGAGTTTTGAGTTTGAGTTTGATACAGGAAAGTTCCTAATGTTAGGAACGTATTCTGAACATTCTGAACATTAGGAAAATTCACAAAATTAGATGCAAAACTATAAGAAAAAGAACAAAAAATAATCGACGCTCTCTCCCATGCCAAAGGATTGAAATGGCGATGGGCAGGACACGTGGCACGGTGTGGGGATGGGCGGTGGACAATCCTAACGACTGCTTGGAAAGGTCCTAGCGGAAAGAGGAGCCAAGGGAGGCCTAGGGCCCGTTGGATGGATGACGTCGTGGCCCTGGCGGGAACGGATTGGATGCAAAAGGCACAAAACAGAGAGGAGTGGAGGATACTGGAGGAGGCCTATACCCTGGAGGGATCCATTCTCAACGAACACTAACACACTAACACTATATACTTAAGAATCATTACTAAAAAAAAAAAAGAATAGACTAACACTATTATATAAGAAACAAACAACTGTGAATCGGATCAATAAAGGCTTTTTTATTTTTATTTTATTTACAGGAAAGTTCCAAGTGACAGTAGCGCAACGTATTATTACTAGATATGGGTAACCACCCGGGTTAAAACCCGAGATTGGGTTAAAACCCAGTTATTTACGAGTATCACCCATTTCAGTTCATACATTGAACTGGGTGATAACTGGGCACAGTCTCAGGGTTTTAACCCGGGTGGTTACCCGTCTATAATCCTTACAGAGATGCGTTACGCTTGGGCATAAACCATTTTAGCCCTGCAGCGCATCTCGCATCTTTGACACTTCAATGTCTTTAGTCGAAATTCTATATCTCGCCATTGCACTCTATTGTTATTTGTGGCATTTCCCCAAAATATGACACCATACCTTAATGTGGAGGCTACATAGCCGTGGTAGGCAGTAAGTAGTGCAGTTTTATTAACCACTTTTTTCAACATGTATAATGCATAAGAGAATTTATTTAGCTGTTTGCACACATTGACAATTTGGGTTTTCCAAGACATGTCATTATCTATCATTTGAGTCGCCTGTTTGTATGGTGCCTCTCTCCAAACTATGACACATTTAATGTCTTGCCCAGCGTGCCTTACTACCTGTACGCTAAAAGACCTATATGACGCAACAGATAATGCTGTATCTATGGCGTCATATTAGTCATCACAAATTCGACCCGCCGCCGAGTCGACACGCTAAGAAGAAGAAGAAGTCGAAATTCTGAAGTCTTGGTTTATTGCTTGTGTAAAAACGCTAGTGAATAAATTCGTTGACACAAACATAAAAGATGGCGTCGCGTCGCCAACGTTGACAAGGTTATTCCAAGTAATAACATAGCTGTATGTATAATTATTTATTTGCGTAACATTCCCAAAGCATCAACAGGCAAATGATTTTGTTCGCAGATCATTATCGGCATAGTAAACGACTCTATAATTGACGTAATTTCTTTTCGAGTGTGCCTGCGATTGAGTTTATCAATCATTATGTCAGGATATGCAGTGATGTGACGAGATCGTTTGGTTTTTAAGGATCCGTACCTCAAAAGGCTAAAATTGAACCCTTATCATCTTGTTCTCCGTATGTTCATCCGTCAGTCTGTCTATCAGGATCCTTTTTCGCAGCAACCCTCAGTGCGCCAGATTAACGGTTCGGCCGGTTTTTATCGCTTGATTTATAAATAGACGGGCAATAAAGTGATCCTATAAGAGTTAAAATTTTCCCTAAAAATAATAAAGTACAACAACAAGAACAATAAATTACATTTTAAGATACATAAAGTAACTTACAACTAAAAAAAGAAAGGAAGATGCGCAAAAGGCGGCCTTATCGCTGAAAGCAATTTCTTCCAGGCAACCAATTGAGAAATTGCTGAAGACGAAATATAATAATTTGTTGTGCGGGTTGGGTTAAGGAGAAAAATTGTACTGACTGATTTACCTTTTAAAGTACCTAGTAGTTTATTTTTTAAACATAAAACTACGACTTAATTTTATGCTATTACTGAAACTATTATTATTTGCATCTTATCAAAATGATAAATATTAAGATATCATTAACATATCGATACATATTTATCGATTGCGTGCTGATCGACGAGGCATTATTAAAAGTAGAAACAATTGCATCGAACGGCTAATAGATTGAAATAAAAAAGAATCAAATGGATCTATCGGCGCGTACGCTGTCAATCATGAAGTATTAATCTGCATGCTCTTGACCGGCCTTTAATTGAGAAACGTAAGATAAGCCCTATTAGTGTTGTAGCTAACCGTAACTAATCAAAATAAATTTAATTAAAATTGGCTGGTTAAAACGAAAAAAATGTTTAAAAAAAATGTCATGTAATATAAAGTTATTAAGTTTGCTGCTATGTTTTACTCTACTCGTGTACCAAATTTCACGCAAATCCGTTCAGTAGATTTTGCGTTAAGGAGAAACCTACAAACATCTTTACAGACATTCTAAATTATAATATTAATAGACTTCGCAAACACATAAAGGTATGACTAACAATAGATCACTAATAGCATTTTAAATGTCAATACTATCGTAAACAAACATTACTTAAAAGTCCATCGGTTCTTGCAACATTTACGATGCAAATGAAATGTAAAGGACAGTGATCGTGCTAAATTATGCTAGGTTGACTACCATCATGATGGGAAAGATTGCTGGAAAGCGTAGAGTGGGAGGACGGAAGATGTCTTGGCTCAGAAACATCAGAGAGTGGACGGGAATCAAAACCGTGGAACAACTGTTCAGACTGGCTTTGAACAACCCTAAATTTAAGGAGCTGACTGCCTGCACTCAGTGATGAATAGGCACATAAAGAAGAAGACGATGCTAGGTTTGAAATAGGCGATATCCGTCCTGCAAATATGTGTTTTCTAGCTTGTAGACCCCGGTTTCGTCCATGTAAACATTTTCAGCATTCCCATATCAATTTTAAAAAAATGGATATGGTAGCCTGTTTTACCGGATAAATTGAACACGACATAATTTCCGACTTTGACATTTTCCGACTTTGACATTAAATGATATATCGATAAATTTGTCTTTCTCCTTCCTATTCCAGAGGCATGTGTTAGAAACACAGTTAAAAGTATATAGTTATATATGTATATTTATATACATATTTTATGTTATTTAATAAATTCAATAAATGACTATAATTCTATGAATATATTTGTACTTTTACTTTATTACTCAATTCATAATGTAGGTAGAGGTAGGTAATTCAAATAAAGGAAAGATACAATCAGGTTCAAATGTATATTATAAGATTGAACCCTAATTTCAAAGCTAAAGACTACTAGGACTTCGTAACGACCACTGCTGAGAAGAAATCCCGAAAGAAACTCATTAGAACAGTATTGGTCCCTATCATGACATTAGCTATATTCATTACTATAAATACCCCAGATGGGCCACTTGTATTTCATAGAAAATATCATTAAAACACAAAGAAATAATCACATGACAATGCAACAGCATAACAGTATAAAATAACTATATCTACTTAACATAATACATAGTACTTATCTTTATGTCCGAACACCCCGAGCTCCAATTCAAAAGTGAATCAGACGACTATTGGCAAACGCCTTTTATAAACTAAATCTACCCACCTCACAAACCGAATCACGACAACATGTAAAATATAGCTACCTACTCAATTATTAATTTGGTATTTACAAATGAAAGAGTATTTATATTAAAATAAACATAAATAAGTTAACCAATATTCATAGTAAGAATTTAAATATCTAACACGGCCATACTGACATGTACTTCGTTCTCGAAGTACTTTAAAGAAAATTTATATAAATCAAGAATAATACCATATTCAACACAATAGAAACAAATTAGCGTAATAATATTAATCAACACTCATATTAGTAGCATTTTAAACATTTTCAATACCATCCAATATATATTTAACATAGTTATCAACAACAATAACTCTATTCAATACTTAACATATTACTTTTCAACAACTTATCCAAACATTTTTATACACCATCAATAATATATACCGTATTAAACATTATCAACAACAATAACTTAATTTTTTACTTATTACTGTTATCTTTCAGCACTAACAATATTAGTAACGTATCAAACGTTAACAACCCCAATAACTTAAATCTTTACTTAACATTCACTTATACATTTTCAACAATATCAAAACATGTAACGTTATAAACGTATTCAACACCAATAATATAAATCTAACTTTCAACGTATCAAACGTTGTCAGTACCATCAATAACGTATAAACGTTTTCATCGCCAATAACTAAAGTTTAGTTATATTTATTTTTCACACCATCAATACAAGTAACGTAACAAACGTTTTCAACACCAATATCTTTAATCTGTAGTTTAATATCTTTTCTACATCATCAATATAAGTAACGTATCAAACGTTTTCAACACCATCAAAATATATAACGTATTAAACGTTTTCAACACCAATATCTTAAATATATAACTTTTCTTTTCCACATCATCAATATAAGTAACGTATCAAACGTTTTCAACACCATCAATATATATAACGTATTAAACGTTTTCAACACCATCAGTATTCAACATTAAAAATATGTTCTCAACCACATAACTTTTGTCATATCTCAAAATCATTAAATTTATACTATACAGAAGGTAGGTAATAAATAAATTTAAAAATAATACAAATCGTTTTCTTCAAACCCAAAATACTATGAGTAATATACAGCATTTCTTCAAAATATAAACAGTAAAGTTAAAATGAATAAATGAATCGATAACTCGCTGAACATTCAATAAACCGTTCGGCCAATCTGACATTTAACAAGCTAGACCTATGTTAGGGAGGTTCATCATTCAATGACATTACTAATTGGAATAATCCAAACTAGATACAGTAACTAGATACAATAAAATAAATGATTAAGATTAACTAAAACAAATTTCATTATCATTGCATTGCATCAGTTTATGAAATTGTGTAAAACAGCATGTATAATGTTCTTCATCTAAATTTGCATATACCATTATCGGTAAAACATGATTAGGTAAGTTCCCTTTTCATTCCCAGAAATATGTAAACAAGGTTTTCAGACAATTTTAATTTTGCGGGTACATTGCAATTCACATAAAATTAATTATTTTCAACATTGGATGCACAACATCGCTTAATGACTCATAATCCACTTAGTTTACTACTAACTATACTATTCTTAAAATTATCCCATGTTCAAGTTCGGCCTGCTTCAGGCTCCCAAATAGAGCAAAGCCCCGAAAGGCCTTACCGTTTATAGCTGCCTGTTGGATCTAGCTTCATCCTAGCTCAGCTCCGACGGCCTCAACTCGATTGCACCACACCTCTGCGCCGTTGTCACTCTTGTCAGGGTCGATTATCGGCAAAGCGAAGTCTTTGTTTCATCGATGTGATGAAAAGGCGTCACTAAGGAAAAAGAAAAAGTGATTAGTTTATGTAGGCTGGAATCTATCCACACTTCTGATGTTAGAAACACAGTTAAAAGTATATAGTTATATATGTATATTTATATACATATTTTATGTTATTTAATAAATTCAATAAATGACTATAATTCTATGAATATATTTGTACTTTTACTTTATTACTCAATTCATAATGTAGGTAGAGGTAGGTAATTCAAATAAAGGAAAGATACAATCAGGTTCAAATGTATATTATAAGATTGAACCCTAATTTCAAAGCTAAAGACTACTAGGACTTCGTAACGACCACTGCTGAGAAGAAATCCCGAAAGAAACTCATTAGAACAGTATTGGTCCCTATCATGACATTAGCTATATTCATTACTATAAATACCCCAGATGGGCCACTTGTATTTCATAGAAAATATCATTAAAACACAAAGAAATAATCACATGACAATGCAACAGCATAACAGTATAAAATAACTATATCTACTTAACATAATACATAGTACTTATCTTTATGTCCGAACACCCCGAGCTCCAATTCAAAAGTGAATCAGACGACTATTGGCAAACGCCTTTTATAAACTAAATCTACCCACCTCACAAACCGAATCACGACAACATGTAAAATATAGCTACCTACTCAATTATTAATTTGGTATTTACAAATGAAAGAGTATTTATATTAAAATAAACATAAATAAGTTAACCAATATTCATAGTAAGAATTTAAATATCTAACACATGCATATCTGGACGACTCTTGGCTTTGTATAAGATAAAAACGTACTGTATCTGTAGTTAGGACTAATTGGATCTTGCGTGTCCTTTAAAATAAGTCCTTTATTTACTTGTATCAGTATTGTGAAGTCCTCTCCGTACGGAAACTTTACATTTTGTCTATAATATTACAGCAACATGGCATTACTCCCTACAACCCGGATTTGCATAGACGAAATCGTCCTGTCGCTTCTTCTTCCCTCTTTTCTACACACTTCTCTCATCGCTTTTTCTGCTTCATTGGTCCCTTCTTATACAACAGACTGCACCCTTTTCTCCGTATCCTACCTCTCTCTAACTATTGTTGTAAACGAACAGTTTCACAATTCTTGCAATCTCTTGACTATGACGACACCGAAAAACTACTGCTCCCTTTGATATGACTGATAAAATTACTAATTTCCTAAACTTACACATTTTGCTTTTTAGCTGTAACACAATACTCCTTTACTATTAAGATTTTTTGTTTATTTTGTTTTTATTTTTTCTCTTTGTTAATTCATACTATGAATAGTGTTAAGTTCATTTGTTCTTATTTTGTATACATCCAAACTTAACAAAGTGTACTAATACCACAACTTCATCCAGATGTGAGAGCCCTGGTGCACTGTGATACAGGCCCAGCCTTCTTCAGGCGCCAGTCTCCAGCATGCTGCGATAATTTATCTCAATTGTCTCTAATATTTATGTTAAGTGTTTTGGAGAAAATAAATAAGATTTTTACTTTTTACTTTTACTTTATCTAGTTCGAAGGGAAACCTCCGTGCAAGACTTCAGCTTTCTGAAGTAACTAACAAACACTGCTTTTATAACCATCTTTATTTTTGACCAGCTTTTGCAAGCGGCTTCGCCTGCGTAAATTTCAGTGCTTTTTCTCAGGATGAAAGATACCCTATGTCCTTCTCAGTGCTTTTAACTATGTGTACGCGAAATTTCAGGAAGGTTGGTTTAGTAGATAAAGCGTGAAGAGGTAACAAACAAAGAAACAAACTCACTTTCGCATATTAAATATTAGTTAGGATAAGTGTTGATTAATTTTGACATGACTTCGCATGTTACTTAATTCTCGATTCCAAAGAAATCGATAAAAGCATCTAGCCCGAGGGCGGACAACTCTATTCACGTTTAACTCTCGCATTTTAAATAATTTTACAACAATAACTCGCGCCCCAGGCGAAAACTTTCATGGCCGAATTATCGATAACCATCGTTCGCGGTTTAATCGATTATTTAGATTCGATTCATTGGAACCGTAATCACCTGTCGCCTGTCATGGGCAGCACGACCAAAGTTAGACTTTTTGCGGTTTCAGCCCAATGGGTTTTAATGGTCTGAAATTGGTCGTTTTGACGATTAGGTCGGTTTTGGTCCGTTTGCCTGTCGCCACTTTCGCTAGTGTTGGGATATTAAACGTTTAACGATAGATAATTCGAGTGTAGAAAGTGATTCGATGAGTGGTTACTTTTATTTCGATAATTATGTGTCTTGTTTTCATTTTCAATCAATTCGCATGTTTATTTCGTAGTTGTATGATATAAGTTTATGGTGGGTAATTATTTTTAATTAGTCATTTTTATGTAATACTAGCAATGCCCCGGGGCTCTGCTACCATGGGAATTATTTTCTAGCTTTATTCTAGCCGTGTACCAAATTTCATCGAAATCCATTCAATAGTATTTGCGTGGATGAGTAACAAACATCTAACCATTTGTTTGAGAATGCGTGAGACTTAAGAGAGCTAGGGTTACAGAGTACTATTTGTCTTATGTCAGACAGCGACAGAACAACATCTCTATTCGGGAGCAATGAATTGAATTGAAATTGAATTGAATGAATTGTGAATTAAAACATCAATTTTGCTAATTTAAGTATACCCTGTCGACCACACACATGCAAACTGGGATACAGAATCAAATGAGCACTTATCTTGGTAACCAATGACTTGTGTAATGACCAGTGTTCGTAACTACTGCCCCTGATCTTACTAACCATAGCATATCGTCTTAATTCACATTGGGCAAGTTTTATTCACTAACAAACCACAGCGTGTCGTAGCGGAGTCCGTACATACGTAGGTCACACTGGGCGAGTTTAAAACTATTATGACTTTTTATGAGGCAATACATACATACGTCTTCATCCCTTACGGGGTAGACAGAGAGGGTCAAGCCAAGAGTCGTGAGACTCGAAGGCCACGCTTAGCTGAATAATGCGGTAATAGGTTCAAAAATAATTGTTTGTATTAAAATATAACATGGAAAAGATATACGGTTCAATAAAACTGATAGGCACTGCCTGACACTCGCATTTTACTAGGAGTCTGTTTCTATAACCAGTACTGGCTTTCTACTAGCACTGGCCCAGTGAACTCGACCAGTATAATAATTGGTCACAAATAGGGCCCTTCGTATTGACCCTCTAACCTGCGATTACCGATTGGATCCGCTGTTCGCTTCATTAAACTGTACTTTGTTACATAAATTGTTAGTTATGCTGGTCGCACACTTGTTAGTATTGCGTAGAATATTTAAGAGTTAAAAGTGGTTAACCATAAACTTAGATAGATAAGATCTTTATTTGTAACTACACTACAGTACACACACAATATTACACATAGAACACCAACAAACCGAAAAGAAAATAATAATTTGCGACACACATGCTATGCGTATGCATAGGTTATTTTTTTAATGTAATTATTATGATAAACATAGCATCAACAATTGGGATGATGACAGGGTCAAAAATAAAATGTATAATGCTATTTTAATAACGAAACACAATAATTGAATGTCACTTTAATTGATCAATTTTATATTAAATGGTTTACTATTTTTTAGTTGCAATTAAAGTAAATTGGGAATGCTTTTTGACTCCTTTAAAAGTGACGTCACCGTTGAGTACTGTCATACAAGCCCCATATAATTTGTTGTTTTTGACATTAAGAAAAAAGTATCTGATTTGGCTTGTTGTCATCTACCCTTTTTGTCACGCAGCGCATAGAATGTTCCAAGAAAGCTTGTGCCAAAAATTTTAACTTCGTATATTTATTATGTTAATGAATAGTTAAATGATAATCACCTCTTAAATTTGCAAGTATTTATTGTGAAATGTGCAATAATAATGAGCAGATGATTTAAAAACATTCAAATTGCTTTACGATGTAAATCTTTATACGCAAGTCATTTTTTGCATAAATTTGTCTAAATTTGGAAATGCAATAGTAATAATATAGTACTAGTTAAAACTTGTTGAGAAATGACCGAGATTGCAATGAATTGCACACTTCTTATTATATTTGAAAAGCATTGTTATTAAAACATATCTTTTAATCTAAAGATCGGTGTTTAATCTGATAAATTAATCAAGTCTTATTTAATTGAGTAATGAATTTTTATTGTGTAAGTCACCATTTTATTTATTCCTATCAGTTTGCGGACCTCCTTAAAAAGGGAGAAATTAGGAGCACCTATAACCAGAGAGCATGTATGAAGAGAGTGATGAGTGTAGAGGAAGCAAGAGAGATCTGTAAGGATCGTAGCAAGTGGAAATCGCTAGCCTCTGCCTACCCCCACGGGAAAAAGGCGTGATAATATGTAAACTCCATTTATTCTTACCAGTCCTATCATGTAAACTTTTTATGATTTTACAACAATATAAATTAAAATAGACTTTTTAGGAAATTACTTTCGTGGTTAATAAATGTTTTACTTTAGACTGTTAAGGTTTGAACTAATATTTGATTTATTTTCAACAAAATTCAACAAAAAGTACTGTGAAGATTGTTTACATGATAGGACTGGTAAGAATAAATGGAGTTTATGTATGTTATTCCTATCATTATTTATTATTTATTTAGTAACACACAAAACAGATTACAATCAATACAAGAGCAGGAAATAATACGAATTTACAATGGTGTAGATCTAAATTGTAAGGCTCAGGGTCTTTTCTATATGTTTTGAGTCGCGACGCTTCTATACATTTCGTATAAAAGGTTTGTCCAAACCATTTTTTTTAGAATTTTAGTCTGTCTGTATGTTTGTACGTGCATCATGCAAATCTACTGAACGAAATTTGATGCGTTTTGTATTGTTGAGGGTCTAACTTAAAATCTGGTGTAGCTTTCGTCTTGCTACGTCGCTTAGAACCTGGGGGCCGATTCCACTAATTACAAAAATGTCGTTGAAATAAAGCACTTGACAAGATCTCTGTAAGACTTCCTATGTTTTATTACGATTTCTTTGGCCTTTGAGACACAACTGAGGCACGACATCTACATTTGTAAGTTGTAGAATCAAGGGCCTGATATATTAACAATAGTAAATAACGCACAGACGAAGTTCGCGGGCACAGGCTACGTCTAAATTACATCTTAATTTATATTCACGCCCCGCTCACCGCCATTATCACTTTTGTAATACTATTACATGTAACTTTTGTAATTAATAACTCACAGGTGTAATTTGAATTGTATATTTAACTTTTGGTTGGTAATTGGACGTGACTATGGGGCGTTCGTTCTATGATTAATCGTGTTGGTTTTTTATTAGATGTGTTTTTAGATGATATTCTATTTGCAACGCCGAAATTTAGAAAAATATTTCATTCCAAAGAAGTGAACAGATTTTGTTTTGTTTTTATTTGTAGCTTTCACCCGCGGCTTCGCCCGCGTGAATTTTCCACGGGAACAGTGCTTTTTCCCGGGATGAAAGGTACCCTATGTCCTTCTCCGTACTTCCAGCTATGTGTATGCGAAATTTCAAGAAGATTGGTTCAGTAGCTAAAGCGTGAAGAGGTAACAAACAAACAAACAAACTCACTTTCGCATTTATAATACTAGCTTTCGCCCGCGTGAATTTCCCACGGGAACAGTGCTTTTTCCCGGGATGTAAGGTACCCTATGTCCTTCTCCGTACTTCCAGCTATGTGTATGCGAAATTTCAGGAAGATTGGTTCAGTAGATAAAGCGTGAAGAGGTAACAAACAAACAAACAAACTCACTTTCGCATTTATAATATTAGTTAGGATTTACTTATTTTGCTTTCGTTGAGAATGCTCGGTAATTAAAGTGCGACCGTGTTCAAAACTCCCGTATGACGAACTCGTATGTTAGTTTGTTAGTGATGTATCTGCACAACCAAAACACGAATCGCTTTGATTTTTTGATTCGATTCGCGGCATTGTACCAAACAAAATTTTACTTATTCCTCGAATAGCGTGAATTCTTGTCCCTCTTTCTTTTTTCGGTGTACGTGAAGTATTAGTATTTGCATGTTCTTTTCTGTAAATGGTGCAATAAAGTGTTGATATATCTATCTATTTATTATTTCTGAGCCAGATGGTCCGTATTGTTTTAATTTGAACATTCTTTGTTGTTTTTATACAAAAAGATATCATAAAACATAATAACTGAATTCAGAATTTGATAATCAATAACAAACCTATTAAATAAAAGGTAAATTAAAGGATTGTATGCGATTTTTTGCATTTTCTGGGCAAAAGATTCCATTTTCTGTCCAACTTCTCTACAAAATATCAATGCCAAATTAAAGTTTATTAATCGAAGTTTCCGTGATCCTGTAAATCAATTTCATGATTTAGTAGCTAACCATAAAAATGAAAGACTTTATAATTATATTCCAAATAATTTCTAATGTAGTGTAGACCCATTGAGCCGGTATAATGAAGTCTTTACACAAAGTGCTGATGGAGTCGAGATATCCGAAGGTCGGCCGGCTGGTCACATCGCGTGGGTTGGTGTTGCAAGCAGGTACGGTCGACAGCACAACAATCTACCCTTTATTGCGAAGCTTTTGCCCACGGGAATTTCCTACGGGAACAGTGCTTTTTTCCAAGATGAAAGGTACCTCTTAGTACTTCTAACTATGTGTATGCGAAATTTCAGAAAGATTGGTTTAGTAGATAAAGCGTGAAAAGTAACAAACAAATAAACAAACAAACGCACATTCGCATTTATAATATTAGTTAGAATTTGCTACTATTACTAGCATTCAGGGATATGGCCAATATGGCCATTTCAAGTATATGATCGTTTGAACAAAATGGCCGTTTTGGGATGTGGCTGTTCAAGGGATGTGCCATTAGTGGGAAATGGAAGGACGTTCAAATCCTAATTCCCAGTATTCCATTCTTTGGAGCTAGCTACACTTTAACAAGATCCTCTCAAAAGATACTCTCATCAATGGATAAAACAAGGTTAACTGACGCGCCATCGCATCCTGCTGGCTAATCGATACGACCTCTGAAATCGATTGTGTATCGATAACAATTATATCGATATCGATCTGTTTTGTCACAATCGATTTTGTTTCTTCAGGCTGATTGTTATAGTCACCCACGCTTTTTACAGCATCTTTATTTTCATCATCTTTATATACCTGTCCGTCTGTTCGCGAAAAGATATTACTATAATCGAATATATATACATGTTCAGAAGATATTGACAATTCGACAGACATACATAAAAAATGCGTCTGACAGCCAGCTACTTGTTATGAAAATGAAGTTAATGTCACTTAACGCATTGACCTTTCGCCGAAAATCCAAAATATCGCAACATGGCATTCTCAAAATAACAACATTAATCTTTTTTTTTTTAATTTCAGGTAAGTTCAACGACCTCTAGTCGTAAATCGGCGATCAATTTGCCGTAATTAAAGCCGGAGAGTGAGTCAATTAACATTTTAACTTTTTAAATTGCGCGCAAGGAATTGACTTCGCAGAAAGCTATAAATAACTTGGAAATATAAGTTTTTAAAAAGTATATATAGTACTAGCTTTGCCAGCGGCTTCGCCCGCATGAAATTTCCGCGGGAACAGTGCTTTTTCCCGGGATGAAAGGTACCATATATCCTTCTCAGTACTTCTAACTATGTGTATGCGAAATTTCAAGAAGATTGGTTTAGTAGATAAAGCGTGAAGAGGTAACAAACAAACAAACTCACTTTCGCATTTATAATATTAGTTAGGATACATACGTAAAATTTATAGGATTAGCCAAAATTATGAAAATCTAGCTACGCCACGGGGCTCTGCTCCCATGGGAAAAAATAATGTATGGTAAGTCCATGTAGAATAACATGGAAGAGGGAAATGATCGAGATAAAAGAAAATTAAAACAAAATGGCGTCACCAAATGATCAATCAAACCAATCACAAGAGAACTGCCTATCAACCAGCATTCGGAACACCGCAGACCCAAAACCTCATTACATAAGGCGCACACTTCGTTAAACTTGACCTGCGCATGAGTTGATTCAGGGTCGCCGCACAATACACGATTAATTACACACAAACAATGTGCTTACAATATTATGGGTCACCCGCAGAGGTAGGGCTGGCGACGCGGCATAACGGCGAGAAATAAAATCATACAAAGCTTTCTTTCCGTGAGAATTTCGGCTAGGATTCCGTGGTAATTTGGGTATAATAATAAGGCGGAAAGTCAGGTGGAAAGGGGATCCCCCTTCCCGGCCTATGATCATCAGGCAAGGGAAGAAGGCTATATTTACAAATTGGGGTTCCCGCGTGAATGGGGCAGAACAGAAAAGAGTAGAAGAACTCTAGATGCGGAGGCCAAGATCCTCGTTGGGTCGCTGACAGTCAAGAATCATAAATGCAGTCATAACTAAAAGATCTTATTGATATTTATTTATTTATATTAATATCATATTACCTTGTAGATTCTGATTGCTCTGAAGCATATCGTACATTGACCATTGGCATTTCTTCTCAGCAGTTATCGTTCCGAAATGCTAGTAGTTTGTAGCTTTGAGATTAATAATATACTTAATACAATTCTGTAATTGATTTTGACGTGATCACTGGAAGTCCCGGGCCCCGGGTCAAGATGGGAAATGATCTTTTTTTCAGATTGACCTGGGGCCCTATTTTTGAAAGTGTGACATACCGCCGAAAACGAATAGACTATTATGTCGCACTTGTCCTATTATGTAACATAAAAGCCGTATTTTTGAAATCACTCGTCTAGCAATGTTGCCAGTGATATGAAAATAATGCGAGAAATAATTTCTGCTTCATTCCACGTAACAAAAACCGATTCGATAACGAATCGTAAAATAAAATGTTCGTAAAGACTAAAGAAATGTTCCAATCAAAGAGAAGGTAAACAAGTCATACAGTCAGAGAGTCACAATTTCAAAAATAGGGCCCCTAAACCAATAACACAAGTCTCGAACTTACTTTGGGGCTAACTCAATATATATGTGATTTGTCCATATTTTTATATATATATTTATTTTTATATTTATCTTGATATGAAACTGTTGGCAACCATGGCGCAGGCGCCGCGCGAGGCCGAATGAGTCACGTCGTAAGATGATTGCACATTGTGCCCGGTGAAAAATGTTTTGTTTATCATCCACGCGGCGGAAGTCGCCATTATCATTGGACGAAGAAAGGTCCATCATTATCGGTTTATTTCTGAAAATTTCCGGTGGGAAAACTTTCAGATATTTTTATTAAGTCTCGTTTGATTTTATTTGTTTACGGCCTTTCAGAATAACCTATATCTTCAATAATAAGATTAATAATTGCTAAGATAATTTTATTATTTATTAGCTATTGCCCTCGGATTTCCCCGTATCTCTCATTCCTTTATAAATAAAATCGGACGATGTCGGAATGGTTTATTATTCGTGTGTGTATGTGTGTGTGTAGAAACTTGAAATAAGTAGCTTAAGTGAGCTATGAAATAATTGGGTGAAAAACCAAATTTAAAAGACACTTGTTGGGTCTTGTGTGAAGTTAAAGTTACAATACAAAAGTGAATTTAGTCAAAATATCTTAAAATGCCATTAGAGTAGGCTAGCAACAACCTTTGTACGTAACTTGCTGATCCACTCGCCACCAAGGCCCGGCCCACGGTTCTGTATAAGGTGGAATATGACAGTTAGTCAGTTAGTCATGCTTCCTTATGGCCGGCGATTTACAAACGTAAAGGTACCTATAGTGGAGCAGTTGCTATCTTGTCTCGTATGCTTGTTATATTTAAACTTTTAAAGCTAAGCAACTTCAAAATCAAAATATCTTTATGTGTGTCAAACATAGGTAAAGTGGTCTCATATGTATGTAGTGTTTCACTATGTCTGGTCCTTTAAAGAACATACAATAAATAAATTTTATTACATAAATTTGACTTATCAATAATATTTTCTTCAAGAATAATATGCTTCAAAAAGGACACGAAAAAAAGGAGCGGGTTATTTTAATTAGTTTTCGACATGAAAAGGGCCTTTGAAGGTCAAGTTTTAATGAAGAAATTTTTGATTTGATTTTGGTACTATTTTAAAGACTGGGTCAAAACGTGTGGGTCAGATAGGTCCGAGATCCTTCAGAGTCCTATGCGGCTTATATCAGGCAACGTTTTTAATATTTTTCAGATTTTACACATACGTATACCTACATACATATTATCACGCCTTTTTCCCAGGCATAGACTAGCGATTTCCACTTGCTACGATCCATACAGATCTCTCTCGCTTCCTCTACACTCATCACTCTCTTTATACATGCTCGCAGGTTATGGGTGCTCCATATGTCTTGTTTTTAAGAAGGTCCGCAATTTTTTTACGTAAATCTGTAACAACATCAAAAATCGATATTTCAAAGGTAATGGCACTACATTTTTTTTTTTAGTTTGATAAGTCTGTAAGTACCATTTCGGTTTTATATTATTTTTAGCTTCTATTTAGTCTTTTACCGAGGCTCAAAAGTCCAGACTCAAGGTCTGCCAAAGAGCCATGGAGCGCAGCATATTGGGCTTACGTCTTATAGACAAAGTAAGGAACACCAAACTGCGCTCCTTAACTAAAGTGGCGGATGTAGGTGCAAAGACTGCCAGATTGAAGTGGGACTGGGCGGGACACGTTTGTCGTATGCGGCCAGAAAGGTGGGCGAGACTAGCTACCTTCTGGTTACCGGACGGCCGCAGAGGACGAGGTAAACCAAAAAGGAGATGGCGGGACGACATAGACAAATTTTTACCTGAGTGGCCACAACTTGCAATGGAGAGAGACGAGTGGAAGAAAAAGGGGGAGGCCTTTGCCCAGCAGTGGGACACAACACCAACAGGCTAGTTAAAAAAAAAAAAAAAAATTTAGAATAGCAATTGAAGCATGTACGTCATGTAGAGGCGAGAAATTTTCACTCAGCTTCCCTAATAAACTCTACATTTGCAACTTCGGTTTTAGCTCTAAGTTTGAACTATAGACACAAAATTATATTAGTTAAAAAGGATATAAAACATAGTATTTGCGAGTTACAGCAAAAACATTAGTATTATGTTTTTGTATATGTCGGCGTAATAGATCTAATTTTGACAGGCAACAAGTGAAACGATGTGAGCTTGTCTTAGCTTCCTGACAGCATAAATTGTTGCCTTCCTGCTGGTATGGAGTTTTTATAGGATGCTTACAGCTTTTTGATTCAAGATACTTCGCTCTTTTAATATGCAACCAATTTTGAAATTAAAACTTAATAATCAGCTCTAAGAGAAACATACGATCCAAGGGAAAATAACGTATATGGTTCTTTGAAAAACCGTCGGAATCCTATAAACTAATCATAGGTACCTTGATCATAATGAAATCTACCTCTCGTATACTCGTATTTCTTTGAGCACTTTATCCTTCAAAAAATGTCACTCGAGCAAGCAAAACATTCGTTGTATCACAGACCAAAACGTCAGAATTTCTAAATGACCTATGGGTTCGTTGCTTTCTAACCTCAAACGGCGTAACTGTATCTTTTATGGCGTCTTGTCTTGGTGTTGCCATTTCGGTAGTGATCACACATACCTGTGGTCACCACACACATCGCTATTGTCTCCGGCCAAGCCTCTTTTCTTGATACGCGGAAGCGCAGGCGCACACTTACGACATTTGAAGATGCGATGTCCGAACTAATTGAATTGAACATGTTTTTGGTCTTCATTTGTTTTTAATTTGTCAAATGCACACCTTTAAAAATTTGTATCTGTGTATTCAAAGGCCAATTTTCGATTAGGTATGCTGCTCTATATGAAAAATAAAATAAATAAAAACACATTTATTGACATTTATCGCAGGTTTGGGCCGTTCAGACTATAAACTTAAAATATATCAGTACCATATTATAGTCTATGGTTCAGACTAAAGACCTAAATTAACATTGATGGTATCACTGTCAGGTCCAGGGAGACCGAAAAACAGTTATGTAAGCCAACTGAAAGAGAAGGCAGGCGACGACGTCGAGTCCCTAAATGTGAAACCTAGAATAGAGAGGTGTTGTCAGTTTGATCCAAAGTCAAAGTCAATTGTTTTTATTTACGTATATAGGCTTAAAAATAGCACTTATAAATCGTCAAATTCTTGTTTTTTATTTAGTTGACGTTATAAAATTACTTAAAGCTAAGGTTACCACCGCCTCCAAAGCGCAAGTGGAGAAGAGGCGGCGCAACAAACTCCACTGCTGCATTATCTCCAAAGACGTCACTTTACAACATATGTCTTACAATTAAATGACTGTGTATGTGGATTGTATATTAAATATACACCTGATCCTTCAGTTCAGCAACCCACCATCGAACTAGGAATGACAGTATCATGAAGGGGATACCAAGATATTAGAATGTCAACATAATATGTCTTCAGTGTGCGCACGAGTTGACACTGGCCCTTCATCCCACAGGTTATAGATTTACTGTTAACTATTGGTTCTAGTTCACCAGGTCACAACTATTTGACATCTTCGGTCTAAGTGGCATTGCCAGTTGGGGCCTTTGAATGTTTGAATAGTAGAGAAAAGACTCACATGGTCATGGGGGCACAGAAGCACACCTTTTTGATATAGGTATAATTTTTTGACTTAGGTGACAAATGGCACTAATATGTAGGCGGGCCACGTTAGCAGAATGCATCCCGATAAATGGGCACTACGCATCACACCCTGGGTTCCTAAAGGTTGTCGTCGGAGAGGAAGGCCAAGAAAAAGATGTCACGACGACCTTGACGCTTTCCAGCCGGATTGGTCGAAAGTTGCTATGGACAGGGATAGGTGGAAGCAAGTGGGGAAGACCTTTGCCCAGCAGTGGTAGAACATAGGTTATTTAAAAAAAGATAAAAAATTCTCAGCAAATTACCTCATCTGAGGATGAAATCTTCAAATTGTTAGGCCATTCATCCGAAAAAAAATCCTTCGAGAGGACCCGGCACTGTTCCCAGTGTTATTTTGAGTATAGATACTTGTACCATTATGTATTCTGTGGTATAGATAGACCACAACATGTGAAACTCGAAGGCTGGATCCGCCTTTGGTTTAACTATGAACCAAAATGGAGGATCTTCTTTCTTGTTATTTTTTCCTACTCCATACAAAAGACCATACAAGATTATGAGTGACAGTGACGAATACAGTATCTGTGCCACCGGAAGTCTTCGCTATTGTCGCCGTGTCACAACATCCTCCGTTTGTCTGTCTGTCTGTTACACTCTGCGTGGCAACTAGGTTGTCGGTGGTCAAGGAACGGACTCTACTATTTATGTAATGATTTTGGCCTTTATATTTTGACTCACTTCGACTATTGTTCATACCTACTTATAGGTTCTAAGCGGCGAATCAAGTGGAATAGTGCAAGCTTTTAAGTAAGTACTTCTGTTAAAAAATTGAAGACTTCGCTTAAAATAATGTGTAAATCGCATCATTTCATTCAGTACTTTTTGCGTGATGAGGTACAGAATAACTTTATGGTACAGACAGACGAAAATTGAATTGGCTTATATTAGCCCTATAGAGACTTCTTATACATATGTCTTTGTTAAATATCGTCTATGTACAGACATTTATAGTTACAGTTTTATTATGATGTTTAGATTAGATTAAATTGACTAAATATTTTTCAAAAACTAAATTTTGTTCATGGCTCTATTGGGTAGGTACTATTTACACAGGTAGGCACATACAGACATACATTCGCAGTAAGTACCTTTGTCTATTCCATTACCTACCTGTTTATCTTAAGCTTCTTTCTTTACTCTAAACTTTTTCAAGCATGAACAGTAAGTTATCTGCTCTAATTCAAGTGCAAAAATGAAGCCAAGTTTCGCAAATAATGCGCGTGGGCGCTGGGTGCAGGTATACCGGCCTGCCGCCCAGTGTGCCAATTTTACTTGCCTAATAATATAATTAGACCGGTGCGTACGCGCCGCAACTATTTTGCAATATAAGGTAAACGATACTGTCGTATGGAAAACCTTTAAACGGATAATTGATAAGTTTTAATATAAGTATTAGTTTGCAAAAATGTGAGAGCGAAATATCATTGAACGAAATATAGAAGGTTCCCAGGAAACCAAGGAACAATTATGATGAAATATCTATATTTTCTTGCCCTCTTTCCATTATTTCGAGTAGGCCTAAGTCTATTTCTGCCAGTCATCAGTGTGATCTGGAATGGAAGAGTTGGTCAGGGTCGACCTCGGAGAACGAACTGCGACCAGATTGCGGACCTCCTTAAAAAGGGAGATATAAGGAACACCCATAATCGGAGGGCATGTGTGAAGAGAGTGATGAGTGTAGAGGAAGCGAGAGAGATCTGTAAGGATCGTAGCAAATGGACATCGCTAGTCTGTATCTCTCCCTGTCCCTAGGGAAAAAGGCGTGATAATATGTATTATCAGTTTGGTGATAATATGTATTATCACCAAATTTCGAAATTTTATGATTATCTTAATTTCGTTAATTATTTCGTGATTATTTTTGTATCTGAAGCTGTCAGAATGATAAATAATAATGCACCAATATTATCTGTTTATCACCTTACATAAAAACGCTTTTACTTCTTTTTTTACCTCACGCCCTCGGGAAAGGTGTCGTGTCGTGCAACCGCCAAGTCTGCATTCCTCTTACAAAACACAAACAAATGTTGAGTTATCGGCTCCCGTCGCCTTTAGACGTTGAAATATTTCGGCTACGACGCCATCTCTCATAGCGACCAGAAATCACATGATTTATAATTTGATGTAGGCTTTATTTATTGCCTCTAGTTTTGACTGTAAAGCGGTACGTAGTATTAGACAGAGCCACTAAATCTATGTGAACGTTGACTGTTTTATTAGACACAAAACTTTAGCCTTTAGCCTGAAACTAAATAACAATTGAATCCTAAACAAAATTTCTTAATTTTTTTGGTAAAAATAAGAAAAGCTTCATGATCTTTATATAAATTAATCAGTTTGACATTAAAACAACAGCTACTTCATCGCCAAATTTCTTTCTTCCATTTACGTAATCTTCATGACTTCAACATTGGTCTCAAACTTTTGCGAGCCTAAAGCTTGCCTAAAGACATTGAATTTAGCATGTTATCTAACGAAATCATCACTTAGTGTAAGTACCTTGATTGCGCAAGTCCAATTACCCAAAATATTGCCATATATGTACCTAAACATAACTGCGAATTTGCGTCCTTATGAGTTTCCAGACAGAGTTTTGCTTTATAACAAGCACATTATTGCCTAATTTGTCCACAAAGGGCGCACGGGCGCCGGGGAGCGGTCGTCACGAGCCAATTACAGGGTCAACGGTTTATCTTTTAACCAGGGAAACTATAAATTCTGGGGATATAAGGATATTGTGTTTATAAGAAGTTTATGTTGCGTATAGGACGTTTTTTGAGTTTTACAGGTTTTTAAATAAATATGTTTGTTATGTTTTTTTATTTATTAAATATTTTTTTTAACATTGAGTGAGCTGAACATGTTTTGATGAAATGTCTTGTATACCTAAGCGATTGTTACTGCTACAAATTTTGGTAATACATTTTCCTCTATTGTTATTTCATGATTTTAAGTTTTATAATGGGAGTCGGTTCATTTTTTTGGAAAAAAGTTTTATTATTTCTAAATTGTTGACAGTGTCACATATACATTGACAAATGCAATTTAATAATTTATCTATTCAATCGAGTTATGCTAGGCTTTTCATTCATTCATAGAATCACGTCTTTATCCCTAGGCTAGGCTTTTCTTCTCTAGTAATACATAGTACAGGTTAAAATACCTACACTATCATGATTCAGAAATGTGTCTATTTTATAAGGAGATTGAAGAATCCTAAACTTTGGATGTTTGAGAGTTTGGATGTTAGATTCTCAATCACGTAAAACCTGCCCGTGTACCAAACATAGACAGATTTCTATGTTTGGTACACGGGCAGAAAAATACTGGGAATAGCACATAGGGTACTTTTATCCCGAATCTCCCACGTGAGCGGAGCCCCGCGCCGCGGCTAGTATATATATAGTATATGCATCAAAAACCCATCGCATGCTCACCCTACATTTTGATCACGGTGCGCCGGCGGCGATCTACAAAGTAATCTGCAGGACACACTTGGCTTAGAGCTTATATGGGGATTTCTCGCGAGGCTTCGTGGGCCGTGGGAGCTTTTGTGTGCTTTTGTTTATTTAATTATTTATTTTATGATATGACTTCAATTTTCCTTCGAAGGAAAAGACCAAAGATACGTGAAGGAAGTTAGGGAAGGCTTTTGCCCAGCAGTGGGATACAAATAGTTAGAAAATAAAATGACTTCAATGGTTTTTTTGTGTTTATGGTGTGCTTGGAGTTAGTCTAAATATCTCCTCTGGAATCTCCTAAATTCCTTAACCGATTATAGCTATGTACTTATGGTTTCAATGAAATCCTCTAGTTATCTTGGGTCACATTGGCAATATTATGAATTTTCATTTAAATTTAAGAACATTGTTCTTGTCGGTGGAGCTTTTTTCATCCCTATCCTCAGCCATCGTTTTGACCTCCTTGTACGACAAAACTTTTGCCTTCTCCGTTATTTGGTATATTTAAGCCCTTCTCGGCTTTCTTCTATTACAAATATAAATAATATAATAAATGTAAGTATTTTTATTGGTTGACAAAACTTCGACCGGCTTTTATACATCAATTTCAAATGATATAAATTATATTATCTACGTATTGGATATATTTACCTCGGCAATATGTGTGTTTACTTCAGTAAACTACACAATTGTTATTAACACTTCACACCTAACAAATAATGATATTCATACTTGGCATTATGACGTAAGTCTGTCAAGCAGT
This sequence comes from Ephestia elutella, assembly GCA_018467065.1. Lineage (NCBI taxonomy): Eukaryota > Metazoa > Arthropoda > Insecta > Lepidoptera > Pyralidae > Ephestia > Ephestia elutella. Next base: position 678,024 of record CM031579.1, read on the forward strand.
TTTATCACGATTATGCCATCTTTATTTATACCTAAGTACTCTAATGTGGCATAATAACACCTTTATGTATAGAATTATAAGTTATTGAACATTATTTAGACTTAAAGTTATATTATGAATCCGTTTACATTAATTTGCTATTGACTACAACAGTAAACATTTTAATGAATAGGCAAAATTTACCCAATAAGTATAAGATGCCTTAGTTAGATACTAATTAAATAATCTTCGATTAAGTTTTTATATCGGATTAAAGTGTTTATGTAAAAAAAATAGAGAAATAATATTAAAAAATTCAAGAGTCTGATTAGAAAATCATAACAAGACTTGGCCTACTTCTTATCATCGCTTTTTACGTAATTCAGAAGGTCATTGCCCCCGTTCTATCTAAGCGATGCGTTATTTCGCGACAACAGTCAGATGCGATGGTGGTGTAATGGTCAGCATAGTTGCCTTCCAAGCAGTTGATCCGGGTTCGATTCCCCGGCCATCGCGCACCTTTTTATTTTTTTTTAATTCTTATTATCTTCACCCATAGGTACTTATATTATTTTTAGTGGCAGCCGCACACACAGAGATCTACACTCCTCTATATAAATATTTTGGAAAGTCATTTAGGTAATTAAAAATAAAACACTTATATCGAAATAATAAATTAAATACAGAAGTAGCTTTAACCTGCTGAGTGACAAATTAATTAAATCCCGATTAACATCTAATTAAAATATAATTTGCTATCAATCAAAATTGGTTCCGTTTAGTACATGACCTTTCCGGATTTTATAAAATAATATTTTATCGATGGTATCAGGTTACCATAATGCGGAAGTACGAAAGTATGGCTTACGCTTGACCGAATAGTATGACTTACCTACGGAATCTTAGTGACAAAGCCAACATAACGATTATATTTCCAATAAGTGCGGTTGATTTGATTTGCTTCGCGGTTAAAATAGTTAAAATGTCCGCTCGGTCTTGTATTATATAGTACGGGCAGTTATGTAATGCTCCCATACATAACCTTTAAATTTTTCATTAAGCTATGAGCTTCATGTCATATGTTCCTTGAGTGATTCTACATTTTGAGCGGGGGGCAAAAAGAATCATGCGGCTACCAGGGGCCAAAGGTGACCGCCACCCGTCAACTTTTGAAAAATCTGTTCTTATCCACGTGGCTACTAGGACAACTTGGTATCATTTACGTATAAACCGAAGACGTAGAATTCATTTTTAATATTATTTATTTACAATTTTATAATAATTTTATGAGAAAACGTAAAAATGTGAAAATTTTGGTTGAAGATTTTGCTTTGAGAGCTTATTTCTTAAATTTTGTATAGTGACAATAAACATCAAACAAAAAATACTGTAATAAAGCGCATTTCATGCAGATTTTAAAAATATAAACGTTTTAATATCCATCTATACAAAAATATGGAGAAAAAATTGACCACCGCAGCGCGTACCGCTCAGCTAGACTCGCTCTATACGACGCGTCAGCGCAGCGATTTATCTTACAAAATGGTCTTTGTAGCAGACATGTACTCTGGACTTTGGAGTTTTGAAACTTCTCCAGAGGTGTTCCCTGGATCAAATCAAGCATTTTAAGCCCGATAATTCTGTGGTACGACCCATTTGGGCCAATGGATCCGAGCAGGAAGTATGCACCGTACGCTTCAATAAAAATAAAAATCCAAACCGATCCAGTTTTTAGTATTATATCGTGTTTCGTATCATTTTTGCATATATCAAGGACCATTATTGCAACATTTCATAGAAAAATCCATATTTTTGTTAAAAAATATAAAAAACATAAATATCAATTTTCGGTTTAAAGCTACAACTTTTTATATAATATGGGTAAATCAATAAAAAAAGTATAAGTAATAAGAATATTTATTTTAGATTACGAAAATATTAAGTTTGGATAACATTAAGGAAGAATTTATTTAAAAAAAATATTAATGCCCACTCGGCGTCGATGAGTCAATGAGTTCTTCCCAGTAAGTCCTCGTAAACCGCTGCTTTTATTTATTCTAATTATTGCAATTATAATATTTATATTTTTAAGAACAATTTTACTATAATAGAAATAACAAATGTTGAATAATTTACGAAAATATATTCACAGATGATATGAAGATAATCAAATAGATTGTTGTTATTCTTTCACGCAAATTTTCATGAAATTTAGTATACTAATTACACTAATACATATTATAAAGTACATATTATAAGAGGAAAGATTTCGTATTATGACCAGTAGACTCAAAAAGAGTTAGTTAGTAGACGCAAAAACTACTGAGCCAATTAAAAAATTTCATCGTTGGAAACATACCTACGTTGTCGCTGAGTAACATAGGCTATTTATGTATCACGGATGAAGCCGAGGTGGACCGCTAGTAGATTATACATCTTGAATTAACTGAATACAATACTTTTATCCCTAAATTCTTAAGAAAGTGGTACCATAAGGCACAGCTCGTATGAAATGCAAAAGTTTGAAATGATATGTGTTAGTCCTTCACACAAAATAAAAAGACTCCTCTTATTTTTCCAACTAAAGTAGTTCTATCGCTTACCAATTGTTGTCAACACTTATTAATACCATCATTCTAACAGAGCGAAGCCTCGGGGCGCATCTAGTATATTATAAATGATAAAGTTCCCACACAAACTTGACATTTTTGTAAGCGTAAGTTAGTAAGCGTTGAACACCACAACCGAAGGTATATGTCACACAAGTTTCAAAACTTATAAATTAGTTTTTCTGAAAACATAAAATGATGACCGGACCGTAATAAAATAAATCGCCGCCTAGTGCGAATCCAGCTAGACGGGTAGCTACCCGCGCTGCGGTTGTCAGATTTATTTTTCATATTTTTGTATAGTAGGATATTAAACAGATTATATTTTTAAAATCTACATGAAATGCGCTTTAATATAGTATTTTTTGTTTGATATTATTTGACAATATACAAAAATTATAAGCTCTGAAAGCAAAAATCATCAATGAAATTTTTCACATTTTTATGTTTTTCTCGTAAAATTACTATAAAACTGTAAATAATAAATATCAGAAATGAATTCTACGTCTTTGGTTTATACGAAAATGATACCAAATTTGCCCTAGTAGCTACCTGGACGAGAACAGATTTTCAAAAGTTGACGGGTTTCACCTTTGTGGGCCCCAGCCCCTGGTAGCCACATGATTCTTTTTGCCCTTGCCCCCGGGCTCAAAATGCTTAGAATCACTCAAGGAACATATGACATGAAGCTCATAGCTTAATGAAAAATTTAAAGGTCAATTACATAACTGCTATTACTCGACTCGTCAAAATCGCGTCATATTCAGAACACATATGGTCTCCATTGTATTCATATTGCACTTGTAATTACTTAACCCTGCGTGGAAATACAGAGACGTCCACTACAGCATTTTTTTTCCAAAAACCATCAATTAAAAACCCCTCTCACGACAATTTAGACGCCTGTGTACCGGAGCTCACGGACCTTATAAGGCCCGGGCTCCCAAGGCCCATGCAAGGCCCACTTCTGGGGTGATTGACATATAAAAATTCACACTATCAAGCGAGAACGCTTTTGATTCGCCAAATATGGCAGTAGGAAGTATACTTGAATTAATCTATTCGGAGTAAGTTTTATCTCTTGATGGAAAAGGTGGGTGTTGAAAATTATTAAAATGGATGATGTATATACATACATATCAAAATAACGTCCACAGATTTTTTTATTCATTTTATTTTTGTACGAATATTGTCCTACATATTCTAATCCACAGAACAACTTGATTGTAGGTTTATTATATTTGTGTGTCAATTTTATTTTCTGCTTAAGGGTTAATGAATTGTTGCTAAATATTTACTTAGGTATACAAACTGAAACGTCTGAGAAATAAATAACAAGTGTAATTGCGTGTTTATAACCCTTTTTCGTATTTTACTAAACTTATCAATTGACATTCATAATGCGCACAGCGAAGCAATGGAACTCCCTGCCTACGTCTGCTGTTCCCGAGCACATACAAGCTGACTCTCTTCAAAACAGAGTGAATAGGCTGCTTTTGGGTAAGCACGCTAACATCGTAGACCTCAACTCTGTCTTCGGGCAAGATTGTGGTCAAGAGCAAATCTTTAATAATAAAAAAAACTTTAGTTACCTAAATATGAATTACCTAAATATATTCAATCAAATCTATACAAGAATATAATTTCTCATCAAACAATATTGTCTCCCATGAAGGGCATATCAAAAGATGTGTCTCTGAATAAGGCGAGACCTTGGAGTGCAGGAACCTCCATATGCCTTGATCGCATTTGATCATAATATTATGCCAGGCGTTATGGCCTTATAAGGACATAACGCTCTATTCCGATCTCAGCTTCCTCGTTTCTTGGTGATTCATGCAGCAATTATATTGATATAATCTTTTCTTCACGTTACTTTGTTATCTTAAAAGTAAAATTCAGGCACTTCTTTGAATTTTTTATGTCACACCTTAAATTACACACACCTTCATTGATTTGTGTTGTGCGGGACTTCCCGTGCTCATTTCAGTATAGCAAATTAATCCTCATGATAACATGTTTGGCATCTGATTGGTCGTTCCAGTGATTAGCAATTTGAACAAATAAAATCTCTGTAAGTACTTTTATTTGTATACTTCTTTTTCTAAGTAATATTTTTTTTTCTTCTATATATAAATAATCAATAACTTAGTATAAATCTTTTCGCATCTGTAAACTACGCAACTGATTTGGATGCCGTTTTTAACTTTTATTTAGACAATTTCTTACGAATAGTTTAATAGGTCTGTTACATACTCTGCGATATAGGGGCGGGAAGCTAGTAATAAATAACAATCATCTATTACGATTATCAGCAATGAACTCCAAAACTACTCAACTAATCTTGATGATATTTTGCTAGTAATCAAGGTAAAGCCTGACCAGAAATATAAAAACCCTGAATTAGAGGCAGCACTTATGCGTTTTATATTGCAACATTATTGAAAGAAGTAGCGGATTTAAGGAAGGGAGCACGGGGGCACGTTTCCCCAATATCCATCCCCGACTGCTATTTTGTATACATACTGTAGAAGCAGGTTCCATAACAGTCATATCAAATTAAGATTAAAGTTGTTAAATTAGTTTAGTAATATCCATATGATTTAGTAATAATAGCTTTATACAAGTTTATTATAAAAAAATAATCCGCCACCATTTAGTGATGTGCCGTTCTCGAAATTTTCAAAGATCAAGCGGAAACTTCCTCAAAAATTTCTCGAAATATTCTCGAGAACGGAAAACGGTGCCCTTCCCAGAAATAAAAATACTGGATTCGCCGTTGATTGAAAGTCAAACTTTGACAGGAGAAATGACAGAGAAGTTTTAAAATTAGTTGCCAGTATAAGAAATTAGTTCTATTGCTTTTCCGGAACATGGCGAGGGTTTTTATATTCCTGATCAGGCTATAAGTGGTTCATAAAACAGGTTTTGATGCACTGTTCCTTTACTCCTCATGATATGGAGAAGGCTGAACAAGTCATAAACATTTTTATATGTTTCTTATAATCGTTTGACTTTAAATAAACCGGTCTATTAACATTGCTATCATCGTTATGAACCTTGCATTCTTCCTCGCATCCTTGTCGTTATCTAAAAGTGTTGCTTCAAGTTCCAACTTCTTAATTAAGGATATACCCTTTATTCATTTATTAACCGACGAAGCTTCAAAACACTAATGCAATATGATTCCACAAAAATACTTTATTCACAGTCCTATGTATATATATGTTAATAAATTTAATAGGTATAGCTGTAGAGATAAATTAAGAAGCGAGAATAAAAATAAGTGCAAAGAATTCCCACCTTCAACTTGACAGTGTTGCCATATCTTAATCAGAAATAGAATAAAACTCTGCGATCGGTCGATAGCGGTATGCTTTGACACAGGCACAAAATAAAACGCTCTAGGAGTGTTCAAAGTGTTCTATTTAAAAATTTAATCTTTGCTTATTTTTACGATGAACGATTGTCGTTTTTATCGTTTTTCTTTTATTTTTATATTATCGAGCCAGTTTATCTAAATAAACTCTCTAATAATATGATAGTTATATCTCTCTTCAGCCGAAAGACGTGGCAAAGGCTCCAGATTTCACAACGACCGTTTTCTGCGCGTATGCATTTCTTATTAGACCTTCACCAGAGTATTTGTTCAACATTTTTACGAGCCATGAACTTGTTTCGCGATTCTGCGGCTATTTGTTACTTTAGTCTTCATTTCATTATTATCAAAAACTTTTAGCGCGCTCCTCCATCGCCCTTTGGGTGACCTTGAGCCTCTATTTTTTGAAGAAAAGTACCACCACATTTAAAAACATGCCGTTTATAATATGATAGATATATAAATTACTTAAAATATTCTCTCTTCCAATTTTAAAAGATTTAACGGGAAGCGCGTGTTATTCAAATTTTGATAAGTAACACTACTGTGAAGTTCGATTGTTCTTTCTAATAAATAAGTAAAAAATTTGCAATGTCACAATAAGTGACCTACAAATCCTGAAACCCAATTACCGTATTAGCATCTTGCCTAACTCACATTGTTATAATATAAGTAACGCAATGTCTTAAATAAGGAAACATACATATACAGAAACGTGGGAAGCTATGACAATGGTTTCAAAACACTGGTAATGACAAAAATTAAGATAGTATCACTTGAGAAAACGTTTTATATTCGCAAATTTATAGGGTGTTAATGTTAAATGACGAAATTTACTAACTGATCAAAATAACTTATACTAAGCGAACAGTTTTGGTCGAAATTACCATAAAATTATATATACTTGGTATAAATAGGTAATTTTACGATAATTTTGACCAAAAATATTTGCTGGGATGTCAATTGTCAATTTAAGTTTTGGTTGTCTTATTGCTTTTCTAATAGTGGTGTTTTTTAGAATACGAGAATTTTTTTTAACGCAAGCCGCCGCCACGCCGCGCGCTGCGCGTTTTGCGGGGACACGGGAAAGTGAGTTCTACGCCGTCCGCTGTTCAGGGGATAACTAAATTAACTCTTTCAGTTAAACCTTCAGCAACACAATTGTAAAATCCGCATCAGATTTCGTTCAGTCGTTTTTGCGTGATTCGAGTAGGTACAAAAATACAGACAAAAAATTGGATTCTGTTTCCCCATCCCATAACATCTTTTCTCACATTTTCCCTATAAATACTCCTCATACATATACGTTTTATTATGTGTAACAAATATATATAGATTTTCATCTAAAATATCGACAAAAATAACTCTTAAATAATGACATCACTAAGGGCATAACCGAGACAAAAATAACTGAATATAATTAAAATTTACGGCACATAAACTGAGATGCACTTGACTGCATTAAGTTAACTGAATGGAACCGGAAAGATGAGTTCAAGGGCCTGGTTAGCATAACGAGAGTGAATTTACTTTCGTTTTTGTTTGAACACCGAATTATTAATATAATTTGGTGTTTAAACAAAAACCTTTTGGCGCGTTTGGTCCAATATTATAAGTGTATGGTCCAATTATATCACCTTTAGGCGCGTTCGGTTCAATTAAATTACCTTCAGGCGCGTTTGGTACAGTCGAAAATAACCATGATAACATTATTATTAATTCAAACATAGACTTACAGAGCATTTACAGAATTACGGAATTCTCGTGGTACAGTACGTCTAGGAACTTGTTTGGAGTATTTCGAGAATAATAAATACGTGACATGACACATTAGTATCACTGGTAGCAAGTCGCTTACAGGCTTCTGACATGATTTCACGACTGTTGCTATCTAACAACAGCCCGCAACGATGAAAGCATTTTTCAAGTTTTTGTGTATCAATATTGTTTAAAAATAGCAAGATATTTTTAACATTAATTAGTCAGTGTATTTTTAACCGGATTCCAAAAAAGGAGGTCCCGTGTTCGGAACCAATATTGTAATTATTTTTATATTAGGACACCGATTACACTAGAGATGTTTACGATAATTTTTTTGTTTGTCTTTATACCTACCGTACCTACTTTGTAATTATAATTTCAAGTACTTAATAAATAAACATTGAATGATAACACTGTTATCACCAAATAATTCTGATTTCAAGGCGTATTTTTTTACACCTGTAAGGCAGTGTAGCCATAGCCATACATCCAAGAATACTTACTTACTTACCCAAAGTGGATCTTGGCCTCCGAGAATAAAAAAAAAAATAGTAAAATGAAAACTCATTAAAAAAGACAGATCTCCGTCATAGCAGAAAACAAATAGCATTCAACAATAATGAATCATAAAGATCTGCAACACATCACGAATACCTCCTCTCCCGAGTGGGTTGAGCGTGGGGTGGACCTCTCAATGAGCTAACGATATTTGACGCCACTTTCATCTATCATACCTATTACCTCTATAGGTAGCTAGGCGATGCCCGCGTATATGTCAAGACTTAAAATTAGGGATTTTCCGAACCGATACGACATTCGAACCTTCAAAAAACGAGTTACGTCTTCTTGAAAGGTCGGCAACACTCTTGTGATGCCCCTGGTGTTGCAATAGTCCATGGGCAGCGGTGATCGCTTACCACCAGGTGACCTGCTTGCTCATTCGCGAAAAAAAAAGTCAGACGTCAAACTGACCTGGCAACTTGGCTGGACTGCACCTCAGGGTTGCACCATCTTACTTTGACAGAACAGTAACATGAGCATTAACGTTGACAGAACTCCGCAGGCTAACAATTTACACGGTTGACAAAAAAAACACTGTCCATTTATCGTCCATTTATTAATTTTTTATTTATCCAATTTTAAGTTTTTGTCCAATATTGCGTGGGTATTCTGGCAACCTTCAGTATATCGCTCGTATTACATACAATTTCTTGGTATACAATTTCGAAATTTCAATATTCATAATGTCGAAATTGCAATATTTTAATACTATCAGAATATATTTTTGGTTCTTCAAGTTCTCTTATTACTTTACGTGTACAGTCGAAAGCACAACAAGCTTCCCGATGCCTTGCAACTTCGTCATTATTACCGCGGCAAAAAGATCAATTTATCAAATCTAGTAGTTCCATAGCAGAAGTCTGTTTGTATATAAAGTAGCAAAAAACTACGATCTTACATCATATCTCTTTAAAATCATTAATTAAAGTCATACACAATAATTCACGTATTTAAATAAAGCTATAGATCAATTATGAAATTAAACGCCCTTTACTAGTGTTGCGACACGCTGGCGCCGATACTTTAGAATCGATTGTCGTAATCGAAGCAGTTCCGAATCTCTAATTAGATCAAGGATCCGTCGCCTACGATACCATTTTGAATACTTGAATGGTGGCCTTACATCCAAAGCAATACATACATTTCTTTTTCAAGCCTTTTACCTTAGTTTCAACCCTTTCCCTGTCCCATGAATTATAATTGGACATCCCAATCCATAATTGCCAGCTGTATTTTTTTTTGGAGCGTGATTTTAGATATTTTGAAGAGAATTGGATGGAATTCGCAATGGATAGGATGGGTAGACAAGGAAATGGGTGTAATTATTAATTTAAATCAATCATGAATACATATAAAAACTGTAACTGGTTTGTGTCTGTACATAAGAGATATCCAAGGAAAAACATTAGGTATGAGGGGTCTTTATAAGGCTAAAATAGAAGCCAAAACATTTTTTTTGAATTTTTATCTGTCCTGTCTTTCTATCTGTATGTTTGTACGCGCATCACGCAAAAACTACTAAACCAAATTTGATGCGGTTTTCACTGTTCTATTATAGGAGGTCTAACTTAAAATTTGGTGTAGGTTTCATCTTGATACACAGCTTTGAACAGCAGAAATCAACAAAAGTAAATTAAGCGCGGACGAAGTTCGCGGGCGCAAGCTAGTAATAAAAAAAATAATTTTGCAAATACCACCCCTAAAGGGGTAAAATGGGTGAAAACGTAATCGCGCGGGCAAAGCCGAATGCGAAATCTAGTATGTAATGACATCAAAAAGATGAAGGTCGTTGAAGGCCGCCAGAGGTCGCTGCCACATTATACATACAACTCGATTAAACTATCACTCGATAAATATCCGTTCAGTTTTTTTAAATTAACACACAGACTTTTGCATTCGTAATATAAGTAAGGATGAGGAAGTATTGAAGTAAAAAAGTAGGTAGATAGATAAATTAACACTTTATTGCAGCATTTATAGGAAAGAACATGCAAAGTAGTGACAAAAGTATGCAATTGGTCAATGTTAGATAAATTGATGCCTGTAAAATAGCCACAACATTTCTAGATTTTCCTATCTCAGCTTTATGAAGTAACTACTTATAAGTTTGCAATGAATACTATTCCGCTGTAACGTTCGCTAAGTAAATAGCTAATATATTTGTGGTAACAGTTAATGTATGCAAACACATGCGACTAGAACGACAAGTATTTGCAGAAGTAAGGCTGGGTGCAGGCAGAAATTAAATTCAAACCGCAAAAGACAAAATCACATTCCACAAAAATAAAATCTAGGTATTTAAAAAAAGGACGTTGACTGACTGACACAACAACGCAACGAGACGAAACCGCTAATCGTAGAAACTTGAAATTTTGCAGGGTACCCAATTAGTTTATCGGTATAGGTATAGTATAGCGTAAATATGCACAAGGAATAAATTTTGGAAAATCCACTGTATTAGCTATTCTGCTGCAGAATAGCTATAATACAGAGTTCTAGAGGAATGTAATATTTTCGAGTGAATTTCGTTATTCGCCAATTTCTCCCCCTCAGGGGTGGATTTTCCAAAATTTATTCCTTAGTGCATATTTACTCTATACCACAGAATTAATATAAGTACTGCTATACTATACCAATAAACTACTTACTCTGCAAAAATTAAAGTTTCTACGATCAGCGGTTTCGTCTCGTTGCGTTGATAAGTCAGTCAACGTCCTAGGTAATTTAAAAATATATATATTTATTTTTGTAATGTGAGTGTGTGTCTTTTGTGGATTGTATGAATTAAACTCTCTAATTTTTTGTAAAAATACTTTTTTAAGTCCTTGCAATGAAAGGACAATAAATTATTAACACTACTAGGTACTTACTATTTGTATGCCAAATGGGGCGGCATAGAGTACTGTACTTGAAATATGTTTTAAAATCCTGTATTACCTATATCTGTGTGTCAAGATAAATTAATATGAACTTACTACTAACTACTAGATAATCCTAGTGCTGACAATCCTGTACCAGCCTTTATTTTTAGCACTGTTTTGCTTAACGCTACCTAATAATGAATACCAATGAGCGAAGTTATTTGCGACATTCTCCATTTTCTGGACCCCACTGTTGGGCAACGTGAGGCGAATGAACGTGTCCTTATGTTTATTCAAGTATGTGGCAAAACGTTACAATTGTGTACTAAGCTTATTTTGTACTAGAACTACTTATATTAATTCTGTGCTAGAACGGAATTTATTTAGAAAGAGTTTAAATTGTAATATATTCGTTTAACAAGCTAATTATTAAAAATAAAAAAAACACGACTTTGAATTGAACTCACATAGCCTATGTCACTCGGAGAAATGCAAGGAATCTAAAAATACCTCTCACATCAAAATCTGTTAAGCCGTTAAGAACTAATGGTGGAATAAATAAATTTACATATTTCCATACATACATGAACCCTGAATACATATCACTCTCACTCTCACTTTTTTGGTCAGTCGTGTGAAAAGACATAAAATTAACAGTAATTTTCTCATTGTTACAGCACGCAAATGCCGTCCGGGAATCAGCCAGGATCATCTTGGAATCCTTAAACCAGGAGTCCGATGACGCCATAGCCTTGGCCAGGGCTCTCCGCTCCAGAGCACCAGTTAACATGCTCCCAGCGGCCAAAGCTGGCACCTTCTTCGCAAGAGACAACGTTTCCAATTTCATAGACTGGTGCCGTAAGGCTTTAGGCATCTTGGAATGTCTACTGTTCGAAACTGATGATCTATGCCTGAGGAAGAACGAGAAACATGTAGTTTTATGTCTGCTAGAAGTGGCAAGAAAGGGAGCAGTTTTGGGTATGCCAGCGCCGTTGCTTGTCCAAATGGAGAAGCAGATCGAAAGGGAGTTGGCTGGCGAAGAGTTGAGACCCGATGATTCGGCGTTGGGATTGGTTCCTTGCGGCCCTCAGCCGCAATTAGTAACGAACGATCTGAGGAGCCTTGACGAGAGAGTCAGGGATCTGGTGGAGAGATGCTCGTGCCCCACGCAGTTCCCGATGGTGAGGGTGTCGGAAGGGAAGTACAGGATTGGTGATACAAAGTTACTGATATTCGTCAGGGTGAGTATTCTTTAGTTTTAATAGCAAACTTTAACTTTTTCTTGGCGAGTCGAAATGGCATCTATATTTTCCCAGACCAGGTGGCAACGACAATCTCTCTATCGTTGGCCTGGTAACTATACAAAAGATGATAATATATCAGAACACTAGTCGTGCTCACCCTATGCGCTATTCTAGGTTTTATTCTACCCGTGTACAGTCAGATGAACCTGACTCCCCAGAGATAGAATTCTGTAAGATAGGTTTCTCTGCATCTGACTGTACCAATTTCATCGAAATCCGTTTAGTAGAGCCAATCTGAAGATCATATTCCATTTTGACATAAGATAAACTCAGGACCAGTTGAATCACAGCAAAAAAGTTTACATTGCACCAAGAAGGCTAAATGAGTACCTACAATACCCTTTGTACATAGGACATCTAATTAACACATTAACAAATTATAATTTGTTTTAAATTATAACCTTAGCAAAACGCGACAATTTGGTCTACAAACCTACCGAGGCGGCCTTGTTGATATATCATAGGACAGACGGACAGACAGTTATGTCTAAGCCAGTTTCCTGTTCACCTCAGTTAAGCGGTCGTAGGTGTGCAGGTTGATGCTGAGAAGTTGTGTTATCGGGTCCTCTATTTGAAATCGAATGATGTTTGCTCAAACATTAAGGTTCTTTTAAAAGCCAAGGGCAAAAGTCTCTCTTTAGTCGTATCCCTCATAACTGAGGGTCGTGATCATTATATGGAAAGAAACACACAACGACTATCGTGGTAATATTACAGTTATTTTAAAAGCCGAGGGCAAATTATACATAAATAAATCGATAAACTTGAACATAAAGAAGGGCATGAACCCTGAAAACATAACATTCCAGTTTTGGACCGTCGCGTAAAAAAACTCCAAACCAGATCCAGCAATTTCCATATAAATATAAACTACTGATATCCTAACGTCCTCAAATAAATCAGACATGTCAATATAAAACTAATAGTTGCACTGCAGTCTATAATTATAACACCACTTCTCGAAATGGGCACCATCTTAGCATAATGACTGGTATTAAGTTTTGAAATATAAGTGTAGGTGTCGCCTCCGCTGCCCGTTGGCTACTATTATAGACTAGAAGCAGTCCCTGGTTTTGTTTATATCTCTTTGCTACTACCAAGATCGGATCTGTGTGAACTTTATCAAGCATGGAACTAATACAACGCACAACTATTAGGGTTAGGTTTATTTGCCCCCAAATAGGGGCAGATATTCTGACATAGGGAGACCTGAGACAGGGGGGTCAGTTTTATCGGTTAACGACTGTACATATTGCCTCGTAAATAGTTAGGAAGATACTAGTTTTTCCGCCGTTTTGCTCGCATAATACATTCGTCAGGAATATAATTTTTTTAAACGACAAAAGATTACTTAGTACCTAGCGTTCGTCATAAAATAAGCTTAAATTTATTTCTTCAATCCAGAGATAATGGTTTTCAGCTTTAGTAGTACTACTGCCCTGTAAAGGATGAACAAATACATAGGTATATCAATTTGGCAATCATATTCTCATTATCATCACTCCAAAACTACAACGCCACGGGCAAAATATTGGCAAAGTCCAAATCGTGAGAAAACACCTCAGCCTTGGTCTATTCAAAAGATTCTATAGCAATAACAAACACTTGACATTCTTCTACAAAGCTTGGTCGAGAGACGGACGGACAACACAGTGATATAAGGGTCTCGGTTATTATCCCCATTGAGGTAAGGAACTCAAAAAGCTTTATTATAACCATGTTAAATATTAAGACCCATAGATATACCTATGGGTAAGACTCGAATACCAATCAAATACGTGATGTAAGTACAGTCAGTCTGCTTCACCGAATCACAAAGCGATAGAGTTCTCCCTACACCTCGTACCATACGAACAAATTGGCTTAATTGAAAGCCTGCAAAATAATTACGACGACGTGAGACAGAATAAGATATTCTTACAAGTCTTATAGAGAGTCCTGGCCAAGCGATTTAGACGCAAGCTTTGTATGGAGGTAACATCGACCTTGTATGTACCTTCGATCAAGTCGCCCCAGTATGGGATTGATCGACAGATGAAATCGGCCAGTCTAAATGGCCCCACGGTCCTAATAAGTTGTTGTAGATGACTGGTCCTCTTGTTATGGTCTTGGGTTCACTTTGATTGATCTTTCTTTGATCTTAATTACAGGGATTTAAACTAGTTTAGTATATTTTCATAACGGTTCACGTTTCCCATTTCAAAGTCATTGAGCTTGCGTTGAAATCAGCAATCGTCATGCATCTCATGCATTATTATCCGATTCAAATATATATGCATGCAAAATTTCAGCATAATTGAAAAAAGTGAATCAACTGAGACGATTTCCAAAAATTTAATTTTCATTATTTTTTTTACTTACATATGAAACCTTTGAACTTATGCTATGCATCGTAAAGAGTAATGGATGGATAGATTCTATCTACATCTTACTTGATTCTACGAAACGTGAAGCTATGTATTCTGAGTCACAAGACGAATACGTGTCTCTTTAATTGGACCAAGCCATAGAGGTCCGATTTGCAGCAGTTATCGATTTGACCAAACAAGGCCTATGATTCAGTTCTATTGGAATTAGATCTTGGCCTTACGGGACTTAAATGGAAGGTGTTATTTTTAGACGCAAAGGAATTTTGTCTCAACGGGATATAGATCTTGAGAGACGCTGCTATTTCTGGTGTTAGACTAGCAGGATGCTGTTCAGAAATAGTATTAATTTGCATTATTTTTATCCTTTTAGGTTCAGATCGAAGTCAATGTTACATTAATTTTATTCTTTCTTTCAATATATTTTTATAAATACAAATACAGGCTTGATTCGTGCTGAATAGATATTAAATTTATACAGGCTGCCACAGACACCAATTCAACTTCTTTATTTCTCTAGATACAAATTACGTAAAAAAAAATTTTCAACTTTGCTTACCACTAATGTATCAAATTCTTATCTATTACTTTTTCCGTTTCAGATTCTCCGTTCCCATGTAATGGTTCGCGTTGGAGGCGGTTGGGACACCCTCGCCCACTATCTGGACAAACACGACCCCTGCCGTTGCAGGGCCCAGCACAGGACAACCCTCTCAGCTCGCCTCGCCCGCCCAAACACCAACAAATCCCTTGCCGGAGCCACAGTCACTTACGAACGAGACCCTGGACCCACCTCCTTACCCTTCACGAAAGAACCCAAAAGCTACGAACCCATGTCTCTTCAATACTCCCCAAAAGTCTACGATAACAGAGTATACAATGAAGACCCAAGAGCTCATCATTACTCATCAAATACTAGACTAATAGATCAACCAATCAGTCTCCCGTATCTTGGAGATTTAGACCGAGCGTCTTCACCGAGTAGAAAACATCTAGGTCCAAGTCCTGATCGAAAATCTTCGTCTCCAGATAGAAGAACAAAAATTGTGACGTCAAATCACCTAGTGCCTAATCCTCTTGGAAGAAATAAAAGTCCAAGGCCAGTATCTCCAGCGCCGCAAGCGGAAAGTGCTTCGGATAATGGGTCAGAGGTTTCGGATGAAGGGTACAGGAGTTTGGGCGTGGTCGCAGGGTCTACCCAAGGGTCCCCTTCGACGAAGACCACGAACAGATATTCGCTCCACAGCCAGAATTCTGTTGAGGACACTGAGTATAATGGTAAGTTGTAATGTCTTTTTTGTGATAGTATTATTTTAGTTCTAACTAGTGACTCCCCTTGCATAGGTAGGTACACCTATTATAGAACTATCGTATTTATAAATAACCGAACAGGGAGCCATTTTAAAAGTACCTAGTCTTTAGCTTTTCTCACTAGTGTGCGTGAAAGAAACTACTACAAATTGTGAAAATAGCATCAAAATATGTTACTTAGTTTAAAATATCTAAGCTACAGAGGGATTGACAGACGAGGGAATTTTATACTACAGTACAATAAGAACTGTCATTCTTTTTAATTAAAACAAAACAATAATGATGATAAAATGAGGAAAGAGTGTCATTGACATGGCCATAAGTATCCCGATAATGCCAACAAATACATTTAGTAAGATATTATTATTGTTATTTCAATAAATTTATATAAATACAACAGCAAGCATCAAGACTTTTCAATAGTACCGTACTTTATTTGCCAACTAGTAGGTTTACAAACACAGGATTGCTAATTTGGTAAACGCCTTTTTTGCGTTTAAAGACCAAAGTTCAAACAAACATATATTTTATCGTGTTGTAATCAAAGTACATATTACAATTAATATCTCTTGTTTAAATCTTTCGATATCATCCTAGCTGTTATTATTTATTTCGAAATTTCCCGTTGTTTCACTGATTGAACAAATCGCTGTACTAATGAGTACATTCTTGTTTGCTCAATATTGTCGGCTGAAATATATGGGAATGTTCAATGCAAAAGACTATTGTGAGCTTCTTGTGTGGTCTAAGTGTTAAGAAAATGAATGGATAGTGTCGTAAGTGAGGCTTGTTCGTTTTGTGAGTCACTTAGACCATCCCATGGGTGAAACTTAATTTAGCCGTTCTTAATTTAGAACCAACCAATAAAATGTGAGGTCAGCACAGTTTGTCAGTTTCCTTCCTTTTTACATTTCTACATCTTTGAGACACAACCCAATGCGTCTCTCTTCTTATTTAACCACACTTTCAGTACCTAGTCATTTCGTAACGGTAGCCTTCCCGTGTCCGTTGAATTGGTCGCAGTTATTAGGTGTATTTGCCACGCTTTTACAAGTTTGACACCGGCCATACATCACATGGCGTTTGTTGTGACCACTGCAACGGATTCTCTTGCAAGAGTAATCAACTTTTAGTCTATAGTTATATTTACGTGTTTACCTGCCTTGGAATTTGGTTGTAGAGCTTAAGCTAATTGTTTAATCTGACATTGAATTTAAGTTTGTTTGGTTGTTTGAACTCGCTTACCTCTGGAACTACCAGTCTTATTTGAATCATTATTTCTGTGAATGATAGTCACAAGTTAAATCTCGAAATTCCTTCTGCAGCGAAACAGAGGGGCATAGCTAGTATTATTATAATCTCCGGTCATTAATCTCAATATTGAATCAACACTTCTATATTTAGATATAACAACAATGCTAGTACTGCAAAGTTTTGTTTTGACATTCCTTCATGCAGTTGTGTTTCGCCTGGTAAATATAGCGACCCGTATGGTATGTTTACTAAACTTGCAAAATGTCCGCACATCTGCTCGCTTTGTTTGAAATGTACTTGGAAACGTGAATAATATATCAAATATTGAGCGAGGGAAACTAAAATAGAACTCAAGTTAACAACTATAGCTAAATTCATACAAAGGAAGATAAAAATAGCGTGTTAAAATGGATACAGATTTATTTGCAAAAAAGTATGAGTGTATTTGTGATGTTTAATAAGATTAATCCTACCATGTCTTATCAGATATGGATATGATTAAATGAATGGAGAGCATGGCATATCATCCCACAAAATATATTGCATATAATTGAAACAATTCAAACATTGGCTGCGGTGACTTTTACGGTTAGGTTTAAAGAAAATTTATTTTCTCATTAAAAAAAATCTTCTCTGTTTTTCATCAGATGGGCTTACTAAAAAGAACAAAAAAGGTACCTACTTAAGTACATTTTGCAAGTACTTAAAATGAGGTCGATGACTCTCAAATATTCGCAAGTTCGCAACATAAACAATAGTTGGCCGTCCGGTGACCATTTATGTATGTATGAGTCGTCTGTATGTATGTATATGAGTTGTATGACTGAATATATATGGCACGCAGCCTTTATAGAATGGTTATTTGATAAGCTGCGTCAGAGTTTGCTTATTGCAATCGTATTTGAGAGCACATCTATCCTTCGGCACTAGATTGCGAACCTCCTTAAAAAGGGAGATATTAGGAGCACCCATAACCGGCGAACATGTATGAAGAGAGTGATGAGTGTTGAGGAAGCGAGAGGGATCTGTATGGATCGTAGTAAGTGGAAATCAATCGTAGCAAGTCTCTGCCTACCCCCGCGGGAAAAACTCGTGATATATAAATGTATCTTTCGGCTTTGGCCGCTTGAATTTCGTCTTTCACCCATTTTACTTATTTAGGGGTGGAATTTCAGTCTAAGCTCACTTTTGCTATATGTATAAAGAGGTCTAGAAGTTAGATTATAGAAAGATTTCCTGAATGAAAATTCCACTATACCTACCATTATGATCATCGCCTTTCCTTGTTCCATTATCTGAGGTCAGCGCAAAATGTCTATTCTCTCCATAATTCTATTTTTATAATTATATTCATATCCTTACCTGCGTCTGTGTTCCCTAGCACATACAACCTGACTCTCTTCAAAACCAGAGTGAATAGGCTGCTTCTACGTAAGCTCGCTACATCGTAGACCTCATCACTGTCCTCGGGCAAGATTGTGGTCAAGAGCAAACCCATCTTTAATAAATAAATAAAAAATATCCTTCCCCAACTATTTTGGCTAATCGGACGCAACAGCATATTGTCTACTGACAATAAGCTATTGATCTACAAAATTATCCTCAAGCCGAATTGGATTGGGTTACAGTTGTGGGGAAGCTGCAGTTACTCCAACATATCGATTTTTCAAAGAATGCAGAATGTTATACTCAGATCAATTTCCTGTGTAGCATGGTTTGTTACCAACGACGAAATACACAGCCACCTACAAATGAACACAGTAAAGGAGGAGATCCTTGTGGCTGCTAAAAAATATCGGGGAAGACTTGAGGTCCACCCTAATGAACTGGCTGCCAAGCTAATAACACCTGCCTACAGAAAGAGGCTGAAGAGAAAGGACATAATAAATCCTTAAAAAGAAAGGAAAGAAATAAATAAATGGGTAGAGGTCCTCGCTGGAGAACACACCCGACAAATTGACTGCCCTACAATACATCTGCTCAAAGCGCTGTACTTCGGTGATCGCAGATAAAAACCACACAAAAAAAAAAAAACTATTTTTATGTCAAGTATTGCGTGGTTTCATTTTTTACCTATATTTGTCTTCTCGTCTCTGAAATTCGTAACAGCCGTGATAAGAGCTAGACTTTAAAATCGCCCACCAAGAAGGCATTTCTTTCAACATAGGTATTAAAGTCCGATCGTCACGCCTGATCTCATTGAGGCTGTCAATACGTCTGTTACACCATCTGCCCTTGACCACATCACCCTCGATGATATGGTCACGTGGGCAGATCTGATTGTGCCATATCAGAATGCGGTTGAGATAACAATAGGCATTATTATCGGACAACTAAGTAGATAGGTACTTACTAGAGGTATTAAAATAGTAGCGAACCTAAATAGTGATGTCAAATTCTAATTCACATTGAAGCTATAAAAAAAAATTGGGTGTTTAATGAAATGTAGGTATTGGTTGTGATTAGGCCTGTGGTGTGGCCAAAGAATAGCACCAACCCATCTCTTCTCGTGGGTGTCGTAAGAGGCGACTAAGGGATTTAAAACACCGGAGGATGGGCAGCAGCATCTTTCCGCGTACTATGCTATCACACTGCGATCGCCAACCAGCCTGCCAAGCGTGGCGATTACGGCAAAATCCTTGGGGGAGGCCTTTGTCCAGCAGTGGACGTCTTTAGGCTGATAGAGAGGTATTGGTACCATGAATTGTCATAAGCATTCAAAATTATGTCTTTTACCACCTATATAATATCTATCATTGTATTTAAACTGGCTTTAATAGATAAATATGTAATTCTTAGCCAAAATACTAAAATCTAGTAAGTGTATCTCATCTGTGGTATGAACACATGTTTAGATAAAAAAATACATGAGTTTAATAAAATATCATTTAGAAATAATAACATAATCGTTGAAAATCTTAAACAGAAAAAAACTATTAACATCAAATTATGCCCAGAATGTGATTATGATAATCTGTGAACCATTAATCTGACTGCGGAACATTATTACGCTGTGGACTATTATATAAAACTGTACGGTCCTTTTTTGGAGTGATATTATAGTAAATGATATTAGTTCTGCCGGTTTCTTCCTGGTGGACTAGTGATTTTGCCATAAAAGGACAGAAACACAAGACAGGATTGGCAGATTTATTAGTTAGAATGAAGTTTATGATAGAATATCTATGGCTATGAAATGATTTAACGAGCAGATAGAATGTCAATGCAAAGAACTTGAATTCGCTGTTTATATGGCATTGCTAATTTCCATTTGATTGATTTTTATTGATTCTGTTTTAAATAACGCATTCCACATTTTTTTTTCAGAGCGTCTCGACCACGATGATGGCTGTCATATGGAGAGGAACGAACGAGTCGACGACTACGTGAGTCTCACCACGGGACTCAGGAAGACTGACTTCTCAGGCACATTCTACGGGCCCAAGAAGCCTGGCTCATTCGAGGACAAGTCCAATAGAGGCAGTCCCGAACGCGTAGTAGTCACTGAAAGCAATAACTCCCCGAGCAAAAGCTTAAGACCTTCAAGGGACTTGATAGATTCACCCACGAAAACGATGAAGGGTCGACAAGCTAGCAGAATCCCTCATTCCCCAGTTAGAGTTAGGACTCCAAGTCGCGGAAACACTCCAAGCCCTAAACACACGCCTAATCCAGTCCAGACATCACCCAAATTAGCTCCAAAATTACCTCCTACATCAAGGAACACATGGGGAGGAAGAACTGCCCCAAATCAACCTAAATCAAAAGCCAGACCTACAATTGGAGTTGATACGTTTGATAATCCGAATAAATCGCCAAAAGCTAAGCCAAAGGTGCCACAATCTGAAGCATTTAAAAGGAATTCTCCACTAAGGGCTAGTAGTGCCACCCTACGATCGCCACCGAACAACAAACCACTGAGCCCTCTTCTAGAACAAATCCTAAGATCGGCAGAAACGGCAAAAGATGACCAAACAGTTTTAGAAAAAATGAAAGAAATTATTAGAACTTATTCAAAAGGCGAAGACTCTCTATCCAGGACAAGTTCTAAAGATTCAGACTATGCTGATTTCACTTCAGCGTGGGTGATGTCTGATGGGAAACTGGAAAGGTCTACAAGTACTCGGCAGTTGGCAGCTCCGAGGAAGGATCCAAGGAACGGAGCATCAAGGATACCCGCTCCCGTGTCTATCGGATGCAGGAGATCCACATCCACGTCTCAGTTCCAATGACAGGAATCAAGGAGTAGTGAGGAATCAAGCAATAAGTGATCCAAAGAATTAACAATGTTTTTGTGATCACGAAATGGAGGCTCGAAAAGTTAGAAGTGACACAAATATTGTGAGTGATTGTGAAGTTCCAATTGGCAATAAGGATAAGAATTTTGAGAATTATAGAAATGAGGCCAGATAGAAAATAAATGACAGCTTTTATACTGTCTTAAACATTGATAATGTTTAAATATATATCATCGTATCTAAAAGTAGGTGTAGTCTACTTAGTTCTTTTGATAATTATTATCTTCTTTCTTGGAAGGTGATTTTGATCCAATTTATAGAATTTCATCGATAACAATCTAACTTAGTGTAGTTATACTAATTTAGATAAAATACTAACAATCATCAACTTTTTATCCATTTTAAGAAAAAGATAATGTAAAAAACTGGATGACAAGTTGTAACATTATATCAAGCTCTAAAAGTCGGCTAAAAGATGGTGCTAAGAGATGAAGTAGGTCTTTTATTATATTTTAAGTTAGTCTAATATTGACTTGAAAAAAATTATTTGCTAGGGCTTTTTATCACCTAGTTTTGTAGGTTTAAGTTTTGTTTTAAAACAGGACAATTTATTTAAGTACCAAGTGTATTGGAATGACGAAATTTATATTTTAGTTAAGTACCTACTTATATTAATTTAGTTATGTAAGATTTTGTATCCCGGTGATGAAAGTATTAAAAAAAAAATAACATTTTGAGAACGCATTTGGCATAATGTGCATTTAAAAGTATATCATTCCACTGATAATTTGAAGCCGGGAATTTGGCAATTGTAATTTTTTAATTTCTTTTTAAATCTGTAATCTCATTTTTTTTTTTCAGAATGTAGGTTGTGACGGGCATCGGAGCTTATATAATATGTGTAGTAAAACATTTTCGAAATATTGCATTTTTCTAAAGTTAAGACCAGTTTTAGCTGAGTAAGACACAGATGTTTAGATTATAGCATATTTGAATCGTATACATCCATCATGATACCTCATTTAAGTATACCATTGACAAAATGAAAACAAAAAAAATATTTTTTCACTAGCGGTTTTTTCGGATTTTAATAGATTTTTAACACTTAGCCGTCCGATGACATAAATATTTAGTGAAACTTAAACATCTAATTATTACTTCATTCATATTAATGTATAATTTAATGATATAATTAAATTTAATGATTGAAGTGAATATAGATTTTTTTTGCTAAAATCTGGCAATATACTTCTACCATTTAATAGTAAGTATTGTCTATTATATGTTATACGCAAAAAATATGCATAACTAAATTTTGCGGTGTACTTTTAGCGATTTAAAGTAAGTAATAAAATGCAATAGTATAATGCTCTACCCGCTGACTTATATTTTAATGTACTATACAAACATCTAGTTTTATTATTTTAACATTTACGATGTTAAGAAACATATTCTTTTTTATTTTGCTGTTATTAATGAAATTACGGTGAACATGTAGTAGGTACATTTTCAGTATGATTTAAAAGAAATTAGTTTTACATGAAAAAATATACATTGTTCACTATAATAAGTTTTAAATAGCTTCGCTGTATTTCTAAAGCGAATAGAATCCTGTTTAAAATTTAGCAGCCATCTTATTTAAATTAGGTTGTTTTTGGAATATTTTTTTTAATAAATACAATACATTTAGGTATTTTAAAATTACATTTACAACCAATATTAAACTTTAATTAACAAAATTATTAATTTGATTTCGGCACGCAAAATATCGGAAAAATCTAGCGACTCCCGCTCCTGCTCTTTTCTGGTGCAAAGGGTCGCTATTGCCATTCAACGCGGCAACGCGGCCAGCGTTTTGGGCAGCTTTGCACCGGAAACTTTAATAGTCTAAGCGGTCACGGGAATTTTCGTAACGATCAGGGAAACGGATAGACTTGCTTTTATGGGTTGTAGAGTAGTCCCCTAATGTGAATGATGTCGGTCTGCCGGCTCTCAGTGGTAGCTTCTTCGAGCTATAGGGCCTGAAAGGTGCTTCATTGTTGCGAAAAAACGATCTGAGAAATGGTTAGTTTTAGTACATATACAAAGTATGGCATCTCCGCATGTGAAACAAGTTGGTCTGCCGGCTGTCAGTGGTTGCATTTCAGAGCTATGAGGCGCGCAAGTCACTGCATAGTTACAAAAAAACGATAAGAGAAATGGTTAGTTTTAGTACCAATTGGAAGAATGGTGTATCCACAGATGAAACGAGTTGGTCTGCCGGCTGTCAGTGGTTGTATTTCAGAGCTATCATCGTTCACGTAAGTCGCTTATTTAAGGAAAAAGTCTAAAAACATTGAAAAGCGGGAAAATAGGCGAATTTTTCTAGTTCATGCCAGCCGCTGTCGTATCTGCGTATGTTTGACCCAACCTCAAACTTGCGCCGCGCACCACCACACTGTGGGAAAAAATAGCCTCTAGAGAAAAAAGGTTTTCTTCAGAAAATCTACGTCGATTTTGGTAAAAACTGATTATGTATTTCATTTTTGATCTTAATAAGAAGACTTTTTATTAATAATATTTTTGCTAACATTGCATTCTTTTAATAGGTACTCAAACTGACCAATTCTCTTACTGTTTTTTTTCGTAACTAAGCAGTGACTTTCGCGCCTCATAGCTCTGAAATGCAACCACTGAAAGCCGGCAGACCAACTTGTTTCACATGCGGAGATGCCATACTTTGAATATGTACTAAAACTAACCATTCCTCAGATCGTTTTCTATTTTTTGCAACAATGAAGCTCCTTCTAGCCTTAATAGCTCAAAGTGGCAACCACTGATAGCCGGCAGACCAACTTGTTTTACATGAGGAGATGCCATATTTTGAATATGTACTAAAACTAACCATTTCTCTGATAATTTTTTTTTTCAACAATGAAGCCCCTTCCAGGCCCTAGGTATAGCTCGAAGTGGCAACCACTGAAGGCCGGCAGACCAACTTGTTTCACCTGTGGAGACACCATTCTTTCAATAAGAACTAAAACTGACCATTTCTTTTACCGTTTTATTTCGTAACTATGCAGTGACTTTCGCGCCTCATAGCTCTGAAATGCAACCACTGACAGCCGGCAGACCAACTCGTTTCACATGCGGAGATACCATACTTTGAATATCTACTAAAACTAACCATTCCTCAGATCGTTTTCTATTTTTTGCAACAATGAAGCTTCTTCTAGCCTTTATAGCTCAAAGTGGCAACCGCTGACAGCAGCCGGCAGACCAACTTGTTTCACATACGGAGATGCCATGTTTTGAATATATACTAAAACTAACCATTCCTCGGATCGTTTTCTATTTTTTGCAACAATGAAGCTCCTTCTAGCCTTTATAGCTCAAAGTGGCAACCACTGACAGCCGGCAGACCAACTTTTTTCACATACGGAGATGCCATACTTTGAATATATACTAAAACTAACCATTTCTCTGATCGTTTTTTTTTTCGCTACATGAAGCCCCTTTCAGCCCCTATAGCTCAAAGTGGCAACCACTGACAGCCGGCAGACCAACTTGTTTCACATGCGGAGATGCCATATTTTGAATATATGTACTAAACCTAACTATTTCTCTGATATTTTTTTTTTGCAACAATGAAGGCCATTTTCCTCAAGGCAATTTTCCAGGCCCTAGGTATAGCTCGAAGTGGCAAACACTGAAGGCCGGCAGACCAACTTGTTTCACCCGTGGAGACACCATTCTTTCAATAGATACTAAAACTGACCATTTCTCTAACCGTTTTTTTTCGTAAATATGCAGTGACTTTCGCGCATCATCGCTCTGAAATGCAACCACTGACAGCCGGCAGACCAACTTGATTCACATGCGGAGATGCCATAGTTTGAATATGTACTAAAACTAACCATTTCTCTGATTGTTTTCTATTTTTTGCAACAATGAAGGCCATTTTCTCAAGGCAATTTTCTAGGCCCTAGGTATAGCTCGAAGTGGCAACCACTGAAGGCCGGCAGACCAACTTGTTTCACCTGTGGAGACACCATTTTTTCAATAGGTACTAAAACTGACCATTTCTCTTACCGTTTTTTTTGGCCTGGAAGGGGCTTTATTGTTGCGAAAAAAAATTATCAGATAAATGGTTAGTTTTAGTACATATTCAAAATATGGCATCTCCGCATGTGAAACAAGTTGGTCCGCCGGCTGTCAGTGGTTGCCACTTTGAGCTATACCTAGGGCCTGGAAGGAGCTCCATTGTTGCAAAAAATAGAAAACGATCTGCGAAATGGTTAGTTTTAGTACATATTCAAAGTATGGCATATCCGCATGTGAAACAAGTTGGTCTGCCGGCTATCAGTGGTTGCATTACAGAACTATGAGGCGCGAAAGTTACTGCATAGTTACGAAAAAAAAACCGTAAGAGAAATGGTCATTTTTAGTACCTATTGGAAGAATGGTGTCTCCACAGGTTAACGAGTCTGTCTGCCGGCTTTCAGTGGTTACCACTTCGAGCTATAAGGGGCTGAAAGGGGCTTCATTGTAGCGAAAAAAACGATCAGAGAAATGGTTAGTTTTAGTATATATTCAAAGTATGGCATCTCCGTATGTGAAAAAGTTGGTCTGCCGGCTGTCAGTGGTTGCCTTTTGAGCTATAAAGGCTAGAAGGAGCTTCATTGTTGCAAAAAATAGAAAACGATCCGAGGAATGGTTAGTTTTAGTATATATTCAAAGTATGGCATCTCCGCATGTGAAACAAGTTGGTCCGCCGGCTGTCAGTGGTTGCCACTTTGAGCTATACCTAGGGCCTGGAAGGAGCTTCATTGTTGCAAAAAATAGAAAACGATCTGAGGAATGGTTAGTTTTAGTACATATTCAAAGTATGGTATCTCCGCATGTGAAACAAGTTGGTCTGCCGGCTGTCAGTGGTTGCATTTCAGAGCTATAAGGCGCGAAAGTCACTGCATAGTTACGAAAAAAAACGGTAAAAGAAATGGTCAGTTTTAGAACCTATTGAAAGAATGTTATCTCCACAGGTGAAACCAGTTGGTCTGCCGGCCTTCAGTGGTTGCCACTTCGAGCTATACCTAGCTAGGGCCTGGAAGGGGCTTCATTGTTTCAAAAAAAAATATATTAGAAAAATGGTTAGTTTTAGCACATATTCACGCTCGCCGTGGCCCAACGGTCATCACGCCGGAGGTCCCGGGTTCGATCCCCGGTCGGGTCAAGATGAAAAATGATCTTGGATGTTTATCTATATATGTATTTGTTATAAAATATAGTATCGTTGAGTTAGTATCCCATAACACAAGTCTCGAACTTACTTTGGGGCTAACTCAATCTGTGTAATTTGTCCGTATATATTTATTTATTTATTATTTATTTATTCAAAATATGGCATCTCCGCATGTGAAACAAGTTGGTCCGCCAGCTGTCAGTGGTTGCTACTTTGAGCACCTAGGGCCTGGAAGGAGCTTCATTGTTGCAAAAAATAGAAAACGATCTGAGGAATGGTTAGTTTTAGTACATATTCAAAGTATGGTATCTCCGCATGTGAAACAAGTTGGTCTGCCGGCTGTCAGTAGTTGCATTACAGAACTATGAGGCGCGAAAGTTACTGCATAGTAACGAAAAACAAAACCTTAAGAGAAATGGTCAGTTTTAGTACCTATTGGAAGAATGGTGTCTCCACAGGTTAACGAGTCTGTCTGCCGGCTTTCAGTGATTACCACTTCGAGCTCTAGAGCCTGGAATCATTGTTGCGAAAAAAAAATGCTTAGAGAAATGGTTAGTTTTAGTACATATTCAAAGTATGGTATCTCCGCATGTGAAACAAGTTGGTCTGCCGGCTGTCAGTAGTTGCCACTTTGAGCTATAGGGGCTGAAAGGGGCTTCATTGTAGCGAAAAAAAAAACGATCAGAGAAATGGTTAGTTTTAGTATATACTAGCTTTTGCCCGCGGCTTCGCCCGCGTGAATTTCCCACGGGAACAGTGCTTTTTCCCGGGATAAAAAGTAGCCTATGTGCTATTCCAGGTCATTATCTACCTCTGTACCAAATTTCATCGAAATCCGTCCAGTAGATTTTGCGTGATTGAGTAACAAACATCCTCACAAACTCACAAACTCACAAATTCACAAACTCACATCCAAACTTTCGCATTTATAATATTAGTATGGAGTATGGATTCAAAGTATGGCATCTCCGTATGTGAAAAAAGTTGGTCTGCCGGCTGTCATTGGTTGCCACTTTGAGCTATAAAGGCTAGAAGGAGCTTCATTGTTGCAAAAAATAGAAAACGATCCGAAGAATGGTTAGTTTTAGTATATATTCAAAGTATGGCATCTCCGTATGTGAAACAAGTTGGTCTGCCGGCTGTCAGCAGTTGCCACTTTGAGCTATAAAGGCTAGAAGGAGCTTCATTGTTGCAAAAAATAGAAAACGATCTGAGGAATGGTTAGTTTTAGTACATATTCAAAGTATGGTATCTCCGCATGTGAAACAAGTTGGTCTGCCGGCTGTCGGTGGTTGCATTTCAGAGCTATGAGGCGCGAAAGTCACTGCATAGTTACGAAATAAAACGGTAAATGAAATGGTCAGTTTTAGTTCTTATTGAAAGAATGGTGTCTCCACAGGTGAAACAAGTTGGTCTGCCGGCCTTCAGTGGTTGCCACTTCAAGCTATACCTAGGGCCTGGAAGGGGCTTCATTGTTGAAAAATATCAGAGAAATGGTTAGTTTTAGTACATATTCAAAATATGGCATCTCCTCATGTGAAACAAATTGGTCTGCCGGCTATCAGTGGTTGCCACTTTGAGCTATTAAGGCTAGAATGAGCTTCATTGTTGCAAAAAATAGAAAACGATCTGAGGAATGGTTAGTTTTAGTACATATTCAAAGTATGGCATCTCCGCATGTGAAACAAGTTGGTCTGCCGGCTGTTAGTGGTTGCATTTCAGAGCTATGAGGCGCGAAAGTCACTGCTTAGTTACGAAATAAAACGGTAAAAGAAATGGTCAGTTTTAGTACCTATTAAAAGAATGCAATGTTAGCAAAAATAGTATTAATAAAAAGTTTTCTTATTAAGATCAAAAATGAAATACATAATCAGTTTTTACCAAAATCGACGTAGATTTTCTGAAGAAAACCTTGTTTTCTCTAGAGGCGATTATTTTCCCCACAGTGCGGTGGTGCGCGGCGCAAGTTTGAGGTTGGGTCAAACATACGCAGATACGACAGCGGCTGGCATGAACTAGAAAAATTCGCCTATTTACCCGCTTTTCAATGTTTTTTTTAGACTTTTTCCTTAAATAAGCGACTTACGTGAACGATGATAGCTCTGAAATACAACCACTGACAGCCGGCAGACCAACTCGTTTCATCTGTGGATACACCATTCTTCCAATTGGTACTAAAACTAACCATTTCTCTTATCGTTTTTTTGTAACTATGCAGTGACTTGCGCGCCTCATAGCTCTGAAATGCAACCACTGACAGCCGGCAGACCAACTTGTTTCACATGCGGAGATGCCATACTTTGAATATGTACTAAAACTAACCATTTCTCAGATCGTTTTTTCGCAACAATGAAGCACCTTCCAGGCCCTATAGCTCGAAGAAGCTACCACTGAGAGCCGGCAGACCGACATCATTCACATTAGGGGACTACTCTACAACCCATAAAAGCAAGTCTATCCGTTTCCCTGATCGTTACGAAAATTCCCGTGACCTCTCGGTCTATAAGGGGCGGGTTATAATTCTCTTTGACCATAGATGTAACATGTGACATATAAATTTTGTAATGTAATTTATTAAATAAATTTAAGATTTGATTTCTATTGTTATTTTTATAGATTTATTTTGAAGATTAAAAGAGAATGGCTCCTTAAATGAACAGTTTTTTATATGTTAGCTCGGGCTAAGTTGATCTTAGTTATATCTTCACACAACGTTACCAGTGACTATGCCATAAAAATTGTTTCACTAAATAAACCTTGAGACATTCATTGTTGTTTTTTTTAACCGTTTTCCAAAAAGGCTGTGCAACATTAATCTTTGTTCCACTACTCATCCCTAGATGGCGTTGCTCTTCCATCAAACGTCGAGGTTTTCCTATTTCTCTCCCCTAGCCCTCCTTACTTTTATTTTCATGACATACAAATACTAACTTGCTAGAGTTTATAGCAATGACGTTTATAGAAAAACGAATTTCTGACAGCTAATTAAGAAAAAAATATCAGTATAAAAAAATCTCAACACATGGAGTTTTATTGAAAGCCGAGTTTTAATAATGGCTGTACCTATATTGTGCGCTTTTTATTGGCAGCCAGAGGCAGAAAAAAAATCACCTAACAGTTTGACAGTTGCACAAATCACAATAATGATACTTTTTAGATGTTTTTTTACAAAGTTTTATTTTTTTTAATGAAATTTTGTTTTTTGTATGGAACTTTTTCTCTCGCCTTTGCTTAAGCGCCATCTATGAAGTCATCTGGAACATCTGGAGTCATTTTAATTTGGGTCTCGGAAAGTCCCTCATTGGTTCATAACAATCGACTTCAAAAAACAGGAGTTAAAAAAATACAGCCGACATGAGAAAGTCTGCTGTTTTTTTGCTTTCCATGATTTTCACTAGAGAACCATAGATTCTGTCTATAGGTACCGGTAGACATTTCAAAGACATAAGAGGTGATACATGAATCATTTTTATTCATACTTTTTTATTTGAAAGTACCTATGTCCGGGGCCGGGTCAAATCTAGCGCCAACCAAGCCAAGTTTTACATCAATAACCGTGTTAGTCCACCGACGCGTTCGCCGGCGAAAGCGAATCGCTGCGAAACGCTGGCGATAGCGAATCGCCTGCGGAACGTTAGGTTGCGAAGCGAAATATGACATTTGCGAATCGCCAGCGTCGGTGTAACAGCCATTTCGCCGCTACGAGCGAAACAGTAGCTGATAAGGATGCAACTATACAAATCTCGCTTAGTTTGAGCGAGACACAGCATAAGCAAAACGCTCTCCTACAACTGACAAGTTTTTTGAAGTTTCGTCGCCGCGCCGCCAGCGAATGCGTCGGTGGACTAAAGGCGTAAATCATTGACGTTTCTTTTTTTTAGGGCTCCGTACCATGGAAGTTATAAGTACGTTGTACAAAGGTACTTATTACTTCCATGCTCCGTACCTCAATAAGGCAAAAACGGAACCCTTATAAGATCACTTTGTTGTCCTTCTGTCAAACTTTTTTTCACAGAATATTGAATACTCGGATCCACGGTCTCTTTCAGCAAAAAAATAATCAAAATTATAAGTCTACGTAAATATTGCAATTTTTTGCATAATTTGCGATTACAGACCTATGGGGTACTTACCGTTGACCTTAAATTATGAAATTTGGTTTGTTTTTTTTCTACTATTCCCAAACTACATGTAGTCTATTCATTTTAGATTATTTCGCGGCAAAATTATTTATCATGCTTTTTTGTATGTGTGTTATGCCTATGTATACATTAAAAACACTTGCACCATTTGCATGAACTGATGATGTTATTTTTCGCTGGGTATACATTTTCAATAATTTTTGACGCACCATAGCTTTGAAATTATGACTTGTATCAAAATTAATGTAAGAACTTATTTGTAGGTAATTTACTGATAAATGATTTAGCCTTTGATCATTTTGCCTTAACTTGTATAGTTATCCTAAGAATTAAAAAAAAAAGTAAAACGAGACACGTTTCAAGGGGAGAAGGGGGGACGCCAACGGCGGGCGCGGGGAGGGTAGTGTTTTTTTAATGTACTCATACATAGGCATAACATAGATACAATAAAGCTTAATAAATAATTTTGCCAAATTTTCCATACATTGAAATCTAGAATGAATATACTATGTCCTACGATTCCGTCCATACACATACATATAGCACATAGTATCCATTGGGATATTCCCCTATTCGCAGTAAATCGGTTTCATGCTTATGTTGGTTTCATCCACATTGTGGGTTTCATCTCATAAATATTTTTTTTCTGTGGTGATCATTGGCCAAGGTCACAGATTACTTAAAAACTATACAGATGGAAAGCTTCCTAAGAGACGACAAAATTCATACCTATTCTTATAGGGCTGTCACTTGGTTATTGAAAAAAAAAACATATTATTTCTATTTTTGGTATATTGAAAGAAAAACAGTTTAACATTGAAAGTTGTACTTAATCTACTTAAGTTGTACTTACGGAGTATTTCGAGTCGAATAGCGAAAACTCCATGCAAATTGGATTAGTAGTTTTTGAAAAATCACGAAAACGTTTTTGTAAGGAAGGTGTCTATGTTCTTCTCCAAGGTCCAATCTATATCTATACCTTTCATTGAAATCCTTTTTGCCGTTCAGGAACATAGGTAGGTATACCTACTCTAACATAGTATATATTCGCATTTATAATACATACCAAAGGGCGGACGCTTCATAGAAACGACGCGTCAAATATGCCTACTAAGTACTACTACAAATGAAACTGTATATCCGTGAACACGTCAGTAACACGTCAATGTGTGCGTTTTCATAGTCGAGCGTCCCACAGTTACACAAGACCGGGGGAGAAGTGCGGAAAGAGCGGGGGGGTGCCATATGCCATATTGCGGGAGGGGCAGGGAGTTTCCTTTCGGTACGTAGTACTAATATTAATTCTGTGACTGTACTACGATAATTCAATCACAAATAGGGCAATTAGTCACCTATATAGGTACCTATGTACATAAGTCAATCATCTGGGACATAAATAAAAGAAGCTTTTACCCGCGGCTTCACCCGCGTGAATTTTCCACGGGAACAGTGCTTTTTCTCGGAATGAAAGGTAGGTACCCTATGTCCTGCTCAGTACTTTTATCTAACTATATGTACCTATATATGCGAAATTTCAGGAAGATTGGTTCAGTAGATAAAGCGTGATGAGGTAACCAACAAATAAACTCACTTTCGCAATATTAGTTAGGATATGCTATGTTTACATACCTACCTGTGTCAATCCGCGGGAAAAGATACCTACCTATTAATTTGTATTGTTGTTGGCCCTTACGATACGAAATTATTGTTATACTAGCCGCGTCCCGGAGCCTCGCTCCCGTGGGAATTTCGGAATAAAAAGTACCCTATGTCCTATTCTCGATATTTTTCTACCCATTTACCAAATTTCATCGAAATCCGTCTAGTAGATTTTGCGTGATTAAGTAGCAAACATCGTCACAAACTCACATTCAAATTTTCTCATATATAATATTAGGATAAGTAGGATGCTACTTGTACAATTTGTCTTTAAGGTACTGTGCAAAATAGTAGGTACAAAAGTACTTAATCATTCACGATCCAAACGTTTTTTTTACCACCATACTCAGTTGTAGGTACCTACTATTTCCTTTAATATCCATCTAAGTACCTAGGTAGAACACATTTAAATCATTTCGATAATAAGTCTAAATACATAATCAAGCTATTATTATAAGGTACTTACGTGACGTCTTTGGGATAGCGAAAATATGACAGTTTTTTATGTTTTACATGATTATTCAAGCACACAGTACAATAAACTATTTTGTTCACTATTTTAAAACACAAAACAACACGGCCGATAAAGGAACAAATTGCGCGAGAGAGCGCGTGAGCCCTGACATTTCGCACCCCGCCGAGTGGCGCCAAACCAGTATAAACCGGTTTTACGCTGTACGTGACAGCGCGTGTGTGCGTAAGCACCTCGCGCTCTCAAGCTTGTAGTAGTGTACTTATTTGAAGCGCTTGTATGAAGCTTACTCTCTGTACCCTTTTAACTACTTTGTGCCAAGGTACTTATTACTTCCATGCATTGGCCTTATGGAAGCCTTATACGTTAGATCTAAATCTATGGAATATCATGCCATAGACTACTATGAATTTCATGCACAGACATTTAAAAAAAAAAATATTTCTGTGATTTCATGCTATATTTTTTTCTGTGCTATTTCCACAGACATTTAATAATAATAATAAAAAATCTGTGGTTAGTTCCAGACTATTTAGACCAATTATATCTATGATTTAGAAAAAGTGACATTCATCTTCATGATTTTTTCTCTGTGCATACCTTTATGATTAGCCACTGTCACCAAATCAAAACCCGAAATCCAAATTACTGATGAAAAACTAAAAAAAACCGGGTCCACCTGAGGATGACAATCACTTTCGACAAGTATTTAAATACTGCCGTTCTTCTGGTCCTTCTGTTTGTTTTGTACACATTATTTAGAGGCACCGTGAGGGCCGCCCGCACCCGTTGTTGACTCCAGGTATGTGCAGGTTATCTCCAGAATTCACCAGCTTTTCATCTGGAAATTGTTCTACATGATGGATTCTACAAGTTACAAACGTACATCGTGCCTTAGTTGTGTCTCAAAAGCCAAAGAAGTCGTAATACAACATAGAGGGATCTTGTCGCTTTAGTTCAATCTCTTTGGGTCTTGAGACATTCTACGTTTGTATTGTAATAAGTAGAATCGGCCCCCAGGAGTGCTTTTGCCTGTTTAGTGAGTTTCTTGCGGAATTTCTTCTTAGTAGTGGTTGTAGCTTTGAGATTTATAATTGACCGAGCGAGCGAAGCGAGCGAGGGCTATAATTCAAGTTGGGCGAAAACACATTGTCTGTATGTATGTTTGTTCCGCGATAACTCTCGAACCGTTGAATTAATTTTGATGATATTAGGAATACGTGTAGCAACTATCCATAGAATTTTTAAATTCGTTGCGCAACAAAATCGGTTCAGCCGTTTTTGAGATATACGAATTTTTATGATTCTCATATTTTTAAAATAATAATCGCGAGGTCTAAGTTCGCGGGGAACCACTAATAGTTGCCTTCACGTAAAAAGACTGCTGGCGGTTAAGCTGCGCAGTAGGCGATATATAGGTCTATGCGGTGAGCGGGGGTCGGCGGGTCTCATCCGGCGCGCGCGATTGTTTCGTCAGTCGTACCCATGCCGTAAGTTTCACCCCCATCTCACCCTACCAGCGGCCTTTTCACGTGATAGGAAGTATATAATAAAATTCTGTTATTAATTTTGTAATAAAAAAGTGCCTGTAAAGGTCGATTTTTACAACAAGTCTGGAAGTTAGAAGTACTGATAACTGTATCCAAAAAGGCACCAAGTCTTTTGTTCACTGTGACCCTGACTGTGGATATAATATGAGAGTTCTGTTTCCGTAGAATTCATTGGTAGACTTAGAGTTTAGGTATATAGTATTTGGTGGAATGGATGAAACAAATATTATTTACTTATAAAATTTGGGTTGGCTTTAGAATAGATCCATAGATTGAAAAGGGTCTGAAATCGTAACTTTTTAAATATACCTAGATTAGATTTGTGATCAACACTAAAGCGAGCGAGCGTTGCGTACTTTAGACGTTAAAAAAAATAAAAGTGGGACTCAGTTCAGAAGCAACCCCAACAAAAATATAGCGGTGCTTGTGCTAAGCTAACTGCCGTTTTAAAAAGTTTTATTTCACCAAACAACTCTTTACCATAATTAAGATGGCATGTTCCTGTTATAAAAAATATCAGGTATCGGGGGCAAGTCGGTTCTGTTGCTTCACCGGCCGCTCGCATTGCTCGCTCGCCTTGCTTGTTTTGGTTTATGTGTGCTCGACGCTTTGCTCCTCGCAACCTAACCTATCTAGACCTTTAAAATGCATGATCCCCGTTATTAAAAATAATTATCGGAGCCATTATTCTTCGCTCGCTTTTCTCGCGCGTTTTGGTTTTCGCTTGTGTTCACCATCCATGGCCTAAAAACTAAAGCACCTATAACTAAATTGGAAAAACCTATTTTTTGTACAACTAAAACTACATATCTTCTAGTTTTGGTAAATAGTATTTACCAAACGATGTATTTTGCCAGGAGTTTTTTTGTCTTACGTTGTTAAAGTTTTTGACTAGTACTAGTAATTTGTTTGTAAAATGATAATTTTTAAAAGTATGAGTTTGTAGAATTAGATGTTTAATGAAATATTTAGTTTTAGACACGATGGTTTTTTAACGTTTTTTTTGTGAAACGAAGGTGCATCATTTTAACATCTTGCATTTTCTTCACAATATAAAAAAAATTGTAGGAAATACCAAACAATGGGTGTAATCCGAAGCATCGCGCGTACAAACTTCAAAAATATAATATTACTATGTTTCGCTTTATACATATTCTGTGTCGTGAAGAGATTTTTGGATGCGAGAGGGAGAGAGAGATGCGGTTCTAGAACGCTGTGACCAATAATCTTTAAGGTACGTTTTTGATAGGACGGTTGGTTGTTAGAGTATATTAGTCGATGTTAGTCAAGTAAATAAAGCATTTTATTTTAAAGTCCCCAGAAACAGCTCCGAATTAATAATTATTAATAGTTTTTTTTATATTATTTAAAATGAGAAAGTTTTCGAGGTGGAATAATTTTTATTTTTATATATACCATAGGATTTCAGAGATGTCATGTGAATGTCCCTGTTATTGAAAATTAGTATCGGGGTCAAGTCGGTTCTAGCGCTTCCGGTCGCTACCGCGGCACGCTCACTTCGTTCGCTCGCCTTGTGCTTTTTTGTTTACCTACATATACTTAGTCTACCTAGCTTTTGCTCACCATGGCCACAAAACTAAAGTACCTATAAAAAAATACCAGCTTATAGCTCAGATCACTTGGACAAACCTTCTTTTTGTACAACTAATAAATACTCCATTATAGATATTATTAATATCTGTTAGTTTTGGTAAATAGTATTTACCAAACGATACGTTGTTTTAACAATTGAAGTTTTTGTTTTTAGGTAATTTGGCTGTAAAATTATTATTTATAAAACTAATATTTATCTATTTGTAAAATGATTATTTTTAAATGACTGTTTTTGTAGAATTAGATGTTTTTGAAATGTTGTTTTTAAAATGATTGTTTTTGAAACGTCTTTTGTGACATGAAGATGCACCATTATATCATCTGGAGTTTTCTTCACAATATAAAAATGTTGTAGGAAAACCCAAAATATGGGTTTATTCCAAGAGGGTGGTGATACCGTCGCGATTACAAGCTTCAAAAATATATTATTCTTATTTTTTGTCTTATACATATTCTGTTATATGAAGAGCTTTTTGCGCGGATGGGCTTTAAGGCTGTTTGACTGACCAGTAATATGAAAGGTATGTTTACGATAGGACGGTTTGTTGTTAGTGGATATTAGTCGATCATTTTACCAAAAAGTCCTCAGAAACAGCTATTTAATTTGTTTTTATTTCAAATCGGGAAATGATATGAAATCGGGTACATTTCAAGAGGGAATTAATTGTTAATTTTTATGTATAGGTACCTACTTATACTATAGGGTTTCAGCCTCCGTGGTTTCAGCTATAATGTTATTAGTTAAAATTTTGGTTTCATGGTCGAAAAATCTCTTCCTGTTTTTATATACAGCCCATACTGGGTTATTTTGGAGACAGTGCACATTTTTTACGCAATTAATATCGTTAATAGAGCATGTTTTTTCCGAACTCATAGGTATAGAAAAAAAAAATTCCCTCTACCAAAATCTTTCGAATTTACGGTTATATAAAAAACACGTTTTATAAAAATTATCATTTATATCGGACCTGTTTCTGAAGACTTTTTGAAAATGCCTCATTTTTGGCTTAATTGACTCGATTATAATTCTCGAGTCCAAAGTGTCGCGTACAGCGCTTCGAAAGGAATTTCCTTCCACGTAAACGAAAATCATGGCACCCTGAAAGGTTTACGAAATGAGCCCTGCTATGGTTTTCCCTTGACAAATGGACTTCTTCAATTCTTCTTCTCCTTCTGCGCACAGCGAAGCAATAAAAACTCCCTGCCTGCGTCTGTGTTCCCGAGCACATACAATTTGACTCTCTTCAAAACCAGCTCGTTACACCACCGCCACCGTAAACCTCATCTCTGTCCTCGGGCGAGATTGTGGTCAAGAGCAAATCCATCTTTTATTTTAAAAAATCAGGGTCCTTAACGCGTTCACAGGCTACTGTCATCGCTTGCCATCAAGTAGGACGCACGACTGTTTGCCTATATGGTAGAATAAAAAAAAAATCCTGGTGTCAGGTATTCTTTCAAGTCACCTAAAGGCATCTGACAAGCAATATATATATTTTTTTATAGAATAGTATGTAAACGAGCATGTGTGTGGCCTGATGGTAAGCAATCACCGTAGTCCATGGACATCAGCCAGCCTCGACTACCGCCAGCGACAGCCGTATTTTACAGTTACCAGGCACCCAGTATGCAGAATTCTTTACCATAATACTTCACTGGTATCTATATTTTTTTTTTTATTAAATATGGGTTTGCTCTTGACCACAATCTTGTCCTAAGACAGAGAAATGATCGTATAGTTGCCGTCACGTAAAAAGCCCGCTGGCGGTTAAGCTGTGCAGTAGGCGATATATTGGTCTATGCGGTGAGCGGGGGTCGGGCGGGTCTCATCCGGCGCGCGCCGATTGGTCCGTCAGTCATACCCATGCGCAAGTTTCACCCCCTCCTCACCCTACCATCGGCCTTTTTACGTGATGGGAAGTATACATAAGTTGCATTGATCTACAGACATAGAGGTTCGGGGTACATTTCGGGGCGCGTCTGAGATTTTAACCCGTTTTGGAAGCGAATCGAGCGCGCCTGATCTACTGACCCCATACCCTTTACCCCTAGTAGAAATATTGTAGCTGTGTACTCTTCTATTTTCTTTCCAGACACTTCTCATCATGGAATTGGAGGGCATAATTCTGGGATTGATAATTTACGTTCTTCTTGTTGGAATACGTTAGTAGTTTTTACAAACCTTCATTTACTATAAGAAAAAAATTCATGGTCCTATTGCCTGTGTCTTGTGTTATGTACAAAAATACAAATGCAAAAGTATTGAATCATCTAATTATACCGTGTTCGGGTTAAACCCTAATACTTTGTAACAACACCGTCTCTTGTCACCTAAAAACTATTTCACAACTTTCAGTGATTATAATAAACGAAGCATTCTGCAAAACTGCATGCCTGAACAATGCTAGGTCGACGCTGGAGAACTATAATAGGCAAGCTGATGACGACACCGACGTGGAGATCCCGATGAAAGACAGGGTCCTAATCACCAGACCTCCGCACCGACAAGGCAAAGGCGATCACAACTTGGTATACTTTTAAATTCTTTGTTCCGCTACTCGTCGTTAGATGGCGTAGTCTCAACTAGCGTGGCTATTTTTGTGAATTGAAACAATGAAATTAAATTGTCGTGGATGCACAAAATTGTATTATTCTTAATTAATTAAAGCAATTTTAATAAATAATCTACTTAAAATAAACTAGAGTACTTTAGCACCAACCCAGAAAATTTCAGAATATCACAGAATGATCATTTTTCGGGGAAAATTTGGTTCATGGGCACTTTGTCGAATATTTTGTTTGTGACGTCTTGGAACACGGAACTTAAGCTCTTCTCGTATGATTCCTTCAGCTCGTTGAAGACCAGCTCGGAGTTCTCGTTGAGGAATCTGAAAAGGACAGTCGTGTGTCAATAGCATCTCAGCTATGTGAATGGACAAAAAGACAATAAAATTACTTACAAACTCATAGTAATAAATTTAAAATTAACATTTGTATCGTGAATGCATAATATTCCCAATATATAGGGAAGCTCGATTCAGATGGAAACAAACAGTATGCACCATGCAGTAAACAAACCACATTTATCTATGGTGTACCCCATGGTGTACAAATCAATCAAAAACAAAATTAACTTATTGAAAAAATACCTTCACAGGTGCTTTTTCACGTTAAAATTAATTACAGAATAGGTTTTTATGTTACCTATAAATTTGAAAGCTACAAACTACTAGCATTTCGGAACGACTTCTGCTAATAATAAAGAGAAGAAATTAATTAATCAGTATTAAATTGCCTACTATGCCAGAGGGGCTTTTTTTGTATACCTAACTATTCTTTTTTTACAGTATTACTATAAATATACTATAAGTACACAAATAACAGACAAAAATATAATACACATGTTATGTATGCTGATAATTTCAGTACCGATGGACCAAATATCGAGGATAGCTTTTTAAGGTACCTATAATAACGATGTTTCTATCTACATGTACTTTATTTTAGTAGAAATATGTGGAAGTAAAATATCATTGTATCCCCCAAGTAGCTAAATGTGGAAGAAAAATACTTTCTTTCCTACCAGTAGTGATAGACCAGTAGAGATATGCGGAACAGGAGATTTTTTCACGTTTTCGCATGTGACTTGTGTCTCCATCTTACGGGGCATCTTGGTACTTGATTTTAATCAAACAAAGTGCAATGAAATATTTTTCTCGGCCAGAAATAGAACCAATAGCTCAAATAGAAACCATACATACATATGTATGGTTTCTATTTCGGACTTGTTTAAATTGTATGCTCTAAAAATTTCCTTATTACTTAGCAGCGACGGGGCTCGAACTCGAAAACCAAGAGTCTTCGAGTTCGAGCCCCGTCGCTGTTACAGTTCGTTGCAGACTATAGCTATACAAAGCTATACAATTTTTTGTCGCTCCTAGACCAGCAATTAGTGGTCGAGGTACTGAAAGGTATTCCACTCACATGTTCATCTGGTCCCCAAGCCGCTTGTCCCCGTTGAACAGATTAGAAAAGTGCAGTAGGACCCGCTCTGGGATGAACTTCACCCGATAGTCCTTCATGTGCATGTACGTCTGTCCGTCGCGCGTCACCGGCTCCCCGATCAGGTCGTGCTTTACTAGATTCACTGGAATTATATGAAAACTGTATTTATTTATTTATTCGTATGGCGTTTAACAGTCGTTCTTATAAGTATTATTTAAACACGTAATACACGTTTCAATAATTATAAAATGAGTTCTGAATCCAGAGGAAAGCGTCGTTTTCGAGAGAGAAAAGGTCGACTGGACTACCATGGTATTTCGTGAGGGAATAGTCCCTGACAATATGGGCAATGTCCTGTACTGCAGCTCCACATTCGCACGCCGGTGACTCGCCAACCACATTTTGCCATGAAATCGTTGCTTCGTCCGCATCCAGTTTGAGCTAATGATAACTGTATGATAAAGATATCAGAATCTAGGACTGAATGAATACCTGTTATAGGTATTTTTAAAACTGTAACAGTTATGTTTGGAGTTGAGGCATTAGAATTTTATGAGGTGGGAGCTAAAATATCTCTTTGCAAAGGCGCAGAAATCACGCTGCGATCTTCACTCTGTCTAGTAAAAGTAGTCTGTCTAGTAAATAGTATTTCTTAACGGATTTTTTATAAAATTTGATTCCTTATCCGTAAGGTATGAACTGAATTAACAAAGATAAAACCGCGGGAAAACCAGCAAATATTTTTTACTCATAATAGTTCGGCCTCTCAACACGAGATGGCGGTAGTAGTAAAAAGTATTCCTCAAAAGACTTACCCATGGTAATATTAGCGATTCCTTTCCCTTGGATAGGCAGCACTAAGATTCTGCCCTTCATCACGTAGTCGCCAATGAACTCCATCTTCGGCGTGATGGAGTCTGTGCGGAGTCGGTAGCGCTTCAGGTCGGCCCTGAAATGACAAATATTAGCAGCGTTTTATTGATCTTATAGCAGCTATAGCCATTCATCATATACCTGGATTTGAAGAGCTTGGCGCGTTACTGGTCACATTAATATTTGTAGGGTTTTACTGGTCTTATAGCAGTTATATCCATTCACATCTACCAGGATTTGAAGAACTTGGCGCGTCACTGGACGATGATTTTGCGTGAAGTTACTGAATTCGCATACTGTTTTTTTCAACGGTTGTATAGGCTTGCTCTAATGTTTTTATGAACACCTGTATATATACCCTATAACAGCAAATAAATATATTTTGATTTGATTTGATTTTTGATTTGATTCGTGCACGAGTTCGTTTCCACTTATATGTATCTATTTAAACACACACATGACTTTCATGGCAGTAAGCTGTCAGTCAAACAAAGGTTTCCTCACTTAAGTTTTACTAAAAGCAAGAAAATCTATAATAGCTCAAGTAAAGGAAGATTTTTCCGCCAGGCTGGGTTTTGCCTGGGGAACTGCGGCTCTGAGAATATTATGTCGAAGGTAGTAGCGTCCAATCTTG
This sequence comes from Ephestia elutella, assembly GCA_018467065.1. NCBI lineage: Eukaryota > Metazoa > Arthropoda > Insecta > Lepidoptera > Pyralidae > Ephestia > Ephestia elutella. Next base: position 719,814 of record CM031579.1, read on the forward strand.
GAAATAGCAACACTGCGATTTAGTCCGTCAACCCGCCATCTGTCTGTCCGCCATTACAGAGTTAACTCAATACTCTTTAATAAAAAAAAAGTATTTCTGTGGTCTCAATCATTATACTACCTATCTGATACTTTTTGGATGACGTTATTCTTGTGGCGCGGTAGTCACCGCCACGAGTTAAAGACCATGCAATTAATTGTTCCGATAGATTTGAGATCTGAAGAAGACTTACTTGTAGAAGGTAAGGACAGAGTCAGTGAGTCCATGCAGCTTGATGTTCCGGTAGTTCTGGGAGATGACGACCGGTCCGGCGCCGGAGGAGATGTTGATGCCGGACACGTGGAGAGGCTCCATGGGAGGCACGCCCAGGGACGGGATTCCTGGAATATGGGAAGAGGAAAATGAAGTACTCTTTCCTATGGGCTATAAACAAACAACCTTTTGCCCTATATGAATGAGTCTGTGGTATGTGGTCATGATAACTTAGTCGGCTAGGCGATCGACTTGTATCCGAAAGGCGCTGGTTCGAATCTCGGCCCGACATATACCTCTAAAGTCGGTTAATCTGACTTATGTACGGTCTTTTTCATCATCTGCTTCCGGTGAAGGAAAAATTTCGTGAGGAAACTTGAATGTTCACTGTACAGTTTTTTAGTGTATATGCGGCTGCGGTGGCAATTGTAAAGTCATGACATATATAAATATACTAAACCTAGCTGACCTAAGTGACCTTGATAAAACCATGGAAGTATTAAGTACCTATATAGTTGTACGTAAGTACTTATTACTTCCATGGATAAAACACACTCGATAGGTACGAAGAAAGATTAACATAGAGCAGTCATAGCAACTTGAGATAAAGTCCTAGGATAGATGAGTGATTTAGAAGACATATTATGACTAATGATAAAAACCGGTCTCACCCTCCTTCATCTTCCTGAGAGCATCCGGCACGGCTGCCTTGAGACATTCATTCAGCTTCTTGTCTGTCTGTCCGCATCGCCGAAAACTCTCCGCTGAAACACAGATGGCGTTAGTCAGGTATGAAACAAGGCATATGGCCCCTCCGATTGTAAGCGATAAATATGTAGTACTTAACTAAATGACAATAGAATTCTATAAAAAAAGTACGAAAGACTTAAACCGACTTAAAAATAACAAGATATAAGCAGATTTGATCTAAAAGTGATCAAGTATTGGCACGTGCATGAGCTTAAGTATAGTTTCATCTCAGTCATCGTGAAACAACTTCAGAGCTTGATGTGCTTAAAAATCAAAGTGAGTTAATCCTTTTTATTAAATTAAATATAAGCAACGATGTCTTGGTCATCGCTTTTCCAACACTGTTGCTAAGTATATATGACGTGCTTCTAAGTACCTATTTAGGTCAGTAAAATAAATAATTATTGTGGTTATTGTATCAATTTCGCAAATTACAATAATGACGCTTGTAGTAAATAATGAATCATTTGAAATGAAACAAGACGTTTAATTTGAGTTAAAATATGATGTTAAAGCTGCTGTTTGTTAAAGCTGCTGAGAATCCAAAAACGTATTTACTTGTTTGATGATGTGAAAATTTACAGCAAGATTAGTTGTATTTTACGATGTGTTAAATAGCCAAAATAATAACTATGGATCACAATGAGAACTATAGACCACCCACATCTCAAAAAATGCAATTGGGTGTTAGAAAAAGAATTACGTAAAGCATTGTCCGTCCATCAGTCACGCCTCACAGCCACAGCCCGAATACCTCAATGAATTGCGTACAGTTACGTAGAATTACGTCGCCTTTTCTTCACTTTTACTCGGATCAGATACGGTTTACTATAAAAAATTGCCTCTGTGGTCTAGGGGTTGGTTAGGCGTTTGTTGAAGGATTAGGTTCGAAGGGGTTTGCGTCGACTGCCACAAAGTATTGCCATTATAGTGAATAGGAAAAAACAAAGGAAATAAAACACTTTTTAATAACATTTAAGTTACGGGTCTCGCCGTCTAGCGGTCATTAATTACATGTCAGAGACCACTAGGCGGTTTACCACTGGCAAAGGGTGCTAGGGTCGATTGACCTTATGAACTCAATAAGAAGACCGTTCTCGGTCTTCACCACCAAACGATACAGTCTATGAAGAAACTGCAATCCACACAGTTGGACAAGAAGAAATTGCGGAACTGAATGGCAAAATACACGATCAATATATTATAATGTTATGTTTTGTAAGTCCGTTTGTGGCAACAACGTGCAACAACCTCTCGACCTTGTCCCGCATTCTGTCATATGGTAATCTGACTAGAGGATTTTTGCATAATCTTGGCTTATCTTAGCACTCTTTACCAATAACAAAAACAAAACGTTATTATCGAATGAGCTGAAAACGCCAAGGTGCCAGGGTTTCTAAACAACCTGTATTTGTTATGGTTTTGACCGACTTCCGTGGCGTAGTGGTCACCATGCCGTCATCTGGAGGTCTTTTGGTTCGACTCCCAGCGCGGGAAATTTGTGCTTGTGTTCACAGGAATTTGGTTTTGGGGTACTCAGTGCCTTGAGCTCGTTTTTGTGTTTTGTGTGTCCATCGGACCCATGATACAAGTTAAGTGCTTATTTTGGGCTATTGAGTATTTTTTTTTAACTAACAAAGCAACAAAGTATGCCATGCTTCCTGTGCTACGATTAAATTTGGTACATGGGTAGAATATAATCTGGGAATAGCAGATTAGCCTAGAATATGGCAGATAAAAAGTACCCAATGGTACTTTTTATTCAGAAATCCCCCTAATTAGCCTAGATAGAAAAGTAGGAGTTAGGTATTAGATGAGGTAATTTTATCCAATCGGGAAGCGTGTTGCGATGCGCTCGCGCAACAGTTGTGCAACTGCAGCTAAATGCACGAAGGGCCAAGGAGCAAGTGATGGTGGCCTGAAGACTCTGCTGGGTCATCCAAGCCGCTTTTTTGTGGAGCAACATGGTAATAATAGGTATAACTCTTGTGTCTTGTACGAAACCCTCGGTGTGCGAGTCCACTCGTACTTGCTCGGTTTAATAATTAAAAAAATAGGAAGTGAAAGTTACATATATTAACACTAGTGCCCTTGGCATTCGCAATTAAAGGACAATTTAATACTTGCCATGCCACAGTCGAATATAAAAAGCCAAAGAAGGAGTGTTACATGTTTGACCTAGAGTATTACCACTACCAATCGTATAGGTAAGCTGTGCTATTACTATCCGGGCTCAGTGACCCAAAATGAGTCTTGGCCTCCAACACAAGAGTACATAGTTGCGTATTTATATCCATCAGGGGTTTGGATCTTTGGCTCCTAAGTTACAAAAAATGACACCAGGGTATGGTCTAATTGTTGATTGATCTTGCAACCCAGAGTAAGTTGCCAGCTATAGTTGCAAGGCATAAGTATGAAGGCCGTTCATCGTTCTTATTAATTTTTGATAACCCCAGTTGTTTATGGAATAACAGGGATGGAGTCCAAGTACTGTTCAATAATGAATGAATGATAATTTATTTGCAGTAAAATTTCTCCATTCCATCAGAGAGCCCACTATTCAGCTAAGCGTGGCCTTCGAGTCTCATGACTCTTGGATCTGTCTACCCCGTAAGGGATAAAGACGTGATTCTATGTATGTATGTAGGAAAATTTGTTGACATATAATTTTTCTCCTACTTTTGCTCTAAAATACTGTTCTAACCTTATTTTATACAAAATGCTTCGGAACCACTGCACCAGAGAAAGTAGTGTTGTGTAATTCGCACATGTTGTAAATACCGGTTTAAGATGTAAGGGTCTATTCACACGGGCTTTATCATCACACTAACATTATAAAGATGATGTTTGTAAGTTTGTGAGTTCGTTTGTGGGGGGTAATCTTTGGAACTACTGAACCGATTTCAAAAACTCTTTTACCAATACAAAGCTACATAATACCTGAGTTACATAGGCTACAACAAATGTAATAAAATAATATACTAATACAAATAAATAAACTAAATTTATAGGTATTAAAACTCATAATCTGTTGAGGCAATAGCCTTCATATGGATGGATAAGTAGGATGTATTCAGCCATATACAAAATTTATGCACTTTATTGCGTTTTTATACCAATGAATTGTATAAAATGTTTGTTTCATCTACATCATTTAAAGTATTTAAATAATACGTATCACAAATTTCATATAATAACACATCAAATCAGCACGATTTGATGTGTTATTATTACTGATGTATTTACTCTGGTTCTGCAGGTAGATATACAGTTAGTTTACATATTACCCCCAAAACATCACAAATAGTATTTAAAAAAATCGATGATCATAAAACTTCCACCAATTAAATAAATTGACGAAATAAAAACACTTCAAAAAACGAGTCTACATCTTCTTGAAAGGCCGGCAACACTCTTGTGATACCCATGGTGTTACAATAGTCCATGGGGGGCGGTAATCGTTTACCATCAGGTAACCCGCTTGCTCGTTTGTAGCCCTATGTTATAAAATAAATAAAATAGGCGAATAATAATACTGCCGAAATTCAACAGCCATTGGCAATAACAAACAAGGATAACACCAATAACATTCGGAACATTACAGTGGTCAATAACTTTAGAGCAATATACTTGAGGTCGATGGGTTGCGCGCGGACTGCATACTGCATTGTAACTTTATTGATCAATTGTTCTTCTGGGGCAGTACTACGAACCAAATGACGTCAAACGTCCGAAAGTCGGAGCTGTGAATTTGGGTCTATGTCATTGTCAATTTTACACGTATTTGTTAGTTATAAATAAACATTGAAAGGTCAATCGTGGCATCATCATTAGCCATGTTTGCATTTATTGTTCCCCCAGCAGAGGGGATGGCCTTCCTTATGGAAAGATAAGGAGAATGGGCGACCAGGGGAGGATAATGACCCATTACGCAGGCCCAGTGCGGATTGGTGGTTGTTAATGACTGTAAATCTTCGAGCAACAAGGACTTACGCGCGCGGAGGAGTCCGTGTTGCTCTATGCTCTGCTCTAAATACAGCCAGGAATAACAACGGCTTCGTGCTTTCCGAACTATATTTTTTGATGACGAATCTACAGGGACACGCAAATCTTCCGCAGCCTGTCATGTTCATGTACCTCTGAGTCTCGTCGATTTCTACAGGTGAAAAAAATAATCGTAAATCTTTACAGATTTTCTTACGATTATTTTAATGTACACTACTAGTAGTATCTGTGATCGTACGTAGCTGCGTAACGAACGACGACGTAGCATTTTCAGAGTAGACCCTTTGGTAGGCGGCGCGCCTTGACACGGCTATATTGGTGTGGACGTCCGATTTGGCAACGGAAATTGTAATCGATACTTGTTACGTATATTTTGTCTTGACAAATCATCTTCTAAAGAGATTTTTGTTTGTTTGAAGTTTGAATACGCTAATCTGTTGCCTACGAGTCTCGACTCCATGTCTACCCTCATACACTGTTTTCCGTGCGCGGGTAGAGGTCCGTGTATAGTATACAAGCTAATTATTAAAAATAAAAAACACGACTGACAAGTTTTTACTAAAAAAGTACATACAAACATATAAGTTATATACATTTTTGAAATCGCCTTTTAAAGCCCTTCAATTTGATACCCCACTCGATAAGATTGATCAAATTTTATTTTTTTGGTTTGCTATTTATCACATATATAATCCGCCATTTTGTTTTTATGATGACGTCATATAGCCTATGTCACTCGGAGGAATGCAAGGGATCTAAAAATACCTCTCACATCAAAATCTGTTAAGCCGTGCAGGACTTATGGTGGAATAAAGAAACTTACATACATACATACATACATACATACATGAACCCTGAAAACATAACACTCTTTTTTTGGTCAGTCGTGTAAAAAGTGAGGGATAAAGACGCCGTCAGTTGTATTTCAGATTACATTAAGAGAAGAGAACATACATATAAATAGATATGGAAAGAAAAATCTTTCCATGACAGAATCTCAGAGAAATGGCACCGCAATCATCATATTGACAAATGCAGGCGAGACTGTCGCAAGCAACTAGTCAGAAGGACGCGAAACTGTGTCATATGACAGTTTCCTCATAATGACACTCTGAAACATTTCTGGTTTGGTTTCAAAGGACCTTCGATTATTGCCGAGATGTGATCGGTGAAGTCACAAAATGGTTGATGCTGTCAAAATTTAAGCTATTTTTAACCGCATCGGAGTATTTCAAAATGATTTTGAAAGAAAGTGACCGAACGATTATTAAAAATATATTAGGTTTAGAGGTTCTGCGATGAATTTAAAGATTACATTTTTAGTGCAAGCTTTTATTGATAGGAGTTAATAAGACATAAAGAAATAAGTAGTACCTTTGTACTTAGTGTTACTTTGTTTTATGTTTCCTATCTATGTATTTGTTGTGTACAAAATTAATAAATAAATAAATAAGATCCCACGGACTTACTCGTAGATTTTTTATTAGGACCATGATAGTCCATTACAAGATGAATAAAGGGCATACATTTTTGCATTGTTAGTACTATTGCGATCACACAGTCTAAAGAGACTATAATTGCAATAGTACTATTGACACCGTTGATGTACTATTACTAAGTACACATCAACGGTGGTACTACAGAGAAGCAAATTTCCTACTAGTACCACCGGTGTACTAAACAAAACCAATTTCCCATTAGTATGGTGGTTCTATTACACCGGTACATCCGGTGGGATGTAATGGTGGTACTCAAGATCTCTAACAGAAGCGATATGAGCTATTGTGTGTTAACTATGTCCTTTCGGCTTCGTACACCAAGCGAAATCACATTGATAATTGCAGAAACGGCTCAAAAAATTGCAATATTGTCTACAGACAGACTGACGGTTAAAAGCTCGACATGGACCATATAAAGGCACATGAAGGCCATGCATTGATTGTTTTGTTCAATGTAGATATTTAGTTATGCAGTTATTTGCAATGGCTTTGAACTTTGAAGGCTATTCAAAATAAAACAGAAGTTAGTTAGCTACAGTATGAGCTGTTGTCTTATAGCCACGTAAAAGTTTAGGAACCTGAAATTAAATACCTCATCATCATCATATTTAGCTCACATCACCCCACTGCTGGGTATAGGCCTTCCTTTTTTCGCGCCACTTCTAACGGTCCTGTGCCTGTCTCATCAATCGCTTTTACTGTCTTTAATTTTTATGAGAGTTAGGTTAAATACACGTTGAAGTCTTTTTCAAGTCATTTACTCAGCTTTATCAATACATATTACTGTATATTAGTTACAGTAATATGTATTGATAAAGCTTTTGTCACTGTAATGTTTTAATTAAAGAGCGGTCCTTCCTAACACAGTTTTAAAAAAACGTAAAAGGGAGTTCCAACCTATTGTATAATTAATTATGTAAACCTTGAGGCAATAAAGCTTTTTTTTTTTTTTTTTTTTTCATAGTTAGGTTACTAGCCCTTATTAGTGAAGATAGTAGATTTTACTCAAAGAAAACATTTCTTTTGTAAATATTGCTGAAACTGCATTTAATTGTTTTTGAAATTTAGCCATTCCAATAAACATTCTGTACATTTCTGGTATCGATCGATATGGTTTATAATATTGAAATCTGATTTACACACAAACAAACATGGTAAATTAAATGAAAACAACTGAGTGAATAAAGAAATCTTCCCTAGGCAAGTATGTGAAATTTGCGATATGGAGGTAATGTTGAAAATATTTCATTCTGTATATTAATTTACCACAAAAAGTCGAGACAAATACTGTATCTAAATATGCATCTTACTGCTTTATTGTCCTAAAATATAACAAGTAAGTAGGTACTGAAATTATTAAAATAATCTTAATTATTTCAATACCTACTTACTTGTTATATTTTACTTATTTCTTTCGTTAATTATTATCGAAAGAAATAATTTTGAATCTGTATTATAATACTCACGTAATGAAATATCAGCAAATCCACCGCTCACTACAGACAGACACACAAACAACATCAACCACATGTTTATAACACAACACTCGTTTGCCTCGAACAACACACCGTCTGGCGTGAGTATAAGAATTAATCTGCGCGTGAGTACATTCTCCAAACTATATTTATGTGGGAGGGATGGCAATCGCATGGAATTATACTTAGTTTGGCAAGAACTTTCTAAGTATGGTTTCATCCATAGATTTAGATGGTCTACAGCGCGCGAAGATCTATGATTGATTAATCTTTTGTTTCATCCATCATCGGCTACGCGCTCGACGTCTGAAAGAGCCCAGGTTCAAATCCCAGCCCAGGCCTGTATTGTACCTCTGAGTTTGTAGACCAATTCAGTTTATGTAGGGTCATTTACATCGACTGCCCACTGATTCCGGTAAAGGAAAACGTCGTAAGAAAACCGGCTCACTGGTTGTTCAGTTTCTTGTACAGTAAATTCTTGGCATACGCCTTCAGCACTAAATAAATTAGTACTTATATTAATTCTGTGCCAGTATATAAGTACCACCAGTTCATCAGTTTGTCCTACTGGCAGGACTACGAGATACCACTATGTGCCTGTAGTCCTACTGCATGTACTGGTAGGACTACGGGATATCATCATGGCAACATACACGACTTTGATATAATTAGATACCTTTCATTCGGAATGTCAGCAAGGTTATCACAGGAAAGCGATTCTTTTAAGGGCAAAGACTAGATTAAATATGTGAACCATGGTTCTTAATACCAGGCTATAAAATTATTTAATAGGTTACCGTCGGAGCTGAAACTATTCGTAGTCATCATTTGTATAAGGCTAAGTTGCGTGATCTACTATTGGAAAAGTGTTTCTACTCTATAGACGATTTTAGAAAGAAATGATAATTTTAATGCTTATTATTTTGAGTTTTATTCCAATTTGTATTGTGATGTAATTGTATAATTTTATTTTATTGCTAATTTATGTATAGTTTCAATGTTTTCTGACACAATGTAAGTACTTATATTGTTTAAGAATGAATAAATAAATAAAAATAAAAAAGTCGCAGCAATAAGCTAGTATCTATAAAACAATTACAAGGAACTGCAATAAAGAAAGGTTAAGCTTTTCGAATTGACCTTGAGCTCACAAAAGATAATCGAGGACAGGCGACCACTTATCGTCAGATCTAGAAGTACGCCACCTGTAGGCACATAAGACAAAGGATATTATCAACCCACTTCGAGAAGGGAGGTTATCAATTCTGCCCTTGTAATTAAGGAATAGCTGTGCCTCGCGGCTTTGCGCCGAATTTTATGTATTTTGATTAATGATTTGTCACTACTCTGACGTTTCCTTATGTGCGAGTGGCTTCAAAGTTCTATACGGATTATGTCAGGCGGGGACAAAATAACGCGATTTTCCATTTTTATTTGGCTTAGTTTATCTGTCTAAGTATATAATTTCTAATTCTTTGTCAATAATGAACAGGGAAGTGGATCAAATATAAAGTTTCAATTAGAAACAAAATAAAGTTTTTTATTTGATAACCTAATTACAAAAAACATACAAAAATTAAATAACAATCACCTCATTATTATCTACACTTTGCAATCTGTACTTCTCATTTTGATGATATTCCCTATATCCTTTCTGATATTTCAGGGCAAAAGAATTCGTTGGCAAATTTTGATGGAAGATCGAATTGCCATTCTTATCTAGCTTTATTACTCCAAAATATAACACTTCTTCTTCTTTTTTCTCTTCTTTCTTTCTCGCTCTAATAATAAGTTGGTCTTTTACAGGCAAAAACATGACAGTATCCTGTGGATCTCCCTCTCCTATTCTAATTTTGGCTTGGATAAACCCATTAGCTTTCATAGCACCATCAGGGTTTCTTAAATTCAATGGTAAATGACATTCAACACATCGAATATTATCCTGATGGTCAGTACTAACCGGGACTGGGAATAATCTATCGTTTAAATAGAATCTGTAAGTACATTTATGGTTTTTCAAACTAATAGCACTTACTTTGTTTTCTATCCTCGATTTGGCAGAGTGGCATTCGAAATAATTTTTATCCCTAAATTCTTTCAGTTTCTTAACACTCCCCAAATCTTCTGTATCAAGAAATCCTACTTCTTCATCGGGATATTCATCAAACATTTCCAATTTTTCATCTTTAGCCTTACAGACTTCAGATGAACGCCTTTCAGACAATTCTTTAATAGTATCAAGAGATATTTTCTTAAAATTCTCAACATCTTGTACGGACTCAGAGGATCTTCGGAAATTTTCGTTTTTGTAATACTGATTCAAAAATTCAGGTCTTTCGATGACTACAACAGATTTCGTTCTTGAAGTGTCTGAAATTTTGCCTGATGAAGATGTACTCTTTGAATTAGACTTCAGGTTGCATGTTTTCGAAATTCCATCTCCGCATTTCTTGCAGAAATCCAAATCTTTATTAGATTTTTTGATGATTGAGTCAGATTTTGTGGTTTTCTTTGGTTTAGCTGTAGGTAAAGGTGTACTAGTTCGATCGCGATCCAAAACTCCAGCAGGACAACTCTTGCTACCATCTATATGTGGGGGCAGCTTTCTTGACGAAACCACTCTTCTAGGTGGGTTGCATTTTGTAAAATTGTTCTTTGAACTAGAAACTGTAGCATTTTTATTCATTTGAGTATTACTTTTATCACTTTTGTTGCTTTTGTTGGACATCTTGGAATGTTTGTAAACAATGGTTGTCATGGAAACGGCTGTGACATTTGACAGACGTGATGTATTTTTTTCTAAGAAGTTCAAAACATAAAAAATAATAACTTAGGAATAAAGCAATGCCAGGAACATAAGCCAGGAAACCTTGCAGGAAACCAATGATATTTTAAAAAAAGACGAAAAAAATTTTTTGTCTTATAATTTTTTAAATAAAATTGTTCAAAACTGAAATAACCTTTTTCTATGCCACTCGGATCTTTGTTCCACGCATGTAAAATATTGACAACAAAAATTACAACTATTCGTATAAAATAAAATCCATAGAGCTAGCAAAAAAATTTTTTTTTCCTATTTCTATGATAAAATCTGTTTTCAGGCAACATCTATCGTCGAGTGGCATAACTTACCATTTTATTTCCAAGTCCGTAACCAATCCGTATTATTGAAAAGTGGTTGACGTTTTTTCTTTGAAAGTATAATTTCTTCGACAATATTTTCGGCAATCAAAATAATGATTTTGAAAAAAGTGTATCAGACACTTCTTCAAAATCACTTACCTAATATTCCTGTCAATTAATTGGATGCTGGTTTGTGTCATAAAAAACATAACAAATAAAAAAATACCTATATGTGACTCACCAGTCAGGGGGTATTTTATTTCACTTCCTCACATGTTTATAAAATTTCCACAGGATTTCTAGCGTTCGCCCGGGTGCCAGCGGCAGCGCGGGAAACTGACGACATCCGCAGGGTGACTAGTAATAAGTTCGCACTGTATTTGTTAGATGGCGCCACTAAAGGAATAAAACAAAAAGTATTTTGAAAAAATCAGTGTTTTTTATTATAGTATCAATTTTTTTAAGATGAGAAGATTTTTATTTTAATCCTTGATGAAAATACAAATAATAATTGTTCAAAGTTTAACATGGTAGGTATCTGTATTTTCCATCTGCTTCTAAATGGAAGAACCTATTAGAATGCGTTAATTCAACAGAACCCTTATAGCGTCGATTTCTACGATAGGTTTTTGAAAATCTTCGCGTATTTAATACTAGTTAGATGTAAAATAAAACTTTAACCGCTGAATTTACCATTTTATCTATCTTTACTTACGAAACAGTTGTGGGGGAATGATTATTATATATACTTATTTAATAAAGCTGAAGAGTTTGTATGTTTGTTTTGTACGCGCCAATTCGATCCGATTTGTAAAAATATTTCTGTGTAAATATTAATAAGCTAATCAGAAGCCCGAAATTATCACAACACAATTAGTTGTAAAAATAAAAGTTGGAGAACTATAGTAGATTAGGGGTTAATTAAATCTTACTAACTAGAACTTACAACCAATTATGGAGTCCACGCTTTTGAGCAACAAGGACCACCGCTTACGTGGATATCCGTGTTGCTCTATGGTCTACGCAGATGAAGTCGCGGGCACATCACCTAATATGCATAAGGAACGTCAACATCAATACCATAAAATATCATCGCATCAGCGATTCAGCTCGTTGGCTGGCGAGTCACGGGCGGTAGAGGTCGCGTCCTTACGTTGTCCACGATTCAAAGAATGGTGGGACAAATTGACAATAAAAAAATTCCCTCTGACCATATGGAACATATACCTACTGTATGAGTTTCCCTCGCCATTTCTTATCCTCATTTTATGGGGATAAGAAATGGCCTCTGAAGGTCTAATTTATGAATACAGGATTTTAATTTTTTTCCACCAGAGTGCGTTTGTTGTATGTTAGGTTGGATATAAAAACGGTCAAACGAAACCGAATAACATCTAATCAATTTTAATTTTAACAGGATTTTAATTTATTTTTTCCACCAAATTGCGTTTGTTGTATTTTAGGTTAGGTCTAAAAAGGGTCAAACGAAACCAAATAACAGGTAATCAATACCTTCTACTAGTACTACTTCTTACTACTATTACACTACTTCTACTTTGGTACTTCTTTGTACTTATGTTCTTTTCTGTTAATGTTGCAATAAAGTGTTGATCTATCTATCAATTTTAATATTAGTGCTTTTGCGGTCTAATTACCAAGTAATGTCATGACTTATGAGCTATTTTTTGTTAAAAAAATATGATATTTATTAACTGATGAGGTTCTTCAAAAGTCGGCAGAATCAGGCGTATTTTACGCAAAAAATTCAGTGTTATATAAGTATAAAAATTATATGATATGAGACACGAAAGAAGAACGGGATATCTAATTCATGTAATTTAGAATTCTCTCCACAATTTTGGGACGCCCCGCCATCGCAATATCTCGGTCTGAGGCGTGACAGGTACTGGCAGGTATATTGTTAACCGGAAAAATAGATCCCCCTTAAGTTTTGTATTCAAAATTGTATTAACCAAAAATGAAACGGTATTAACGACCGTAAATTCTTAGGGTCCGAAATTATTCGATGATTTTTCGGATAGTTAGGAAAATAAAGGAACCCTTGTGCGGAACACTAGTTGATGATTTATAAGTTAGTAGTGTCAAGAAAGTCGTTGCGTGTGTTTCATTCTACGTAATGACACCGCATGAGCACAACATATTAAATACCTAGCACTTTTAATAGGAAAAAGGTTATAAAGTACCTAGGTTTTGCATGTACAGTCAAGAG